>CM019069.1:2887980-3096288 GCA_009667805.1 Leptobrachium leishanense | reverse complement strand
TTCTTCTCCCCAGGAGCAGAGCGAGACTGGGAACTAATAGTTCATAGTAGGGATAGACCGATATATCGGTTTTGACGATAATCGGCTGCTGATATTCAGAAAATTACTGATATTGGTATTGGCATTTTATTTGCCGATAATTGGACAAGTTGTTTCACTGTAGCTGCGACACGCAAGATCCCACAGAACTGTACGAATCTGGGGCTTCTCCCACATCAGGCTGTAAGCCCTCACTGCAGAATGACCCCTGCTCACTGACCGTATTGCGCATGAGCGTGATGACAACAGAAATGGGGCTTCCATCCCATCTGGCAGGGAATTCCCTATACAGGAGATACAGGGTCTATTTTCTACAGTAGGGGTCACCAACCTGGGCCCTCCAGATGTTTTGGAACTGCATTTCCCATGAGGCTCCAAGAACCTAATGAGAAGCTAAGCTTCATGGTAGATGTAATTCCAAAACATGTGAGGGCAATATTACAAAGTCAGTGCTAACTTAACCAGAGCTGGTGTAAACTTACCAGAGCCATTATAGTCTATGGGGTTGTTAAGTTTACACCAGCTCTGGTTAAGTTAGCACCAACTATGTAATATAGCCCTTGGAGGGCCAAGGTTGCTGAACCCCTTACATACAGGATCATATGAGGGATCTTTAAGAAAAGCCAAAGACACCGTCTCAGGGCCATATTACATACTTGGTGCCAATTTAAACAGAGCTGTTGTAAACGTAAAACCTCCATAGGCTATAATGGCTCTGAGAAGTTTACAACAGCTCTGGTTAAGTTAGCACCAGCTTTGTAATATGGTCTCTTATTGTCTATAAAAATAAAAGCTTGAATTAAAAAAAAATATTATTAAATTGAATAAATGAAGTGGACGTGGTGCAATGTTTAAATGTTAAACACATTGGGCCACATTACAATCCTCACGTTAAAACAGGGGCGCTAGGGAGAAAAAACTGTGCCCGCAGTTTGCTACCTACCGCCCCTGTTTTAACAGGAGATTACAATGCAGGAGCTTAAAAGGCTGCCTCCATTGGTAGCGGGCGCTGCACCCCGGGATGCTCACGGCAGCGCTGAGCTCCGCCGCGAGCATCCACTCGATTGAGTCCATAGGAATCCATTGAGTTTCCCCTGCCGGTCACATGACTCCATTGAGTTTCTCCTAGGCCGGTCACATCAGGGCCGGCCCAAGACATTGTGCTGCCTGGAGTGAAGGATGAAATGCTGCCCCCCCCAAAAAAAAAACGGCAGTGTGTATGAGCGTATCACAGTGCGCCACAGCAATAATATTCAAACACTCATACACACCGTACATTAGAATTTTCTTGCTGTGGAGCTCTGTGATACAGTAATGTGAGGTGTATATAACTGAGCCCAACGTCACATACCCAGCAGTGCCCAGCGTCACATACCCAGCAGAGCCCAGCATCAGCTACCCAGCAGTGCCAAGCGTCACATACCCAGCAGTGCCCAGCGTCACATACCCAGCAGTGCCCAGTGTCACATACCCAGCAGTGCCCAGTGTCACATACCCAGCAGTGCCCAGCGTCACATACCCAGCAGAGCCCAGCGTCACATACCCAGCAGTGCAGTGTCACATACCCAGCAGTGCCCAGCGTCACATACCCAGCAGAGCCCAGCGTCACATACCCAGCAGTGCCCAGCGTCACATACCCAGCAGAGCCCAGTGTCACATACCCAGCAGTGCCCAGCGTCACATACCCAGCAGTGCCCAGCGTCACATACCCAGCAGAGTCCAGCGTCACATGCCCAGCAGTGCCCAGTGTCACATGCCCAGCAGTGCCCAGCGTTACATACCCAGCAGTGCCCAGCGTCACGTACCCAGCAGTGCCCAGCGTCACGTACCCAGCAGTACCCAGCGTCACGTACCCAGCAGTGCCCAGTGTCACATACCCAGCAGAGCCCAGTGTCACATACCCAGCAGTGCCCAGTGTCACATACCCAGCAGAGCCCAGTGTCACATAGGCTCACTCATGAATATATTTGCCCCCAGGCTCAATCATGGATATATTTGCCCCTGGCTCGCTCATGGATATATTTGCCCCCAGGCTCACTCATGGATATATTTGCCCCCAGGCTCACACATGGATATATTTGCCCTCAGGCTCACACATGGATATATTTGCCCCCAGGCTCACACATGGATATATTTGCCCCAGGCTCACACATGGATATATTTGCCCCAGGCTCACACATGGATATATTTGCCCCAGGCTCACACATGGATATATTTGCCCCCAGGCTCACACATGGATAGATTTGCCCCCAGGCTCACACATGGATAGATTTGCCCCCAGGCTCACACATGGATATATTTGCCCCAGGCTCACACATGGATAGATTTGCCCCCAGGCTCACACATGGATATATTTGCCCCCAGGCTAACTCATGGATATATTTGCCCACAGGCTCACTCATGGATATATTTGCCCCAGGCTCACCTCTGCCAGGCCCAGGCTCCGAGGGGCGGATTGTGCGGCCGGCGCGTCCGTTCCTTCAACGTGCGGCAGCCTGCATGAGTATCTGCCGCTCGCCTGGGATCCACCCTCCAGCCTGCCGCGATCTCACGAGATCACGATCGCGGCAGGCTGGAGGATGGATCTCAGGCGAGCGGCAGATACTCATGCAGGCTGCCGCTCGTTGAAGGAACGAACACGGCGGCCGCACGATCTGCCGTCGCCGCCGATAAAAAAATAGTGCAGAGTGCAGCAGCTCCTAGTCTCCCTCCACGGCTCTGTGCGATTTAGCAAGAGCGAGGTCATGCAGACCTTGTGACGCAGAAGCACAAGCCTCCATAGAGTCCTATGGACTCCAGGAGCTGATACTCACGGTGGCACGTAAACACTACTTTGAGTATCAGGGATGTTACTGCCACAAAGGCAGATTTTCCTGCTTACCGTCTCCTTGGTAGCATCCACTATAGAATATGGCCCTAATAGTGTGTGTGTGAGAGGGGGGGGGGTTCCATGAAAGGCCTGGTGGATGATTCAGTTTTGTTCTGCCCTATAAAGTACAAGTGAAATGATGATGTCAAGTCGTTCCATGTTTGGGTGGCCCCACTTCAATAGCACCAGGAGCAGGGGGCATCCTGCATTGACCCAGATAATCAGAGACAGGGCATGAAGGGATTCTCATAATCGATTCATCAGATAGAAATTAATTTTATGTAAAAAAAATAAAATAACCACAACCCCGCCCCCTTTTTTCATAAGAAATTTGCGTAGTGTACGTAACTTTCCTACGTACATACGCAAATTGCGTATCTTGCGTACTTTTCACACAAGGTATGCGAGTGCTTGGTCAGAGGGATGGGTTGATGCTGCGAGTGCTTGGTCAGAGGGATGGGTTGATGCTGTGAGTGCTTGGTCAGAGGGATGGGTTGATGCTGCGAGTGCTTGGTCAGAGGGATGGGTTGATGCTGCGAGTGCTTGGTCAGAAGGAAGGGTTGATGCTGCGAGCGCTTGGTCAAAGGGATGGGTTGATGCTGCGAGTGCTTGGTCAGAGGGATGGGTTGATGCTACAAGTGCTTGGTCAAAGGGATGGGTTGATGCTGCGAGTACTTGGTCAGAGGGATGGGTACTTAAAATACACTATAAATACCATGTCTGACCTTTTAGATTGGTTTTCTGTATGTCTGGAGAGAATTCTAACGGAGGCATCCTTTAATCGATGTATTAAACATGATATAAAAGTGATTCTGTATTGTAAGAGCTGTCGAGGCATCTCTCGGTCAGGGACTTCCTCAAACATAGCGCTCTGCTTTCATTTCCTCCTGCCGAGGAAACATCGCTCTAAATCAAGGCTTCTTCACAATTTATTATTTCAATGAAAACTAAAAGCAGTCATATAAATCTCTTTGTTATCCTATGCGCAGGGCTTAGCTTCGACGTTGCACATGGGAGGCCGTTTCCCACGTATTCTGGTGCGGTGACTGAGGAGAAAGTGTCCCGGGAGGAAATAGGTAAAATAACCTAATAAATCTCATAAATCTGAGGCATCCTATAAAGCATATAATGCGGCCAATAAAGCATGTAAAAAGGAGATTATATGGGCTACACTAGAAAACGAAAAAGAAATGGCCAAAGAGAGTAAGACCAACCCTAAAAGATTCTTAAAGCCCATAAATTCCAAAAAAAAAAACGAGAGTGAAATTGTGGGGTCACTAAGGGGTCTGTTATAGGACCAATTCTATTCAATTATAAATGACCGAGATAGGCATCAAAAGTCACGTTTACAGATGACGCAAAACTAGGAAAAGTAATACAATGTGAGCAGGATGTTGCTTCGCTGCTGTCACGTCGCGGCGGCTCCGGCGTCCTTCCACGCGGTCCCGGAGCCAGTGTCCTCCTCGCGGTCCTTCCCGGCACCTTATGCGCGCGCGCGCCGCCGGCCTCTCCAGGTTTAGGCTCCACCGGCGGCACGACGTCATTACGCCTCCACAGGTTTTCCCAGCACCATGTGATCTGGATGCCCAATCGGATTGCAGGGCGCGAGATTTAAACTTGCTTTTGCCATTTCTCTCTGCCCTTTCGTGGTTTTGTTTGTCTGACCCCTAAGTGCTTGTTTATATTACCTCTGACTGATTTCTGTGTATGACCTGGCTTTTGGATTTTGACTTGTGTACTTCTATACCCCCTTGACTCGACTATTGGCATTCGACTTTGTATTTTAGTTACTACCTAACCGTGGATTGTGTTTGTCAACTCTATATTTCCGCTACATTCCTACCTGTCTCCATACCAGCCACTCTAAGGACTGGTTCGAGAGAAGGACTAATTAGGATTGAGGGAGGTTTAAGAATTATCCCTGTATTACGCAAGAGTGAAAGGGAGTGAGTTCCCTTTGTTCTATGGGATCAGGCATGGGTGCCTTTGTTTTATGAGCTGAAGCATGGTTCTTTGTGATTGGATACAATAGGGAGATAAACAATGGGAAGGAGAGGGAAAGGGGGTACAAAAGGCAGTGCGTGGGACAGTTTGTGTATTGCAGCTAATTTTCTTTTAAGAGGAGCTTCAGAGACAGAGCGGCGGCTAGCTCCATTTTGCCATCACCATCATCGTATGAAAAACAATGACTGGATGAGTATTACTTGCTGTATCAATCTGTTATGCATACTCTATTATCATAAGTCTGCTACATATATATTCCTAGTTCCATTATTTATTGGAAGGATAGGTGTGGGTTTCCCATTGTATGAATTTGTAGGTTTTATTTAGTGGATGCTTATTTATATTTGTTTCAATTTGCAATACTGTATTCCTTGTTCATTTGGTGTAGAGCTGCGTGATAGTAATTTCTAATGGGTGTTGTTCTGGGATAACTCTGCCAGAATTCAGTGATTTGTTGTTTTGTATGTTATTAGGGGCATTGGGGTTTCCAGTAATTTTGCCTTTGGCTGTCTGTGGACTGCTGTGCCTTATTAGTAAAAGTGCTCAGTATAGCACATGACTGACTGTCCAATTTTAGTATCATGCATTGGTGCAGCCCAAATCATACTAAGCAACCCATATAAACACCGTAATCAAACACAGGGCCTCCCTATACACGCATGTGCCCTCACCATACACACAGAAGGAACTCACTATACATAGTGAAATCACACGTAGGACCTTGGTATAACACACAAAGTCACGCTAATGATGTAGCTATCATACACCCTGAAATCACGAAATTCCTCTCTATAACACATTGAAATCACTAATGTAGAATAAGACTAAAATAAATAAAAAATAAAAATAAATAAATAAATAATAAAAAATATATATATATATATATAAAAAAAATTAAATAAAATAAAAACTTGCTATAACACGCCGTAATCACACAATAGAAACACACAGAAACCTAGCCATAGCACACGGAGATCCCACAAGGACCTAGCCATAGCACACGGAGACAACACAAAGGGAATGTAATCACACATAGGAACTTGATATAACAGACTGAATCACTGGACATTAGTCACTATAACTCTATAGTGTGCCGAATGAGAAAAGCACCATACGTGCATTCCTGAGTAACACCTTTAGTGGATTCTCAAGCAGCTTCACATGCTGGCCTTTTATGTGGGTTATGATTTACCGGGTTATTCAAAAAGATGTGTGTTTTAAATAATGTTTGAGTAACCCCAAGGGCTAAGCAATAAGTTGATGAACAAATTAATTTGTATACTGTATTTAAGTTCACTATTCTAATTGTTGCAATTTTTAAAATGACACAGCAGTATTGTACAATCTTTTGTTTTGAGCACTTGCTACAGTTGAGTAAATAATTATTTAGAACGGTAACTTTGTCTTTATTGAGGGAGAGGAGAGACTTATTTCAGGAATAGAGGAAACATGAGCAGCAACTCCCTCATATTTCCCACTTGTACCATCATCATAATAAAGCCTGGGAGTGGATAAGTATTAAGTGTATTAATTCTGTGAATTTGTCGCTATGTTGATAATATACTATATGCGTGTGTGTGTAATATATTGGGTTAAATACGGGCTAATTTATCTGTTCTAGTGATTTGCATTTTTAGCTAGAATATGCTCGTTGATATTTGCTTCACTTTGTAATACTTGATCAAACCTTATTATTTGTATAGTCTGTATGATCTTATAAACATAGGTAATCAGTGACCGCATGGCTGGCAGCCATCTTAAACCTCAAAAAGTCACATGTTCTGCTGTCAATGAGGAAGTGCTGCAGCAGTAACTGTACAATCTGTTTAAGCTTACATTTGCGCAACTAAATTAATCCAGATTGTTTCTGCCAGATTTATGAATATATAACAATTACTAACCAAATACACATCTAAATGTGTCTGTTATAATTTCTGAAAAAGCTTATCAACTAAACAGTGATTTTGTATGTTAGCAAATGCTGTGTCATTAAGTTAGTTCGGTTGATTTAACTTTGGGTCTATAGATTAATATGCTAAGCAAGAATCTGTTTCATTGTGGACGGAGGTTAAAGACTTTCACATGTGCAGCTTGGTACTATTGATTAAGGATTCCAGGGCTGAGGACTCATAAGATGGAGGACAATGCAGCCACTAATGTACAGAACATCCTTGCTCTTTCTCAACTCAAAATTGAGACTGCGTTATTTACATTTCGCAAGGGGACACACACACACACACAGAGGGGGAAGGTGCAGAAACAATGGAGTCACTCTCAGATGGGAACAATGGATCAGATAATAGTGAGCTGGTGACCTTAGCTGCTGGGGGGAGGGGCTGATGGAAGCATGTGAAAACAAAAGGAATTCATTACTTACAGGGGGGTGTACACTATACAAAGACTGGATCGTAATACAGAGGTTACGCTATACAGAGGGAATACAATACTCTACATGATACACAGAGCAAGGGAATGTAAGGAAAATACATACAAATAAACATTGGGAGGGCCGTTTCTTTGCAGAGGCAATAAGTAAGGAAGATGTTTCTGTTCGCTACCATTCATTCAATCAGGTGGTGAATTTGGTAAGGGTAGCTGGCAAGGGGACAGAGTTAGCTAAGCTTGATCTAGAGTCAGCCTTGAGCCCGTACTGCTGTGTCCAGGGGGTTTTCTTTTAATGGGGTGTAAATTTGATGGGTAATTTTACATAGATATCTGTTTACCCATTGGGGTGGGCAATATCCCATGCTCCCTTTTTAAAGGCTTCCGACTTTTTTGCATTGGTTAGTGGAGAAGAGAGCGGAGAGGAGACGTATAGTACATTACTTGGACGATTTCATGGTAACGGGTTCCAAAGGGACTGGAGAATGAGGTAGGATCGGGGGGGGGTAACAATATAAGTTTAGTTGATCGGGGAGAATTGTAGGTGGTTTGGGGGGGGGTGGCCAGACATTAAGATCAAATGGTCTAGTGTAATTTCAAAGGGTGAGCAGGCAAATGGCCCATGAGTGGATTCAATGGATGGGTGCAAAGCTTGGTGTTTCTGGAATTTTTTATTTTCCAATCGTCGGGGCAATACAACTGTGGGGGATAGAATTTAAAAAAATAAATAAATAAAAATAAATAATAATAAAAAAAAAACATCCCTCCCCCATTTTTTTTTTTTTGGGTCTGATATTCAAGGTGTGGTGCAAGTGCTGAATAACATGTCTGCATCATCACCGCAGGTTGTAGCCTATGTCAGGTATTTGGTGTTGATATGTTTGAAAAGCAATATTAATTTCACGGCAAATCACATACCGGGGGTAAGGAAGGTGGTGGCGGATACATTGTCCAGTTTCAGGTGGGATGTGTTCCGACATTTGGCACCGGGAGGGGGAGGAGAGAAAAAAAATAAAATATATATATCATAATAATAAAAAATAAATAAATAAAAAAATAAAATAAATAAATAATAAAATAATAATAAAAAATTTAAAAATAAATAAAAAAAAATTATTTGCAGGGTGAAGACTGCCCTCCGTTTCTTTGGCAGATGGGGAGCAGTTAGAGGGCATCAATGATTTGGTGAGGAGATTGTTGTTGCAGAGAACATGGGCATTGTAGAGCAAGCAGTGAAAGGGTTGGATCGAGTTTTAAAGGGACAGAGAAGGTAGGGCAGAATGCTGTTTTCAAAATAGCTACTGAAGTTCGGCGGTAAGTCAATAAAGAAAGGACAGCTTGGAACTATTTAGTGGTATTTCATACTTTGCTCGGTTAAAGGAAGAGGAGGACTGGGCTAAACAATTCGTGGTGAGGAAGATCTTGACAGCAGAGTACAAGTAGGAGATAAGATGGAGCTGATAACAATCTTTTTAGGGCAGCATTTGTTTTAGTTTTTCAGCTGCCCTAAGGATTGAGGAAACCATTGCTCTAGGGGCCCATGGTGGGGAAGTATGCCCAGTGGTATGTATGAGGGGATACTTGGAGGCGGCTCCTTCAAACGGTCACATGTTCTGGGGGCACAAGGGTGGTACTAACTTGTCCGGGATAGGAGCTGCTGGTACTGAGACAGAATTGGGTTACCCAAAGGACCGAATTAAAAAGATGGGGAGATGGAAATGGGAAGTATATAGGAGATATGTCAGGTCATTAAAGAAATGAAGGGAAAACTTATGGGGAACAATTGTTTTGTTTGAATAATAATAATTTGTTTCCTTTTTTCTTTTGGTTTCTTTTCAGTTCGGGTACACTGGTGTGTGTGTGCATTACAGTTAATAGTTTACATTCTGGTTATTTGCAGGACACGCAATGAGAGTGCGGATCCTGGGACACTCCTATGTGCACTGGATGGAGAGTCATGCTGCTGGCACCAAGAGAGGAGCGACCCCTGGGTGCAGGGTAATTGAAGTAGGGATTAGATGGATAGGGAAGCAAGGTAGGGGGTGGGGCAGTTATTGGGAATAGCAAAGACATCCTGGAGAAAGTGGGGTAAGCCAGATATTATGGTACTACATTTAGGGGACAGCTAGAGAAGAGATAGGTATTGTGAGTGGTGAAATAGCGGCCTGGCATGTGGGGATGCAATAGTAGGGGGAGGGTTTGCAGGGTACGGGGTGAGTGTTGGTTTCGTTCGACCAAGCTCAGGTGCCTTCCTGGTTTGCAGATTCTCTCGGCCTGCTATTTGCGATATAAAGAGACCCCTGAGTAGACGCGTGGTCACGCTACTTAGCCACGTGGGGCCGCTATTTCTGGGCAATATGTGTGGTGCATTGCATTTGCTGGTGTTTATCTGCCCGTGCTATTTGCTGATGTTATCTGGCCATGGTTTAATGGTTTTGGAGCACCCAGAAATAGGAGCAAGAAGTGAGGAGTTCATTGAAGGAGTGATAAGGCTGGGAACACACTCTTCATTGAAGGCGCGATAAGGAGCCTTTTGTGGGGTAAGAGGAAAGGTCACGGGTTTTTTATTGGTGGCAGTAAAAAGAGGGTCCTCGTTTTTGGTGGCGGTGAAATAGGCGGCCTGGCACGTGGAGAGGCAATAGTGGGGGGAGGGTCTGCAGGGTACGGGGTGAGTGTGGTTTCGTTCGGCCAAGCTCAGGTGCCTTCCTGGTTTGCAGATCCTCTCGGCCTGCTATCTGCCATAAAAAATACCCTGAGCAGACGTGTGGTCATCCTGCTTAGCCACGTGGGGCCGCTATTTCTGGGCAATGCTTGTGGTGCATTGCAGTTGCCAGTGTTATCTGGCTGCCAGTGTTATCTGGTGTAACGTATTTGGCATATGAGGATCGATAATAATAATTCTGCCTTCGAGGCAAAGAATTTGGCCTTAATTAATAAAAGACGTGACCTTTTCAAAATGCCAATACTTTGTTGTGTTTTCATTTATGGGGAAAGGAGGGGGGGAAGAGGGGGTGAAGGGTGTTTATTTGGTTTAAGAAGGTAACTTACATGGGAGAAGTTGTAAGAAGAGAATAGGGGTAAAATTCTTAGTTCGAGAGAAGGACTAATTAGGATTGAGAGAGGTTTAAGAATTATCCCTGTATTACGCAAGAGTGAAAGGGAGTGAGTTCCCTTTTTTCTATGGGATCAGGCATGGGTGCCTTTGTTTTATGAGCTGAAGCATGGTTCTTTGTGATTGGATACAATAGGGAGATAAACAATGGGAAGGAGGGGGAAAGGGGGGGTACAAAAGGCAGTGCGTGGGACAGTTTGTGTATTGCAGCTAATTTTCTTTTAAACCCACCCAACCCACCCTGTTTTGTTTTCTCTTTCATAGATGCTGGTTCTCTACAACATCGGAAAGGTCACGCAGCAGAAGCGCCATGGATAGGGGTAATGACGTGGTGATTTCACCACTCATTCAAGACCGCCCGTGGTTTCCCATATGGAAATATGCCATGTTGCAGGAACCCGGTTCGTGGTTTATACGGCCATGTCTGGGGGATTGTCTAAATATGGACATGGTTAGTCTACCTATTGCATCAGGTTATACACCATGTTACATGAAGCCAGCCTGTGGTTTTTGAACGGCCAAGGTTGGGGGATTGCTTTTTGATTAAAAGCATGGTTTAGAGTAATTATTATCGATCAGATAGTATTCCATGTTGCTTGAAGCCAGTTGGTGTTTTTTTACGGCCACAACTGGGTGGATTGCGCTTAAATTGGGCATGGAGCTAGGGAAGTTATGGCACTCAGAATATATTTTACCATGTGACAGGAAGCCAGCTGGTGGTTTGTTCGGCCACAGCTGGGGGATTGCGCTTTAAGACGGACATGGTTTAGGTTAGGGATGAGCGGTGAAATAGGCGGCCTGGCACGTGGAGAGGCAATAGTGGGGGGAGGGTCTGCAGGGTACGGGGTGAGTGTGGTTTTGTTCGGCCAAGCTCAGGTGCCTTCCAGGTTTGCAGATCCTCTCGGCCTGCTATCTGCCATAAAAAATACCCTGAGCAGACGTGTGGTCATCCTTCTTAGCCACGTGGGGCCGCTATTTCTGGGCAATGCTTGTGGTGCATTGCAGTTGCCAGTGTTATCTGGCTGCCAGTGTTATCTGGTGTAGCGTATTTAGCATACGAGGATCAATAATAATAATTCTGCCTTAGAGGCAAAGAATTTGGCCTTAATTAATAAAAGACGTGACCTTTTCAAAATGCCAATACTTTGTTGTGTTTTCATTTATGGGGAAAGGAGGGGGGGAAGAGGGGGTGAAGGGTGTTTATTTGGTTTAAGAAAGTAACTTACATGGGAGAAGTTGTAAGAGGAGAATAGGGGTATAATTCTTAGTTTCTGTCCTCCTTGCTTGCTTGTCCCTTCCTTATAGGTTCACCTCCCGCTATTGCGTAACCCAGCCACCTTAAGGACTGGTATCGCACCTGGGTTTAGGATTACCTATTGTTGCGTTTAGCACCAACCGTAGCATACCCTTGGAGTTTCGTGTGCTGACCTGACATCACGAAAGGGCCATGGACCTAGCAGGGACTGCCCAACAATTATCAGGTTTAGAGAGTCGTTTGGAGGACCAGGATCACCGACTTGATCAATTCGCCCAAGCCCTCCAAACTCTGTTAGCTCGTACTGCACCTACCCCATTAGAGGTTTCCCCTCCTGTTAATCCGCCTATTCCTGAACCGTTTACCACGCCGAACCCGTGTCCTAATTTACTACCACCGGTACGTTATGGTGGCGATCCTACTGCCTGTAGAGGTTTTATCAATCAGATCTCTATCCACTTTGAGCTAACCCCTTGGTCTTACCCCACAGATTGTGCGAAGGTAGCCTTTGTTATCAATCATCTGACCGATAAAGCATTGTGTTGGGCTAACCCTCTCTGGGATACTGACAAACCCATTGTGTATAACTATCGGGAATTTATAACCGCTTTCCGCAGAGTGTTTGGCCCCCCTGGTCGTAAGACTAATGCCGCTAAGTCCTTATTACGCCTGCGCCAGGGTGCTAAATCCCTGGGTGATTACGCACTGGAGTTTAGATCCTTGGCTTCTGAATTGAACTGGAATAATGAGGCTTTGATAGCAGTGTTTTTAGAGGGTTTGAATGATGAGCTCCAGGACGAAGTAGCGGCCAGAGATCTTCCAGACGATCTGGAGGATCTGATCACCTACTTATCTTTCATAGATGAACGTATTCGCCATCGTAAGAATACTAAAGATAAAGCTAGAAAATTACCTCTTAGGATGCCTCCCTGAACCCCTTTACTCGCGCTTCCAGAGTCTACTTCTTTTCCTGAGCCCATGCAGGTAGACAGCACTAAACTCCCTGAAGCTGAAAAGCAACGCCGCCGACATGAGGGATTGTGTTTATATTGTGGTTTAGGGGGCCATTTGCTTAAAGGGTGCCCCAAACGCCCTCAGGGTCTTGCGGGAAACTTGCATGCCTAAGTGCCCCTGGGGGACAGCTCTTAGGTACTTTTCCCTCGTCCCCACAAACTGGAAAATAGACTCCGGGTTCCAGTTACTCTCTGTTTGGAGAGTTCCCACAACCCGATGAATCTCTATGCCCTCGATGACTCCGGTGCTGCCGATAACTTTATCGATCTTGTTTTTGCTCGTAAACACGCTATTCCCCTGATTGCAAAGAAATCACCCCTACTTGTACAAGCCATTGATGGCAGACCACTTGAAACCCCTTTTGTCCTCTTTGAGACTCCAGACATTTCTGTTAAGATAGGACTATGTCATAAAGAGAAAATGTTCTTCCATGCCATTTCTTCACCTTCCTACCCCATCGTCCTTGGGTACCCATGGTTAACTCGTCATAACCCTGTGATAGATTGGCGAGCGCGTCAAATCGCTAAGTGGGATAAAGATTGCATGTCTTCCTGTATTGAGGTCCCCTTATCTGTCAACACCTTAAACGTACCCACGGCCCCTCCTCTGACGACTACTATACCTTCTCCATACTCTGATTTGGCATCTGTATTCGATAAGAAAGAGACCGATAGATTGCCCCCACATCGTTCGTACGATTGCGCTAGCGACCTTCTCCCCGGTACCACTCCTCCCCGAGGGGTTGTCTATCCGTTATCTGAGAAGGAGCATAAAGTATTGGAGGCGTATATTACTGATTCCCTTAACAAAGGGTTTATTCGTCCTTCTTCCTCTCCTGCGGGAGCAGGATTCTTCTTTGTTCAGAAAAAAGAGGGAGACCTCAGACCCTGCATAGATTTCCGTGGATTGAACAAAATAACCGTAAAAAACGCCTACCCTATTCCACTCATCCCCGAGTTGTTTGATAGCCTGAAATATTCCAAAATATTCTCTAAGCTGGATCTCAGAGGAGCATACAACTTGATTCGAATCAGACACGGGGATGAGTGGAAACTGCGTTCAATACTAGAGTAGGGCATTATGAGTACCTGGTTTATGCCCTTTGGATTATGCAACGTGCCAGCAGTATTTCAGGCGTTTATTAATTTTGTTTTACGGGAATACACTCCTTGTTTTGTCATTGTCTACCTTGATGATGTTTTGATACATTCTCCTGATCTGAAAACCCACCATCAACATGTACAGCTCGTCTTGTCTAAACTGTTGTCCAACGGCCTCTATTGCAAACTCGAGAAATGCTTATTTGACGTACAATTTTTAGGCTATGTAATCTCCTCTTCCGGCTTCATGATGGACCCCAAGAAACTAGATGCAATCGTTCATTGGCCTCTTCCCAAGGGTCTCAAGACCAAAGATTTATAGGCTTCTCTAACTATTATAGAAGATTTATCAAGGGTTTTTCGTCCATCATGGCACCTATTACAGCATTGACTAAAAAAGGAGTAGACACTCAGAATTGGCCCTCCACTGCATTAGAGGCTTTTGGGAGGTTAAAAACAGCCTTCTCCACCGCACCCATCCTTCATCACCCCGATCCAACTAGACCCTTCAAGTTAGAAGTGGACGCCTCAGAGTCTGGGGTGGGAGCTGTGTTGTCCCAACGTCCAGCTGATAACAAACCCATGCAACCTTGTGGGTTTTTCTCTAGAAAAATGACACCCACCGAGACCCGTTATGACATCGGAGACAGGGAACTGTTGGATATTATACTCGCCCTAAAGGAATGGCGTCACCTTTTGGAGGGTTCTAATTGTCCGTTCTCCATAATCACGGACCATAAGAATCTGGTTTACCTGTCCGAGGCTAAGAGATTGAACCTCAGACAAGCTCGATGGGCTCTATTTCTTACCCAATTTGATTTCGTCATTTCTTATAGACCCAAGTCAAAAAATATTAAGGCTGATGCACTCTCCAGACAGCACGAGTCTCTATCCACTCAAATTTTGGTACCAGTTCCCATAGTTCCCGAGGAAAGAATCTTAGCCTCCCTGAGTACTCAGGTCGATTCACCACTATGGAATCTTTTACTATCAAAACAACCACTGGCGCCTCCGTCGAAACCACCTGATAAACGTTTTGTTCCTCCAGAAGAGGTACGCACTGTTTTACGACTATTTCACGAATCCAAATTTGCTGGTCATTTTGGAGTGCAGAAAACTCTGACCCTGATCAAAAGAAACCTTTGGTGGCCTACGCTTGCTCATGATGTGAAAGAGTACGTAACTACCTTTTCTGTTTGTACCCGTTCTAAGTCCTCCCGTCTTAGACCTACTGGTCTTCTCTAGCCTCTACCTATTCCTGAACGTCCCTGGTCCCATTTAGCAATGGACTTCTTGGTAGAGTTAACCCCTTCATTTGGTCATACGGTCATTTTTGTTGTCGTCGATCGTTTCTCCAAAATGGCACATTTTATTCCATGTAAGAATCTCCCCTCCTCTGGTGAGCTAGTACAAATCTTTACTAAAGAGATATTTAGACTTCATGGTGTTCCGAATGTTCTCGTCTCCGATCGTGGTTCCCAATTTATATCGAAGTTTTGGAGAGGCTTCTGTCAACAATTAGGTGTCAAACTGTCCTTTTCCTCTGCGTATCACCCACAAACAAACGGATTAGCCGAAAGAACTAATCAAACACTCGAGACTTACTTAAGATGTTTTATTTCTGATGCACAGGATGATTGGGTCACTCTATTGCCATGGGCGGAGTTTGCGTATAATAATGCCACATCTCAGTCGACTAAATATTCTCCTTTCGAAATAGTCACTGGTATGCATCCCACCATCTTCCCATCCTCGTTTGCACCTCAAGATATTCCTGCTCTAGAGGACCACTTCTGTAATCTACGTGTGATTTGGGAAAAGACCAAATTGAATCTTGAATCCGCTTCTTTGACTCAGAAGCGCTTTGCAGATCGCAAGCACAGACCTTCACCGGTTTATCATGTGGGGGACAAAGTATGGCTCAGCACACGTCACATCCGGTTGAAGGTCCCGTCCATGAAATTTGCACCTCGGTTCATAGGACCTTATAAAATTCTTAGGTGTATCAATCCCGTCTCATACGCTCTGCAGTTACCTGCATCCCTTCGTATCCCTAACACCTTTCATGAATCCTTACTAAAACCCCTCCTGTGCAATCGTTTTACCCATCCCGACTCTCTTCCCCCTCCTCCGGTTGTGGTAGACGGGAACCCGGAGTATGAAGTTGAGTCCGTTCTGGATTCCCGCCGTTCTCGTAACCGGTTGCAGTATCTGGTTCATTGGAAGGGTTATGGTCCCGCGGATCGTACATGGGTCTCAGTGCGCGACATTCATGCTCCCCGTTTGTTGTCCGCTTTTCATCGTCGTTTTCCCAATAAGCCGGCTCCTACCCGCCCGGTGGGCGTTCCTCGAGTAGGGGGTGCTGTTACGTCGCGGCGGCTCCGGCGTCCTTCCACGCGGTCCCGGAGCCAGCGTCCTCCTCGCGGTCCTTCCCGGCGCCTTATGCGCGCGCGCCGCCGGCCTCTCCAGGTTTAAGCTCCACCGGCGGCGCGACGTCATTACGCCTCCACAGGGTTTCCCAGCACCATGTGATCTGGTTGCCCAATCGGATTGCAGGGCGCGAGATTTAAACTTGCTTTTGCCATTTCTCTCTGCCCTTTCGTGGTTTTGCTTGTCTGACCCCTAAGTGCTTGTTTATATTACCTCTGACTGATTTCTGTGTATGACCTGGCTTTTGGATTTTGACTTGTGTACTTCTATACCCCCTTGACTCGGCTATTGGCATTAGACTTTGTATTTTTTTTACTCCCTAACCGTGGATTGTGTTTGTCCACTCTATATTTCCGCTACATTCCTACCTGTCTCCATACCAGCCACTCTAAGGACTGGTTTCTGTCCTCCTTGCTTGCTTGTCCCTGCCTTATAGGTTCACCTCCCGCTATTGCGTAACCCAGCCACCTTAAGGACTGGTATCGCACCTGGGTTTAGGATTACCTATGGTTGCGTTTAGCACCAACCGTAGCATACCCTTGGAGTTTCGTGTGCTGACCTGACAGCTGCAGATGGATTTAGATAGATTGGGGGACTGGGCATTTAAATGGCAGAATAAATTAAATGTAGATAAATACAAGGTTATGCACTTTGGAGTGAAGAACACACAAGCAACTTACTTATACCTTAAATGGTACTGAATTAGGGAAATCCAAGCAGGAGAAGGATTTGGGAATAATCATAGACTTCAAACTCAGTAACACAATGTCTAATGTCAAACAGCAGCCGCCAAGGCCAGCAAGGTATCGTCATTAAAAGGGGAGTTCACTCTCGCCATGAAAACATCATTCTACCCCTTTATAAATCAATGGTCAGATGCACCTTGAATATGCCGTGCAATTTTGGGCACCAGAGGGATCTGATAACTTTATATAAATATTATAAACCATTGTCTGGAAACCTATTCATTAACAGGACTATACACAGGACACAAGGTCACCCATTTACACTGGACGAAAGGAAATTCGGCCTAAAGCATAGGAAGGATTATTTTTTGGTGAGAACAATAAAGCTGTGGAATTCTCTGCCTGTTGAGGTGGTTGGGTTAGAGACTGTTCAGACTTTTAACCCCTTCACTGCTGATTGACTCCCGCTATATGCGGGGGACGTACCCCAAATGTCATCCGCTTGCGGGAGCCCCAGTGGAGATACTCACCTCTCTGTTCGGGGTCCCGTGGCGCACTGGCTTCAGGGAAGCCAGGCGCTGAAGTTAGGCCGGCCCCCGACATAAATGATGTCATCGTGCCTGCACGATGACGTCATTTCCAGGAGACTCCACCGGCAATGCAGTGTCTGCCCTTTAAAGCGGTGCCTGGTTTTTAACCCTATAATTGCCAGATCGCGATCGGCAGCCGATCGTAATCTAGCTCCGGTGGGGCCGCCCTCTTGGATGGCGGCTCCACCTCATGGTTCCCCCTCGACTCCTGACGTGTCGTGCATAGCACAATGACGTCAGATAGCCGGGGAACCCCTAGCTGCCCGGGGATTTCCCAAGGAAATCCCCTGGTGGAGATACAGGGTTCATTTGAACCCTGATATCTCCGGAACATAGGTGATCATGCAGCTAGGGGGTCATGCATGGTGTCATTCGAAAGGCCTGAGCATGGCCATGTTCAAACCATGTTCAAAGTAAAACAAAATTTAAAAAAATTAAAAATAACTAAAAATAATAATAAAAAAACATGGGTTTTTTTGTGTGTTGTTTTAATTAATGCAGCAATATTGTTCACATTTAAATTATAAAGTGAACAATGATGCTGCACTAATTATTTTTTTCTATGGGGTGTGTTTGTAAAAAATCATGTAATTTCCCCCAAAAAATGTAACGAGTCCCCATTTCTAATTTTTGTACAAGCGCACCCCATAGAAAATATAACTGCAAACGCTCATGTGAAAAAAAAATTGAAAAAAAAAACACTTTACACACTGTAAATGATATTGAAAATTCTAATTTTATTGCATTTTTATTATATTATATAGGCAGGACATGACATATACATATAAAAATTATATATTATGAATCTGAGGAGTCTGCCGGAAAGAACTATATATAATATGTCTGAGTCATGTAATAAAACGTGGCTTCTAAACATGATGAGCAAAAGCGGTAAAAATGAGCTCAGCACACAGCGGTGAAATGGCTCAGCAGCGAAGGGGTTAAGCAGCGACTGGATGACTTCCTGCAGACATCTGACGCCATCTGGGGGCAAGAAGGAATGTTTCCCAGTGTGTTGCATATTGGCGAGCGCTTCACACTGGGGTTTTTTTTTTTGTGCAATAAAGTTTTTATTGGTTTTCTCCGCTTTTGTACATAATAAAGCAATGACATTACTGTACATAAGGATCCAAAATATCTGCATGTATACAAGATAAGAATATACATAACGTCAGAAACTGTTAATAAAAGGGAACATTCAACTGGGGAAGGGTAACAGTATTATATTCACATTGCAAACCTTTTAACTAAATTACTATATCAGCTGATTCTCAGGTATCGATACGTGAGGTGCATGAGTGTATAAATGTCGGAAACCATGAAGTATTTGCAGAAAGACCTTCATATTGATGGCACAGATCTGTCAGCTACTTGTGCGGCCTATGAGGCCTTTTCTCCTCCTATATTTATTCTACCACTGGGACTAGTTGTGGTGTGTAGTCTCGCGATCTCTTGGTCCGAAAATCTAACCACCAGTACCATATGACATGATATTTATCGTATTTACTGCTCCTGGAGAAGAACATCTCTTCCATTTCTCGAACTCCCTCCACTGCCTGTATCCACTCCCATATTGTAGGTGGTGTGACTAGGCGCCACTTCCTCGGAATCAAAGATTTGGCTACATTAAATAATTGTATGGCCAAAGAGTTCCTGTATGTGAGCGTCGGGATAGGGACTAGGTGAAAGAGTGCAACCAGAGGGGAGGGGTCTAAGTCCAGACCCGTGATCTCATTGATTATTGTAAATACAGAATCCCAGTATGATCGTATCATCGAGCATTCCCACCATATGTGTACAAACGTACCTGGCGAATCGCGGCATCGCCAGCATGTCTTGTCTGTTGTTGAGTATATTTTATGTAGGCGTGTAGGTGTCAGGTACCAGCGCATAAGAAACTTATAGTGTGTCTGTTGGATATGCAGACTCCTAGAGGCATGTGCTGCGGTTTGAAATATTAAACCCCAGTCTTCATCTGAAATGTCGGTACCTATGTCTCTGTTCCATCTTTCCGCATACGAGGGTAGACCTGGCGTAGAGGCATCTAAAAGAGATCCATAGATAGTGGATAACAGATGTGGAGGACGCGGATCCCTCGTGCACAGGGTTTCAAAGGGTGATTCGTCAGTCCGTACCGTCTGTGAGGGTCCTAGTGATTGTATAAAATGTGTGAGTTGTTGGTAACGGAAGTGGGTTAAAGGGGTGATCTTGTCCTGTCTTAACATGTCTGATATGGGGCGTGGTGCTGCATTGGCCATGCATGTTGCTAAGGTAAGATAGGGACCGTCCAGTTCTAAAGGGAGGAAATGATGAGACATCCCATCTGGGAACAGCGGATTGAATGTCAGTGGGGTGAGTGGAGAGGGATGTGTGGAAAGGGATAGGGACATTTTCAATATCCGCCACCGGCGAAGTGTAGGAGCTATCAGTGGGTTAGGAGAAGATATAAGTTTAGTTAGCGGTGCGGACTGCCAAGGGAGCGTGGTTATAGGGATTTTTAGACATTTCTGTTCTAATGGAACCCAAAGTTTAGTCGGTGGGGACATAGACCAGTCGCTTATTTTAAGGAAAAGCGCAGCCGTGTGATATAGCTCTAAGTGTGGTAAGCCCAGTCCCCCTCTGTTTCGGTGACGTGTCATATCTGCATATGAAACCCGGGGATGGGTGTCATTCCAAATAAACTTAAGGAGGTTTGTCCGTAAGAGAGCAAAAAATTTAGGGGGGACTCCAATTGGTATTGTTTGAAAAATGTACAGAAATCTAGGGAGGATATTCATTTTCAGTATATTTATTCTACCCAACCATGAGACATGCAGAATTTTCCACCTTCTTAGGTCTTGGGATATGGTCTGTAATAATGGTTCATAGTTAGTGATATATAGTTGTGACAAATCGCTAGGAAGTGCTACTCCCAAGTACCGTATCGATCGATGTGCCCATTTAAAGGGATAAGAAGTGACTATAGCTTTTTTCATCCGCTCAGTGATTCTCACCCCCAACACCTCACACTTGGATAGGTTTATCTGAAAATTAGAGAGCGCCCCATATGTGTCCAATTCTGCCATTAGATGTTTCAGGGATACCAAAGGATTTGTAAGGGATAGAAGAATATCATCGGCAAATGCCGCGACATTGTAATGGTGAAAGGGGAGAGGGTGGCCGTGGATGGAGGTATTATCTCTAATCCTCTGGAGGAGTGGTTCTAATGTGAGGATGAATAAAAGGGGCGACAGCGGGCATCCTTGTCGGGTACCGTTCCTTATGTCTATATCAGGAGAGTACGTGCCATTGACCCTCAACGAGGCCCTCGGCACACTGTAGAGATTCCGGATCCAGGTTAACCATTTTGGCCCGAATCCTAGAAGCTTCAGAGTCTCATAGAGAAATGTCCAGTCCACTCTATCAAAGGCCTTTTCGGCGTCGATGGAGAGAAAGACTGTCGGCGTGTGTGTGGCATTGGCGAGATGTATAAGATTGATTGCCCTTAACGTGTTGTCTCTCGCCTCGCGAGTGGGGACAAATCCTGTTTGATCTGGATGGACTAGGCCCGGGATGAAGGCGTTTAGTCTAGTCGCCAGCATTTTAGTCATTATTTTAATATCTACGTTTAAAAGAGAAATGGGTCTGTAATTGGATACCAATGTGTGATCCCTATCTGGTTTGGGAATTAAAGCTATGTGAGCGCGCAGAGTGGCATGGTCTAGGGAGGTAGAGCCATCTAAGGCGTTTAGCAGCGCAACAAATTTAGGGCCTAATAATGTACGAAATGTCTTGTAATACGCTACAGTAAATCCATCAGGACCGGGGCTTTTTCCTGCTTTCATGGAGTTAAGCGCTATGGAAAATTCATCCAGTGTAAACGGGGTGTCTAGTGCCGATGCCGATTCAGGGGCTAGGACAGATTGAAGAGATTCTCTTAAATAAGAGCAGACGTCGCTCTCTAATGGTGGAGAATCTCGTAGCTGGTAAAGAGAAGAGAAATATTTATGAAAAGCTGCAGTTATGTCTTTGGTGAGATGTAGGTCTCTGCCGTCTGTCTCTCTTATTTTGGGGATGTACGTAGCTTGGCGACGTTATTTCAAAGTATGAGCCAAGAGACGACCGCATTTGTTGCCTTGTGTGTAATAGGTGTGTTTCGTGAGCAATAACGATTTAAAGGCCTGCTGGGACAATAGGGAGTTTAGCTTTGCTCTCTGTTCTGTGAGATCTTTAAATGTATCTAGGGATTGACATGCTTTATGGGCAGTCTCCAAATCGTGTATGCGTTGAAGAATATCATCCAGGGTCGCCCTATGTTCCCTTTTACGTTGTGCTCCTATCTGGATAAGATTACCTCTGAGGACACACTTATGAGCTTCCCACAGAGTTGGCAAGGAGATATCTGGGGTGGAATTTTCTTCAAAATATTGATTGATCGAGTCATGCAGGTTTTGGCGGATCACAACATCCCTAAGTAGTGATTCATTTATACGCCATGTGCGGTGCGGAGGTGGAGTGGCTTGAAAATCCACCCACATCATCACCGGTGCATGGTCTGACCATGTAATGGAGGCTATTTTAAGTTTTGTCAGGTAGTGTAATTGGTGGTGGGGAATCAAGAATGTATCCAGCCGGGAGTACGAGTGGGCCGCTGCGGAATAGAAAGTGTAGTCTTTCACAGTGGGGTTTAGGGCCCTCCAACCGTCTACTAATTGGTGGTGATGGAGCAGGGTCAGGAATCTGCCTCGTAATGAGTCATCCACAGAAGGGGTCGGATGGACCCCCTCTCTGGAGGAGTCGAGAGATATATTGAAGTCTCCGCCACAAATCAGTAATCCCTCCCTGAATTTGTCCAGTTTGGACAGAATAGATCGCATTGCTGCACATTGACCCTTGTTAGGCAGATAAATATTAGCGAAAGTAACTAACTGGCTTCCCAGTGTACCCTTAACAAATAAAAACCTGCCATTAGGATCAAGTTGTTGGTGTACTCTAGTAAAGGAAATGTGACGGGCAAGAAGTATAGCTACACCACGAGATTTAGATACAACATAGTTACTGCAAAAGCATTGGGAGTAATAACGGGATTGTAACGAGGGAGCCGCGTCCTCCCTAAAATGCGTCTCCTGCAAAAAGACTATATCACCACCCTGTCTGTGTAGGTCTGTGAGTGCTATTCGTCTTTTCTGGGGAGAATTCAGGCCCCGCACATTAAGCGACAAGAACTTCAGCTGGGTCATACTACAAACACTAATCGTGCTCCTCCTGTCGAGTGGTCGGTATGTCTAGAGAGCACACCTGTCGATTCTGCGTGATACCAAAAGAAAGTCAACCGTAGGTATTTGTAACCTATCTACACGAAGTAATATGCAATGTGACAAGTAAAAACGAACACACAAAAAGAAAACAGTACGAAAAATACGTAAAAGACGTCGGTGTAAAACCTGCGATACCGTATCCAATCGTCCAGGTTTTAAGGATAGCTTCCCAACTGTCACGTTAGGGAGAGCTAAAAGTCACCGCAACTTGGGGGAGGGGGTGAAAAGGCGAATGTGTGAGTGCGCTGGGTGGTGAGGGCACCAAACTGGAAAAACAAAATTTTGCTAAATTCGGCGGGCAATCCTTCGGTTAGAACTTCTATACATGGATCGAAACCCCGATCAATAACTTCCAATAGCTTCAAATAAAGGGGTGTCAGTAGTGAAGGGGTGATTGAAGGACCTTATTCTGTAGGCCTTCTAAAGTCGACTCCTACCTTCTTACACAGTTAGTCATAGACGTATCCGGAGCAGAGGTGAGTAGTGAGTGCGACTCTATTCCTGAGTGCGAGCGGGGGACATGGGTCTGAGTGCGTTAGTCGCACCTCGACCATTTGTGGACGGTGTCTGCCATCTCTGGCGTTGAGATTGAGGTGGTGGTGTTGAGTCCAGCGATGCACCCCCATACCATTCCGGTATGTGTACTTCCTCCAGCGCCAGAGCGGTTAAAAGTGGGGGCAGGTCTGCTGCACAGGTGATAACATATTGATGGCCCTCCAGGGTCGTCGACAGTGCAAATGGATATCCCCATCGGTATTTCACCTGGCGCTCTCGTAAAGCATCCGTTAGGGGTTTTAACAATCGACGAGCTTGCAATGTGCTCCAGGACAAATCTGGGTACAGTTGTATAGTGTTGCCACGTGGATCTTTAAGGTCCTGTCTACGAGCAGCTTGTAAAATGTCCTCTTTTTGTCGATAATAGTGTAAGCGGCAAATGACATCTCTGGGTGCCGTGTTCGGTGCTCCTTTCGGTTTTAGAGAGCGGTGTGCTCTATCAAAATGCATAGGAGTGTCTGGGGGTTTTCGGAGCAGTTTATTAAAGATATATCTCAGTACATCCATAAGTTGTTCCTTACCATCCTGCGCTTCGGGAGACCTCTGATACGGAGGTTGTTGCGCCTTCCCTATTATCTTGGTCGTCCAGGGCTCTATGTATGCTCTGTAAATAGGTATTGTGAGAAACCAGACCTGCCTCCAGGTGTGCCAGTCGATCTTCCACTGCATCTCTGTCCTCCTCCAATTGCGTTACTCGGGCTCCTACCTGGCGGACATCTGCGTCTATAGCCTCCAGTCGGGCCGAAAAAGTAGTCTCCAGCCTTCCCATCATGCTTTCCATGTCACCTTTTGTAGGTAAGGAACGGAGAATATCTCTCACCGAATCTTCGGTATCATCCTGCAGGTCCACGCTGTTTACTGGTGAGGCTGCGCGGGAGGTCCGCGCTGTCGGCGCCATTTTGGGTCCGCGTGGTGTGGTGCCGGTCGCGGTTTGTTCCGTAAAATATTGCGCGATTCCGTCGGTTTTTGGGACAGGTAGCGGGTCCAGAGGCTGAAGGACCGATTGGTTTCTTTTTTTATGGGTCATATCACCCTCTTCCCGTCCGAATTGCCCTCGTTAAAGCCGAATGGTGCCGGAGCTCTCTCACACAGCCTCCATCTTCCTCGGCAGTTGGCCCCGCCCCCCACACTGGGTTTTTTTTTTGCTTCTTTTGGATCAGCAGCAGTAGGTGATGTGTGAAAGGCTGAACCTGATGGACGCACAGCTTTTTTCAGCCTATGTAACAATGTAACCTGGCTCAGAATTTAAAAAAAACAGATAAAATAGTCAATGTGTTATATCAAAAACAAATAACTCCCAAGCTAAGAGTACAAGTATCGAGACGTCTAATCTGAAGAGCTAGCACTCTATTTCTGCATCTTCAATGTGAGGTCACAGTGATTTTCGGTTTTCAGTCAGGTATACCGTTATGCCGGCTCTGCACAATTATTACAGTCTGAGATATTATTCACTGAGATTTCTAGAAGAATGTCTAGAAATTTCCCCCAGAAAGAGAAATTCTGCATCTTTATGCATATATCAATAATTACCACAGAGCGTTAACCCGCATGGGATCAGTGAACCCGGCCAGCAAGACAAAGGGCAAAAATTCCATCTGCATATGCACCGCAGGCAAACACGCCGAGAGGGTAAAGCACCACAGGCAAACACGCCGAGAGGGTAAAGCACCACAGGCAAACACGCCGAGAGGGTAAAGCACCGCAGGCAAACACGCCGAGAGGGTAAAGCACCACAGGCAAACACGCCGAGAGGGTAAAGCACCGCAGGCAAACACGCCGAGAGGGTAAAGCACCACAGGCAAAACACGCGAGAGGGTAAAGCACCGCAGGCAAACACGCCGAGAGGGTACAGCACCACAGGCAAACACGCCGAGAGGGTAAAGCACCGCAGGCAAACACGCCGAGAGGGTAAAGCACCGCAGGCAAACACGCCGAGAGGGTAAAGCACCACAGGCAAACACGCCGAGAGGGTAAAGCACCGCAGGCAAACACGCCGAGAGGGTAAAGCACCGCAGGCAAACACGCCGAGAGGGTAAAGCACCGCAGGCAAACACGCCGAGAGGGTACAGCACCACAGGCAAACACGCCGAGAGGGTACAGCACCACAGGCAAACACGCCGAGAGGGTAAAGCACCACAGGCAAACACGCCGAGAGGGTAAAGCACCGCAGGCAAACACGCCGAGAGGGTAAAGCACCACAGGCAAACACGCCGAGAGGGTAAAGCACCGCAGGCAAACACGCCGAGAGGGTAAAGCACGCAGGCAAACACGCCGAGAGGGTAAAGCACCACAGGCAAACACGCCGAGAGGGTAAAGCACCGCAGGCAAACACGCCGAGAGGGTAAAGCACCGCAGGCAAACACGCCGAGAGGGTAAAGCACCACAGGTAGTTACCACCCCATATTCTGTATACATTGCTCCTCTCATCTGTATAACACCCCCCCTTCTGTATAATCCATCCCCTTACACCTTATCCCCCCCCCTAGTGTCAGCCTTCCCCTTGTCTACAATTAACCCTCTCCTCGTCCTGTATTAAAGTGCTATATTCATCAAACAGTGCTCTGTCCAATCAAAGTATGTGAGAAAACAATGGCAGATTTGCTCCACCAATCAGGTTGTGAGGGAAGGGAGGGGGAGGGAGAAGAGGTTGCAGTTTGGTTGAATGGAAATGCAAACTCTAGTAGGGAAGGTGCAGGCAGGCGGTGAGGGTGGGAGCACAGCACTCATGCAGGCTACAGGGCAGAGGATCTGACCAGGTCTGCAGCCTGAACCACGAGTGATGCCTGTATGCTGAGGGGTCTGCAGCCTGAACCTCGAGTGATGCCTGTAAGCTGAGGGGTCTGCAGCCTGAACCACGAGTGATGCCTGTATGCTGAGGGGTCTGCAGCCTGAACCTCGAGTGATGCCTGTATGCTGAGGGGTCTGCAGCCTGAACCACGAGTGATGCCTGTATGCTGAGGGGTCTGCAGCCTGAACCACGAGTAATGCCTGTATGCTGAGGGGTCTGCAGCCTGAACCACGAGTGATGCCTGTATGCTGAGGGGTCTGCAGCTTGAGTCTCGATTCACGCCTGTATGCTGAGGGGTCTGCAGCCTGATCCACGAGTGATGCCTGTATGCTGAGGGGTCTGCAGCTTGAACCACGAGTGATGCCCAAACACTGGGGACCTGCTGCCCGAGACGCAACCGATGCCTGTATGCTGGGGGTCTGCAGCCTATGTCGTGATCAAAGCCAGGATGCTGTGGACTTGCAGCCTGTGCCCTGACTGATGCCAATGAGCTGTGGGTTTGCAGCCTGAGCGATGCCAGCATGCTGTGGAGCTCTATGATGAGCCGTCTGTGCACATTACACGTCTGACGGAGTTGCTACTCGCAGAGGGACAATGCTAGACTTTGGAGATTGAGACGCCTGCAGCCTAGAAATGACTCTGTGGATTAGCTGTGCAGATGTGATTCCTAAGCTTAGAGTAAAACAAGCATCGCAGCAACGAGCATCGCAGCAAAGGCCAGCTGTGACGATTTGAATTCCTCCTCTCTTGGAAACCTATTAAGTGGACGTGTCTTCTAAGGATCCACATGTAAAATCCTCTTCCTTCTAGCACTGTGATATTGTGCTGATATCAACAGGATGGCGAGTCTTCCAGCGATACATCTTGTTTCCAGCGATACCTTGTATTTCCTGTGATGCGGATGTTCTGTGTCGTCGTCCTCAGGTCCATAAGCATCACATGATGTTTAAGCTCGTGTTCTAGACATCCCTCTGCCCACAGCACGTCAGCCACCATCCAGGGACGGCACCGAGCCTGGAACTACAGGGTTAACATAACCAGCAGCTCCACGACACGCCAGGATTATTCACATCCTCCCACAAACGCGTTTGGCATTTATTGTCACAAGAGATGTTCATGTTAATTGGGATCTTTACTCTTCCACCTGCTCAGGTGTGCCTCGTCTGTCCGGGCACCACAAATGCATTCCAGTGACCCATTCATCGACACAGGAGGCAAAGGAACAAGGCACGGCTAATTCTCTCACGCCTCATGGACCAAATCTGCTTTTACCGGGATTTGCCAAATGATTTAATTCTCCTCATTAAAGGGTTTATTGTGAAAGACCAGAAGGCTGATAATGGATTGAGCCGTGGTGGGATTAAGTGCCATTTCATTTCCAGCCCTGTGGATAGCTTTTGTTTCTTCTTTGATTTTGATACATTATGTCGATAGTTATGGTGTAAATTTGCTGCAAAAGGAATGATCCAGTTTGGGACCTCGATGAATTATGAATGGCTACCATGAAGACCTTTACCCTGGTAAGTAGAAGCTGAACCCATGCGGTCCAATAAAATGGGACTAAAACATCCTTTTCTCATTCTCTGACATTTTGCTGGAGCTCTGCACATTTTACATGCAAGCTACATTTGTCCATGATCGTGGATGACGCACTATGTAATGTACGTGGATAAATCGCTGGCATCCCCTGTCACCCCGCTGTGACAGCCATGTCTCGGTCTAACAGTGTCAGTCCTCCTGGCTTCGGGGCTCCTGTTTTACGGGCTGGTGCTGAGCACAGGTCCGCCTGGGGAGAAGCAGAGTCCAGGGCAAATGGCTACAATTACTCCAGCAGGACATCCAGGAAGAAGACATCCAGGATGATGGGCTTGTGGAAGAGTGATGAAGACTACGAGTCCCCACAAGGGAAGAAAAGTGTGAGCTTCAAGTCTAAGTCGGCCTGGCAGGATCACAGAGATGAAATCAGAAACAATAACAAAAAAGGCAGTGTTGCTAAGAAACACATTGATGGGGAGGTGATGGCCAAACCTGTGGATTCTGACTTGGAAGAGAAATTGGGTAAAGTCAAAGGAAATAGTGTCGAGGACATGTCGGAATGTCACTACTCGATGGGGGTCTGCTGCAGTGACCTTCTGGAGATCTTCAGGTCCAAGAAATTCCAGTCAGAGAAACTCGAAAGACTTTACCAGAGATACTTCTTTAGGCTCAACCAAAGTAGCCTCACCATGATCATGTCAGTGTTGATTTTGGTCTACACGGTCATGCTGACATTCCACTGCGTCCAGGGAGATTATGAGGTGGCTTACTTGGCTGTCTTGTTGGTGGCCATACTCTGCATTTTTGTGCTCATATGTGTGTGCAACCGTAACAGTTTCCATCAGGACTACATGTGGGTGGCCTGCTACACAGTTATCCTTGTGGTCTTCATGGTCCAAGTGGTTGGTGTCCTCCTGGTGAGACCAAGGAGCGCTTCTGATGGAATATGGTGGACAGTATTTTTCATCTACACCATCTACACCCTCCTTCCTGTCCGGATGAGAGCAGCAGTCATCAGTGGGGTCATTCTGTCCATCATCCACCTCACCATATCCCTGAAAATTAACACCAGCGACAAATTCTTATTCAAACAGGTGAGAACCCCCTTTTCTTCCTCAGAAACCAGAATAAGGGGGTGGTGGGTGAGGAGACAAAATGATATATCATCCTGAAATAGAGTATGGGGGGACAGCCTGACCAGGTTAGAGATAAGTACAGGAGTAAAGATAGAGTATGGGGGGACAGCCTGGCCAGGTTAGAGATAAGTACAGAAGTAAAGATAGAGTATGTGGCGACAGCCTGACCAGGTTAGAGATAAGTACAGGAGTAAAGATAAAGTATGGGGGGACAGCCTGGCCAGGTTAGAGATAAGTACAGGAGTAAAGATAGAGTATGGGGGGACAGCCTGGCCAGGTTAGAGATAAGTACAGGAGTAAAGATAAAGTATGGGGGGACAGCCTGGCCAGGTTAGAGATAAGTACAGGAGTAAAGATAGAGTATGGGGGGACAGCCTGGCCAGGTTAGAGATAAGTACAGGAGTAAAGATAGAGTATGGGGGGACAGCCTGGCCAGGTTAGAGATAAGTACAGGAGTAAAGATAGAGTATGGGGGGACAGCCTGGCCAGGTTAGAGATAAGTACAGGAGTAAAGATAGAGTATGGGGGGACAGCCTGGCCAGGTTAGAGATAAGTACAGGAGTAAAGATAAAGTATGGGGGGACAGCCTGGCCAGGTTAGAGATAAGTACAGGAGTAAAGATAGAGTATGTGGCGACAGCCTGGCCAGGTTAGAGATAAGTACAGGAGTAAAGATAAAGTATGGGGGGACAGCCTGGCCAGGTTAGAGATAAGTACAGGAGGTCTCAGACATTGGACCGAGCGAATGAGAGTGAAAGGTGTCACTGTCTGTATGACTGGAGCTCCTTCCATACAACACACAAATACTGATAATGGGGCAGAAACCTAGAAAGCATGTAATGAAATGAATGCATTTACCACAAAAGAGGCCATACTCCATCATGGGGTAAACAAAGCCGATGCAGATCGCAGTCACTCCAGTAATGTTTATAAACCATTAGCATATTGTGCGACCCCACACAAGGAGTAGAGGGGCGGCTGTGTGTTTGGGATTTTGCAGAATTTTAATTATTGTATGAGAGGTGACTGCCTGGGACATGAAGTTTCGCTGATACCTTCTGCTTCATTTATGATATTTGGCCTAAAATAGATAATTTTTTTTGACAATCAGTGAACCCCTCTGTGTGAGTTTTACTGGGCTGCATGCGGCACGGAGCACGGTCAATAAATGTACCCCAGGCGTCTTTACGCTTTACCTGCCAGTTACTAGCATTTGTATCGATGGAAAGGAAGATATACAGGGTTATTCACAGAGAAGTGAAAACCAGGAGGATGACTGGAGAAGTGAAAATTCTAGATCAAAATAGCCAAACCCGAAAAATTCTTCCGTTTATCGCACTGTCCAAATCGGCTATTTTGACCTAGAATTTTCACTCCTCCTGTCATTCTCCTGGTTTTCACCTCTCTCTGAATAACCCTGTAAATCTAAAAAGTGACTGTTGGTATACTGATAATATCTTCTCTCTGGTCGGTTTGTAAATACCTCTCGCCATGCTCTGCACGCACACTATACAAAACTATTATTGGTCCAGCACCATGTTCACGCCATTTCGGAGATGCCACATTAGTAGGAGTGGGATGAGGGCAGGTTGTCTGCTCTGACCTTTATATATAAAACTATGACAAAATGAAATAGAGTATATGTTAGTCATTTTTGCAATATTGTTTTTTTTTTTTGGCATATCTCAGCCCTCGAGAATAACACATACAGGTATTGTTTGAGGTAATGATATTCTTTTTCTAATAGGCTGAAAATTGTTGTAACATAGAAACATAGAAAATGTGGTCAGATAAGAACCTTTCGGCCCATCTAGTCTGCCCAATTACATGGATACTTTACCTGGATTTATCTTTTGTTTAGGATAGCCTTATGCCTATCCCATGCCTGCTTAAATTCAATCACTGTTTTGGCCTCTACCACTTCTACTGGAAGACTGTTCCATGTATCCACCACCCTCTCAGTAAAATAATGCTTCCTGATGTTACTTTTAAACCTTTGCCCCTCTAATCTAAGACTATGTCCTCTTGTTTTGCTATTTTGTTTCCTTTTAAATATACTCCCTTCCTCTACCTTGTGGATTCCCTTTACGTATTTAAATGTTTCTATCATATCTCCTCTGTCTCGTCTTTTTTCCAAGCTGTACATGTTAAGATCATTAAGCCTTTCCTGGTAACTTTTCTCCTTCAAGCCGTACACCATTTTAGTAGCCCTTCTCTGAACTCTCTCTAAGATGTCTATATCCTTCTGGAGATACGGTCTCCAGTACTGCACACAGTACTCCAAGTGAGGTCTCACCAGTGCTCTGTACAGTGGCATGAGCACTTCCCTTTTCCTACTGCTAATACCTCTCCCTACACAACCAAGCATTCTGCCAGCATTTCCAAGCATTCTGCCAGCATTTCCTGCTGCTCTATTACATTGACTATTGTATCTAACTGACACCAACGCACTCTTTGTTCCACTTCGTTGGTTTTATTGTTTCGGTGAGATTCCCTCCCCGGGACATTTTATTTTTAGATAATTTATTATCTTACGGATTACTAGTAACAGTAGGGATAATGTGATTCTTTTTTCTACAGATGTACATGTTAAAATGCAGTTAATTCCACAGGTTCAAGGCATTTCATAAGGAACAAGACAGACGTCTCCTCGAGTGACATGACTTGTGGGGATGAAAGTATGGCCTGTGATTATTATTGTTATTATTCACAACTTTGTGCACTGGAAATTAGATTCACCTCCTCCCCCGCAAGGTTATGAGTTAAAGTGTAATTGACATTTCATAGACCTTTTATTCTGAGACGTTTCTGTGTATCATGTTTCCATGGATGGTCATATCCATCAGGGTAAAATTGGGTCAAACAGTTACCTTTACGCTACTCAGCAGGAGGATTCTGGGATCACAGCCGTCCCCCTGGAATTAGTGTTCTGCTTTGTCACTGGTGAACATTATTTTGAGATATGGACGGGTCTTCTCACATTAGTGATCGCATCTCCTGATTTTCCCATTTGTGATCTATTCTCTAAAAAGTAAAAGAATTGTGAAAAACTGAAAAAGTGTCACATTGATATCAATGTGAAAAGAGCATGAAAGAAGAAACAGACTTATTCCTGTCATTTATTAGATCTTGTAGAATTATTTGAAATTTATCGTTCACTTTTTGATCGGTAAATCGCTTCACACTGAGCATCGAATGAAGAAAAAAAGCATTAATCGTTCATAAAGCATGCACATAATGTGTGTTAGTAACCCGTGCCTCTGTGATGCTGAAAACGCTCGAGAAAATTCCCCCAAATGCTCGAGGATTGTCAGGCTGCTGCTGGATGTCCTGAACACAATATGAAGCAATAGACCAGTATGGGAGAGGAAGCCCCTTGGTATTAAGACAGACCCTCCAAGACCCCATTCCCTTATATTCCTGCCACAGGTTGTGGTACAGTGAGACCCCTCTCCCAGTCTCCTCGCGCCTTGTTATCAACTTCAGTATTAGGCCCCGTTCACACTGTGCGATTTGAAAATTGCGCGACTTTCCGCGCGATTTTCATATTTGCGACATGGTGCGATAATGTCGCGCAAAGTCGCGCGACATCGCAGTTTTGTACGATTTTTGCAACGCACCACCAATACAAATCGCAGATAGCAAATCGCAAAAAAGGCTCATGTACCAGCAACATGCTTCTGCGACGCGCGACATGTGAACAGCTCCATTGAAATGCATTGGAGAAGCTACACAGCGTGACGTTGCGCAGATTTTGCTGCGTCGTTGCGGCAAAATCCGTGCGATAAATCACACCGTGTGAACGGGGCCTTAGTGCAGTGTCAACATGTGAAACAGTCACACACTTAATTGAGAAAAAAACAAAACAGATTTATTTACAAGCATTAAATGACAAATCCCACCAACCCTCCCGCTCAAAGAATATGATCCTCTCCAGCTGCAAAGAATGAGAGTTACAGTTACAAATATTTATAAAGTGCCAATAAGTTCCATAGCGCTGTACAATGGGTAAGACAAAACAACAAATATTAATATAAGGTAGACACACACAGAGCAGTGGGAGAGGGGACCCTGCTCGAGAGCTTACAATCAAAGAGAGCATTCTGATTGGCTGAGCCATTTCCTGCTCTGGTCTGTGCTCCCTGCATTAGCGGAGGCTTGATAGCAGACATAGGAACCTTAACGGCGCCGATCACTTACATGTGGACACTTTTATTATTGATTGCCTGAGAGTCTGTCCCTATTAGGGACCAGATTTCCACTATTTTTACAGTCTCCTCCATATATTTGGGGTGTGTAGGTGTGTTTTGTAGGGCTCCTCCATATATTCATGGTGTCCGTGTGTATAGAAGAGCTGCACAGCAACAAAAACTCCCCGAACTTAGAAATTGCTTGCTGTCAAAGAGACATGGGTGCTAAATGGCATTTCAATAGGTTGTGACTCTACCCAAGAAGCATGAGAGTGGCCATTTTTCTGACCCTGCATTCCCTAAAAAGCAGGCGTCCATGGCCGGCAGTTGTGAGTCCAGCTGGTCAGAGCAGGGAGTTTGTCATTTTGTGAGCCTGACTGCTCCGCTCTGAATGTTTCACACAAATCTAAACTCCTTATTTGTTCTGCAGAAACCATATTTTTTTTTCGTGGCTTTCGCTCCAGCCTGTGCCGTCTCTGAATGGATTTGTCCCTATAAAGACCCAGAGATATAAGGATTGAATGCAAGCAAATCGAGGCCAGCAATGAATCCACAGCTTCTATCCCTGCCAAAATGCAAGTTGTCATGGTGCAGAGGTTGAAAAGGATGGACAGAGGGACACAGACTGGAGGATGCCACGTGCGTCCATAACCAACAGAAAATGTTTTATTTATCACAATGTCACCCAGACAGGAACCACAATTATTAACTCCATTACCGCCTACTCAGTTTTTCATGCTGTCTCTGGCTGTCTATTCCACACTCCCCCTGCTTCCTTTTGTCTCACATCCCCTTATGACCATTAGATTGTAAGCTCACAGGGTGCTGGAAAGGCATTTTGTATTTGCCAGATTGTCCCAAGGGAAGGGCCACTAGTTCCCCTTGTATCGGTACATCTCTTGTCTCTGTATCCTGATTCCTGTAAAGCGCTGCAGAATCTGTTTGCGTTATATAAATATGCTTGTAACGTAGCGTGCCGTTACAAGAGACTCTGACATGGCTGTGCTGCCGCCTCATACAGTCAGGTCCAGAAATATTGGGACATTGACACAATTGTAACATCTTTGGCTCTATACACCACCACAATGGAGTTGGAATGAAACAAACACAATGTGCTTTAACTGCAGACTATCAGCTTTAATTTGAGGGTATGTACATCCAACTCAGGTGAACAGTGTAGGACTTACAGCAGTTTGCAGATGTGCCTCCCACTTGTTAAGGGACCAAAGGTAATGGGACAATTGGCTTCTCAGCTGTTCCATGGCCAGGTGTGTGATATTCCCTCATTACCCCAATTACAATGTGCAGATAAAAGACCGAGAGTTCATTTCAAGTGTTCTATTTGCATTTGGAATCTGTTGCTGTCAACTTTCAAGATGAGATCCAAAGAGCTGTCACTATCAGTGAAGCAAGCCATCATTAGGCTGAAGAAACAAAACAAACCCATCAGAGAGATAGCAAGAACATTAGGCGTGGCCAAAACAACTGTTTGGAACATTCTCAAAAAGAAGGAACGCACCGGTGAGCTCAGCAACCCAAAAGACCCGGGAGACCACGGAAAACAACTGTGGTGGATGACCGAAGAATTCTTTCCCTGGTGAAGAAAACACCCTTCACAACAGTTGGCCAGATCAAGAACACTCTCCAGGAGGTAGGTGTATGTGTGTCAAAGTCAACAATCAAGAGAAGACTTCACCAGAGTGAATACAGAGGGTTCACCACAAGATGTAAACCATTGGTGAGCCTCAAAAACAGGAAGGCCAGATTAGAGTTTGCCAAACAACACCTAACAAAGCCTTCACAGTTCTGGAACAAGATCCTATGGACAGATGAGACCAAGATCAACTTGTACCAGAGTGATGGGAAGAGAAGAGTATGGAGAAGGAAAGGAACTGCTCGTGATCCTAAGCATACCACCTCATCAGTGAAGCATGGTGGTGGTAGTGTCATGGCGTGGGCATGTATGGCTGCCAATGGAACTGGTTCTCTTGTATTTATTGATGATGTGACGGCTGACAAAAGCAGCAGGATGAATTCTGAAGTGTTTGGGGCAATATTATCTGCTCACATTCAGCCAAATGCTGCAGAACTCATTGGACGGCGCTTCACAGTGCAGATGGACAATGACCCAAAGCATACTGCAAAAGCAACCAAAGAGTTTTTGAAGGGACAGAAGTGGAATGTTATGCAATGGCCAAGTCAATCACCTGACCTGAATCCCATTGAGCTGCATTTCACTTGCTGAAGACAAAACTGAAGGGAAAATGCCCCAGAACAAGCAGGAACTGAAGACAGTTGCAGTAGAGGCCTGGCAGAGCATCACCAGGGATGAAACCCAGCGTCTGCTGATGTCTATGCGTTCCAGATTTCAGGCTGTGATTGACTGCAAAGAATTTGTAACCAAGTATTAAGAAGGGAAAGTTTGATTTATGATTATTATTCTGTCCCATTACCTTTGGTCCCTTAACAAGTGGGGGCACATCTGCAAACTGCTGTAAGTCCTACACCGTTCACCTGAGTTGGATGTACATACCCTCAAATTAAAGCTGACAGTCTGCAGTTAAAGCACATTGTGTTTGTTTCATTCCAACTCCATTGTGGTGGTGTATAGAGCCAAAGATGTTACAATTGTGTCCATGTCCCAATATTTCTGCACCTGACTGTATGATGTTGTTTTGTGTTTGTTATCTGTGTCTCTGTATATTGTGTATAAGAATACATATAGCGTGTGTATATATGTCTGCTATATAGTCCCGCCCTTTTCCCAGTTAAGCTGGGTATCGCTGTAGCCTGTTGCTATGACATTGTGCATCCCAAAGCTTCATATTGGCTTGTGATTTCCTTAACCCCTTGGATGCTGGTGCTGTCTGGTCTGAGATGGCACAAACTCAGCAGCAAGCAGACACTTTCCCTTTCCTCTGTCTGATTCGCCAATTACCTTCACGTCCTCCTATTAATCATAAACACTTAAAAATACACATCAACTGTGTGGGTGGTAAGGACCAAATAAATGTCACTAGAAAATTATTAGCTTATGCAAAAAACAATAAAGTTCTAGACATCTGAGCTCCTGAATGCCTCTGGCTCTATCCCAGGTGCCGTTTTCAGAGGTGACATTTAGGATCTACATAATCAGAAAATACAGGTTTCAGGGTATATAATCCGGCTGCTGACCAACAGAGTTTAGCGGGCGCTGCCAGTCACCTCTGTGATGTCATGAGCAAAACACCACTCTGGGTTAGTATATCAAAAAATGAAAATGTTAAACATCAGAAAATACCAGAAAACAAAGCTATTATTATTATTTATTAAGTGCCAACACATTCCGCAGCGCTGTACAAGATGTAAAAGGGTAAAGACAGGACAATTCTACAATACATAGAGGAGAAGGTCAGTATTGCTGCCAGCAGATACAGGAGGACGTGAGGACCAGATGGTGAGGAACAGGAGGGGGGGGGACTTACAAGCTAAAGAATTACTGTGGAAACGGCGCTCAACGGAATATATGGAGGAGCCCCTAAAACATGGTTTCCCAAACCTGTCCTCAGGACCTGCTGACAGGGGATATGATTTGCTGCTCAGTGATTGCAGGATTCAGTCTGCGTTTCCCCCAAGGTGATCCATAAAATCTGGCCTGATTGAGGTCCCGAGGACCCAGCTCTAACAGGAAACGTGCACACCTCGAATACGGGGAACCCTCAGAAAGACCCACAAACCTTTAATATGAGGGAAGCCCCTAAAAACACACCCGCACACCCTGAATATATGGAGGAACCCCTAAAAGACACCCGCACACCCTGAATATATGGAGGAACCCCTAAAAGACACCCGCACACCCTGAATATATGGAGGAACCCCTAAAAACACACCCACACACCCTGAATATATGGAGGAGCCCCTAAAAACACACCCTGAATATATGGAGGAGCCCCTAAAAAGACACCCGCACACCCTGAATATATGGAGGAACCCCTAAAAACACACCCGCACACCCTGAATATATGGAGGAACCCCAAAAACACACCCACACACCCTGAATATATGGAGGAGCCCCTAAAAACACACCCTGAATATATGGAGGAGCCCCTAAAAAGACACCCGCACACCCTGAATATATGGAGGAACCCCTAAAAACACACCCGCACACCCTGAATATATGGAGGATCCCCTAAAAAGACACCCACACACCCTGAATACATGGAGGAACCCCTAAAAATACACCCATACACCCTGAATATATGGAGGAACCCCTAAAAACACACCCTGAATATATGGAGGAGCCCCTAAAATAGACACCCGTACACCCTGAATATATGGAGGAACCCCTAAAAATACACCCGCACACCCTGAATATATGGAGGAGCCCCTAAAAAGACACCCGCACACCCTGAATATATGGAGGAGCCCCTAAAAACACACCCGCACACCCTGAATATATGGAGGAGCCCCTAAAAAGACACACACACACCCTGAATATATGGAGGAGCCCCTAAAAACACACCCACACACCCTGAATATATGGAGGAGCCCCTAAAAATACACCCGCACACCCTGAATATATGGAGGAGCCCCTAAAAATACACCCGCACACCCTGAATATATGGAGGAACCCCTAAAAAGACACCCGCACACCCTGAATATATGGAGGAGCCCCAAAAAAGACACCCGCACACCCTGAATATATGGAGGAGCCCCTAAAGACACCCGCACACCCTGAATATATGGAGGAACCCCTAAAAAGACACCCGCACACCCTGAATATATGGAGGAACCCCTAAAAAGACACCCGCACACCCTGAATATATGGAGGAGCCCCTAAAAAGACACCCGCACACCCTGAATATATGGAGGAGCCCCTAAAGACACCCACACACCCTGAATATATGGAGGAACCCCTAAAAGACACCCGCACACCCTGAATATATGGAGGAACCCCTAAAAACACACCCACACACCCTGAATATATGGAGGAGCCCCTAAAAACACACCCTGAATATATGGAGGAGCCCCTAAAATAGACACCCGTACACCCTGAATATATGGAGGAACCCCTAAAAATACACCGCACACCCTGAATATATGGAGGAGCCCCTAAAAACACACCCTGAATATATGGAGGAGCCCCTAAAATAGACACCCGTACACCCTGAATATATGGAGGAACCCCTAAAAGACACCCGCACACCCTGAATATATGGAGGAACCCCTAAAAACACACCCTGAATATATGGAGGAACCCCTAAAAGACACCCGCACACCCTGAATATATGGAGGAACCCCTAAAAACACACCCTGATATATATGGAGGAACCCCTAAAAACACACCCACACACCCTGAATATAATGGAGGAGCCCCTAAAAACACACCCTGAATATATGGAGGAGCCCCCTAAAAACACACCGCACACCCTGAATATATGGAGGAGCCCCTAAAAAGACACCCGCACACCCTGATATATGGAGGAACCCCTAAAAACACACCCGCACACCCTGAATATATGGAGGAGCCCCTAAAAAAGACACCCGCACACCCTGAATACATGGAGGAACCCCTAAAATATACACCCGTACACCCTGAATATATGGAGGAACCCCTAAAAAGACACCCGCACACCCTGAATATATGGAGGAGCCCCTAAAAACACACCCTGAATATATGGAGGAGCCCCCTAAAAGACACCCACACACCCTGAATATTTGGAGAAACCCCTAAAAATACACCCGTACACCCTGAATATATGAGAGGAACCCCTAAAAAGACACCCGCACACCCTGAATATATGGAGGAGCCCCTAAAAACACACCCTCACACACCTGAATATATGGAGGAACCCCTAAAAAAGACACCCGCACCCTTGAATATATGGAGGAACCCCTAAAAGAGACACCGCACACCCTGAATATATTGGAGGAGCCCCTAAAAAGACACCTGCACACCCTGAATATATGGAGGAACCCCTAAAAACACACCCTCACACCCTGAATATATGGAGGAACCTCTTAAAAGACACCCGCACACCCTGAATATATGGAGGAACCCCTAAAAAGACATCCACACCCTGAATATATGGAGGAGCCCCTAAAAACACACCCACACACCCTGAACATATGGAGGAGCCCCTAAAAAGACACCTGCACACCCTGAATATATGGAGGAGCCCCTAAAAACACACCCACACACCCTGAACATATGGAGGAGCCCCTAAAAAGACCCTGCACACCCTGAATATATGGAGGAACCCCTAAAAACACACCTCACACCCTGAATATATGGAGGAACCTCTAAAAAGACACCCGCACACCCTGAATATATGGAGGAACCCCTAAAAAGACATCCACACCCTGAATATATGGAGGAGCCCCTAAAAACACACCCACACACCCTGAATATATGGAGGAGCCCCTAAAAACACCCGCACACCCTGAATATATGAAGGAGCCCCTAAAAACACACCCTCACACCCTGAATATATGGAGGAGCCCCTAAAAAGACACCCACACACCCTGAACATATGGAGGAGCCCCTAAAAAGACACCTGCACACCCTGAATATATGGAGGAACCCCTAAAAACACACCCTCACACCCTGAATATATGGAGGAACCCCTAAAAAGACACCCGCACACCCTGAATATATGGAGGAACCCCTAAAAAGACACCTGCACGCCCTGAATATATGGAGGAACCCCTAAAAAGACACCCGCACACCCTGAATATATGGAGGAACCCCTAAAAACACACCCACACACCCTGAATATATGGAGGAGCCCCTAAAAAGACACCCGCACACCCTGAATATATGGAGGAGCCCTAAAAACACACCCGCACACCCTGAATATATGGAGGAGCCCTAAACACACCCGCACACCCTGAATATATGGAGGAGCCCCTAAAAACACACCCTGAATATATGGAGGATCCCCTAAAAAGACACCCACACACCCTGAATATATGGAGGAAGCCCCTAAAAAGACACCCACACACCCTGAATATATGGAGGAGCCCCTAAAAAACACCCGCACACCCTGAATATATGGAGGAGCCCCTAAAAACACACACCACACAACCTGAATATATGGAGGAACCCCTAAAAAGACACCCGCACACCCTGAATATATGGAGGAGCCCCTAAAAAGACACCCGCACACCCTGAATATATGGAGGAGCCCCTAAAAAGACACCCACACACCCTGAATATATGGAGGAGCCCCTAAAAGACACCCACACACCCTGAATATATGGAGGAGCCCCTAAAAAGACACCCACACAACCTGAATATATGGAGGAGCCCCTAAAAATAGGAAAAGAGGTTGCTGGTGACAAGAGAGGGACTGGCCTGGATAAAACCAGTTACTTGGCAGGCATGTTTGAAAGAAAGGAGGCCAAAATATGGAAGAGACCTGCACCATAGGAGTAGTTGAAGTCCTTTATGGTGTAATGATATGACGCACGGTCCAGGTTTTTGTTCTCTTGCAGTCTCAAGCATTCTGGACCTCAATCTTTTTAGTCACATGGTAATGGGAAGGAGATATTTCTCGGACTGTACCTTTCCTGATAAAAAATTTGATAGGAGATAATATAGTGTCATTTGTTTTCCTGGTCCATTGGTTTTCCCCCATTTTTGCCCTGGTGTGGATTGGCTGGCACAGCTGTGAGCCATTAGTGCAGGAATGGCGTGCTACATGTGATGTTGGCAGCTTCGGCAGCTGAAGTGGGCATTGTTTGCCTCTGAATCGATCCATCTCTCCATCGTGCTTGAGCTCAGCTTTCTGCTGTTAACGCAGACAATGGAGCCATCCGCGCCGAATGCACCACGGAGTTGCGTCTGGCTGTGCCTGGCAGTGAGGTCACGACTGTGTGTTGTGTATGAAAACAGGGCAGCAGGGAAACTATGAGCCATTTACAAAAGTAAACGCAAACTGCCGCGTAACTTCATGTGTTAAGAACCGGATTCTGAACATAAGGAGCCACCAGAAGATACAGGGGACACTGGTCTCATAAAGCGATGGACATGGTCAGTAACAATACTCAGGTAGGCCGTGCTCAATGTTCAATTGGTACTAAGGGCCCAAAGTGTGCCAAGAAAATATCCCCACACCATTACACCACCACCACCGGTCTGACCCGCTGATACAAGGCAGGATGGATCCATGCTTTCATGTTGTTTAAGTCAAACTCTGACCCTTCCATCTGAATGTCGCAGCTGAAATCGAGTCTCAACAGATCAGGCAACGTTTTTTCAATCTTCTATTGTCCAGTTTTGGTGCCTGTGTGAATTGTAGCCTCGGTTTCCTGTTCTTAGCTGACAGGAGGCACCCGGTGTGGTCTGCTGCTGCTGTAGCCCATCTGCTTTAAGGTTGGACGTGTTGTGCATTCAGAGATGGTATATCTGCAGACCTTACTTGTATCGAGTGGTTATTTGAGTTACTGTTTCCTTTCTATCATCTGGATCCAGTCTGTCCATTCTCCTCTGACCTCACAAGGTGTTTCTGTCCACACAGCTGCCGCTCACTGGATATTTCCTCTTTTTCGGGTCATTCTCTGTAAACCCTAGAGATGTTTGTTAGTGAAAATCCCAGGAGATCAGTTTGTGAAATACTCAGACCAGCCCGTCTGGCACCAACAACCCATGCCATGTTCAAAGTCACTTAAATCACATACTCGCCACCCAGGACATACTTGAAAACGAGATAAATCTCAATGTATCCTTCCTGGTAAAATACTTTCTCAAAAAAAATAAGTCACATAAATCCCATTTCTTCCCCCATTCTGATGCTCGGTTTGAACTTCAGCAAGTTGTCTTCACCGCGTCTAGATGCCGAAATGCATTGAGTCGCTGCCATATGATTGGCTGATTAGCAATTTGTGTTAAAAAGGAATTGAACAGGTGTACCTAATAAAGTGGCTGGTGAGTATATATGTATATTTTTTTTTTTTTCAATAACTGGCGTGGACTCTGAAAAGAGCCAGGGGATTAGATACTCACAGCTAGAGGGACACATTTTTCTGCAGATGGGTCATAGATCAAGGTTATTTATGTTCTTAATATATAGAGTCATTCTGTGGAAGACTGTCCATTTTTAGTCATCTGTACAGAAGGAATTTTATTATTTTTGTTGGATTTTTTTTTTTTTATCCGGATCAGAACACGTTCTTCTAGAGATTTCTGTTTCTATCTTTAGCTGCCATGAATCTGCATTTTTGGATATTAAATCAGGGTTTATGTCATGGGAAAAATTGTGTCACAAAATATTGGTTAAAAGGTTCAATCCCAAAGAAGGATTTAACTGCTAAGGCTAAAGTCAGACGAACACATTCTGAGCACACTGTTTTTTTTTGACTGATGTAGTTAGAAATAAAATTAATATGTAAAATGAAAAAAAATTGATACATGATATGAAAAACCATTTTGTCCGTCATGCAGTCCGTCTGACCACGTTCCATCACTCACACACAAAGCTAGGCGGACGTGGTGCACGCGGCGGCGCGATGACATCTAATTCAGTCCCCCCCCCCCCGCATGTGCGGAGGAAGCACCTGAAAGGGAGGGGGGGAGGTCCTTCGGACCTCTCTCCCTCCCGATCGCCGGGGTGCAGGGGGTTAATCCAGGCACCGTTTGGAAGGGCACAGCCTGCCCTTCCAAACAGTGGCTGTGATTAACCCCTGGGGAGCCGGATCACGAATCGGCGCTGAAAAGCGCCAGATCGTGATCCTCTCCTGGAGCTGGCTGACATCTTGGATGTCGGCCAAGCCTCCAGGAACTCCCCCTGAGGACTGGCGTCATCGTGCATAGCATGATGATGCCAGTCCTGGAGTTAACCCCTAGCTGCCACCAATGGTGGAGATAGGGGTTCATTGGAACCCCCTATCTCCCGCCGTGGCAGCTAGGGGTTAATGTTTGATATCGTTGGATCGGCCAGAGCATGGCCTTTCCAAGGATACCAAACATGAGCATGAAAAATGTTTAAAAAAAATAAATAATAAATAAATAAAAATAAAATAAAAATATTTTAAAAAAATTCTAAAAAAAAATAAACAAGCTTTTTTTTGTTTTTGTTTTGTTAATGCAGCAATATTGTTCCCATTTCAATTATAATGTGAACAATAATGCTGCACTAACGATTTTTGTATGCGGTGCGTTTGTTAAAAAAAGCGAAATTTTCCCTAAAAAAAAAAATGTAACGAGACCCCATTTCTAATTTTTTAACAAGAGCACCCCATACAAAATATAACCGCAAACGATCGCATGTTAAAATGTGAAAAAAAACACTTTACACATAATAAATTATTGAAAATTCAAATTTTATTGCATTTTTGTTATAATATACAGACATGACATAACGTATACATATAATAAATGACATATTATGAATCTGCCAAGTCTGCCGGAAAGAACGATATATAATATGTCTGGGTCATATATCAAAATATGGCTACAAAACGCGGTTAATCATGATGAGCGAAAGCGGTAAAAATGACCTCAGCACAGAGGTGTGAAAAGCCTCAGCAGCGAAAGGGTTAAATGCAGCATATTAGGATGTTTTAGGGAAATTAATTCTCAAATCTCAATCAGAAGCAGACACCACCCCACCCCCTCACTATATTGTACAATGTATCAAATTGATTATCAGACTAAAAACACCTGGTGTTATGCCCGTTTGTGAACAGAGGTCATTTAGAGTTGATAATCTTTCCACGTACACATTAGTTTTTAATTCAATATCTAATAAACTGTTGCTTATAATATTCTGCAGGCTGTGCCCTTCCAAACGGTGCCTGTATTAACCCCCGCAACGCCAGGGATCCCCCCTCCCTTTCAGGCGCCTCCTCCGCACATGCGGGGGGGGGCGCCTGAATTAGGTGTTATCGCGCCACCGCGATGACACCTAATTAGGCCGGCGCGGTTCCGGGTGCTGGACTGACATCGAGGATGTCAGCCCGCACCGGGGGGGCCAGCGATCGGCCGGAACCCGGCCGAACGCTGGCCCCAAAGGGAGGACGCGCTCAGCGCGTCCACCGCAAGGAACGTTACCTGCGTTAGCTGCAGCGAAGGGGTTAAACATAAATAACCTCAGCTTTGGAGCTGATTGGAGAGCTGATTGGAGAAGATGCACCGATGCTTTACTAGGTATGATTTAGTTCTAGGTTTATGTCAACCAGTGTGTTTTTATTCAGTTTACAACAGTAGCAGAACTAGAACACAAACAATAGGATACTGTCACTGGGTGAAGGAGCTGTATGCCTGTGTTCTATCCTTACTTGAAGCTGGAGGCCTGTGCCACCACCCCACCCTCCCTACCAGACCCTCTTTGGTTGGGAACTGCCATTTCCTCCCTTTGGTCTGGTCCCTCCCTTTCCCCAAACTCACTCCCACACTCAGATCCGGTCTTTTGTCTATACCCACTCCCTCTCACGTCAAGTCACTCCCTTCCACCTCCAGTTCCTCCTCCCACTCAGTTTGTTCACAAAATTATTTCAAAAGGGACACTCTGCGCACCCTGACCTTGACATCATCATCTCTATTGAAGTGCTTGTAGCCGCGTTCATTTGAGAAGGCAAACCTGGGCTTAAGCTGCGCATGCAGCATCAACCCATCCCTCTGACCAAGCACTCGCATACCTTGTGTGTATGTACGTACGAAAGTTACGTACACTACGCAAATTGCTTATGAAAAAAGGGGGAGGGGTTGTGGTTATTTTTATTTTTTTGCATAAAATTCCTTTTAAGTAAACATTTATTTTTTCTTATCTGATGAATCGATTAATCGAAATAATAATCGGCCAACTAATCGATTATGAAAATAATCATTAGTTGCAGCCCTAATATATACATACACATTGCAGCCGTCTGAGTGCATGTATGTATGTATATATACATACGGAGTTCTGAAATGTGTGTGTATATATACACACACACACCAAAATAGTGTTTAAATAGAGGTTTTTATTCATCACATGTATCTGATGCTGCCTCTCTAGGCTGTTATGAATAAAGACCTCTATTTAAACACTATTTTGTTGAAATTAATTTTCTTATCAGGACAAGTAGATCGTCATGAGGGACAAGTAGATTAGTCCGTTGGACAAGTAGATTTTTTTAAAATTTCCACACCCCTGATTGATCATAATTTTATGCTACAAGGGACGTTAAAATGTGCGGCAACACGGATGTGATCACTGCGTTCGTCTGACATGGGCCTAAAATGAATTTAAATATACACCAAGTACAATCAGGGTTATTCAGAGACAGGTGAAAACCTTGAGAATTGGCAGGAGAATGAACAATCTAGACCAAATAGCCAATTTGGAAAGTGATATAAATGTGAGAATTTTTCTGGTTTGAGTATTTTGACCTAAAATTTTCAATTCTCCAGTCATTCTCAAGGTTTTCACCTCTTTCTGAATAGCCCTGTATGTAACCTGGCTCCTCACTGACACAAACCACACAGATATTTATTAACCCCTTCACTGCTGAGCCATTTCATGTCTTAAAAAAACACATTTTTGTTTTATTTATTATTATATTTGTTCTTTACTTTAAACATGGTCATGTTTGGTATCATTGGAAAGGCCATGCTCTGGCCTTTCTAATGATACTGAACATGACCATGCTAGCTGCCTACAGTCGGGAGATATCGGCTTCCAAATGAACCCCCTATCTCCACCCTATCTTTCCTTAGGAGTCAATGAGGACATTCCCCACACGTCCTCAGCAGTGAAAGGGTAAAAATGAAATTTCCCAGGATTCCACTAAATATTCCAAATGTCTACTATGCACACATAGGGGACTATTCACTAAACGACATTTAGCATTGCTGCAAGTACAATATACTTTGGCAGAAATTCACAGAATGGTAGGGTAATGTGTCATTGATGAAGCTTCCCTAGGGTTCTTTGATTTTCCCTCTCTGGATACCCAGAGTTTATCATGGTTGCAACACGAGTGATTCGAGAATAACCCTCATAATGCAAATCACACAGATATAACCATGCTTGGGGCAGAAAAGGTAACAGTGATACATATATATAAGGGAAGTAGATACACTGAGCAAAATGGCGTTTAGCGCAGAAAAGAATTTTTGACTGTGCTGTATAAAAACTAGCCTCAGTAGAACAATACTGTAAAATAATACAGAGATTTCATAAACGGGTGAGCTATGACATTTCTTATGATCCATCTGTATAATCCATGCTATTTTATCAATATATATCTCATTTTAAAACAAAAACAGTCTTGCAGGTTGATACATGGAAGCCAGAATTGTATACAAAACAAATTTAAATTAACCACAGCACAATATCTTTGTATATTTATCACGAAGCCTGGGTTCGAAAGGACAGATCGGGCGCCAGATAACAAGGCCTCAATCAAAACATCTCTGGTGGCTGTAAATCACTCCGCGCTGATCCACTTCCAAACCAACAGTCGTTTCCTAAATTTCATTTTCAGTACGCGCTTTTAGAAAATCTATGTGTTTCCAAGAAAAGCCACCAATTTTCTACTTCCAGTCCAAAAAAATGTAATTATATCATGAGATATAAAGAAAAGATCATTAACTGAGCTCCGGTTCATAAAGACTGATGGGAAACGGAATAGCTATAGTTATTTTATGTATTTATCGTCAATAGACCCACTGCGCCCTATGCTACCTAGAATGGCAAACTGCAAATATATATATTCTAACTATGGTAGCTATGAGCAGCATGGAGCATGTAGGAGAGGGCCGGGGGGTAACTGAGCAGTAAGGGACATGTTGGAGAGGGCCGGGGGTAACTGAGCAGTAAGGGACATGTTGGAGAGGGCCAGGGGGTAACTGAGCAGTAAGTGACATGTAGGAGAGGGCCGGGGGTAACTGAGCAGTAAGGGACATGTTGGAGAGGGCCAGGGGTAACTGAGCAGTGAGGGACATGTTGGAGAGGGCCAGGAGGTAACTGAGCAGTAAGGGACATGTAGGAGAGAGGCAGGGGGTAACTGAGCAGTAAGGGACATGTTGGAGAGGGCCGGGGGGTAACTGAGCAGTAAGGGACATGTTGGAGAGGGCCAGGAGGTAACTGAGCAGTAAGGGACATGTAGGAGAGAGGCAGGGGGTAACTGAGCAGTAAGGGACATGTTGGAGAGGGCCAGGGGGTAACTGAGCAGTAAGGGACATGTTGGAGAGGGCCGGGGGTAACTGAGCAGTGAGGGACATGTTGGAGAGGCCAGGAGGTAACTGAGCAGTAAGGGACATGTAGGAGAGAGGCAGGGGGTAACTGAGCAGTAAGGGACATGTTGGAGAGGGCCAGGGGGTAACTGAGCAGTAAGGACATGTTGGAGAGGGCCGGGGGGTAACTGAGCAGTAAGGGACATGTTGGAGAGGGTCAGGGGGTAACTGAGCAGTAAGGGACATGTTGGAGAGGGCAGGGGGTAACTGAGCAGTAAGTGACATGTTGGAGAGGGCCAGGGGGTAACTGAGCAGTAAGGGACATGTTGGAGAGGGCCAGGGGGTAACTGAGCAGTGAGGGACATGTTGGAGAGGGCCAGGAGGTAACTGAGCAGTGAGGGACATGTTGGAGAGGGCCGGGGGGTAACTGAGCAGTGAGGGACATGTTGGAGAGGGCCAGGGGGTAACTGAGCAGCATGGAGCATGTAGGAGAGAGGCAGGGGGTAACTGAGCAGTAAGGGACATGTTGGAGAGGGCCAGGGGGTAACTGAGCAGTAAGGGACATGTAGGAGAGAGGCAGGGGGTAACTGAGCAGTGAGGGACATGTTGGAGAGGGCCAGGGGGTAACTGAGCAGTAAGGGACATGTTGGAGAGGGCCAGGGGGTAACTGAGCAGTAAGGGACATGTTGGAGAGGGCCAGGGGGTAACTGAGCAGTAAGGGACATGTTGGAGAGGGCCAGGGGGTAACTGAGCAGTAAGGGACATGTAGGAGAGAGGCAGGGGGTAACTGAGCAGTAAGGACATGTTGGAGAGGGCCAGGGGTAACTGAGCAGTAAGGGACATGTTGGAGAGGGCCAGGGGGTAACTGAGCAGTAAGGGACATGTTGGAGAGGGCCAGGGGGTAACTGAGCAGTAAGGGACATGTTGGAGAGGGCCAGGGGGTAACTGAGCAGTTTGGGACATGTTGGAGAGGGCCAGGGGGTAACTGAGCAGTAAGGGACATGTTGGAGAGGGCCAGGGGGTAACTGAGCAGTTTGGGACATGTTGGAGAGGGCCAGGGGGTAACTGAGCAGTTTGGGACATGTAGGAGAGAGGCAGGGGGTAACTGAGCAGTAAGGGACATGTTGGAGAGGGCCGGGGGGTAACTGAGCAGTGAGGGACATGTTGGAGAGGGCCGGGGGGTAACTGAGCAGTGAGGGACATGTTGGAGAGGGCCGGGGGGTAACTGAGCAGTGAGGGACATGTTGGAGAGGGCCAGGGGGTAACTGAGCAGTAAGGGACATGTTGGAGAGGGCCAGGGGGTAACTGAGCAGTAAGGGACATGTTGGAGAGGGCAGGGGGTAACTGAGCAGTAAGGGACACAAAGGGTTGTGATGAAAAATGCATTGTTAGTTTTTGTCTGTAACTGTCTCCCAGGAAATTCTAGAATAACAAGCAGAGCATCAATCTCCTCTAGTGGATCACAGTAGGACACATGTAGAAAATAACCCCATCTAGGTGCCCCCAAATCCTGCGCTGAATTTAGGAAGAGGTGGCTCATGTGTCCGTGGTTTCTCCAGAGCGATGGCTGGCCTTGTGAATCATTAACTAGCCAAGGAGGAAGCATAAATGATCTCAGATAATCTCAGAAGGGAAACAGAGCTCCTGAACAGCTTGGATAAATATTTGGGTTCCTGGTCCTGCAGAAGCTGAGGAGCAGCAGTGGGATGACACATATAGAGTAAAATATTTTCTTAACCCCTTGGCTGGGGAAGCTGTATTGGGGGGACGTCATGGGGTTTCCCCCGCAACTAGCGGAGGACTGGCCCCCCACACACGTCACATGGTTTCCGCAGTCAAAGGGGAAACCTTGATCGTTCCAGTGGGAGTCCCCCTGTGGTCGGACTTCCTAGAAGTCAGGCTGCTCTGTGGGACCCCTCCAGCCGCACATATGTCATCGCGCCAGCGTGTGATGATGTAATTTTCAGTCGCAACCCGGCACAGCTGGGTGAATGTCTGAAGGGGATCGGGTACTTTGGACCCCTCTAACTCCTCATCCAGAGGGACTAATAGAACAAAAGAGGCATTGCTGGAAAGGCCACAGTCTGACATTGCCAATGATGCCCCTCTTAACCCCTGAATGTTCGACGATGCGCTGAGCAAGTCCTGCACTAGGGTGCGGAGGACTCGCTCAGTGTGAGGTCCCAGTACCACGGTCTGTCGCGTAATTAATGATCAATACCACTGCCATTCCGCACCTTCTCATTTCACATGCTGTGAGCAAGTTCATGGCTTTATACATAGAAACATAGAAAAATGTCGGCAGATAAGAACCTTTCGGCCCATCTAGTCGCCCAATTACATGGATACTTTACCTGGATTTATCTTTTGTTTAGGATAGCCTTATGCCTATCCCATGCTTGCTTAAATTCAATCACTGTTTTGGCCTCTACCACTTCAACTGGAAGGCTGTTCCATGTATCCACCACCCTCGCAGTAAAATAATGCTTCCTGATGTTACTTTTAAACCTTTGCCCCTCTAATCTAAGACTATGTCCTCTTGTTTTGCTACTTTGTTTCTGTTTAAATATACTCCCTTCCTCTACCTTGTGGATTCCCTTTACGTATTTAAATGTTTCTATCATATCTCCTCTGTCTCGTCTTTTTTCCAAGCTGTACATGTTAAGATCATTAAGCCTTTCCTGGTAACTTTTCTCCTTCAAGCCGTACACCATTTTAGTAGCCCTTCTCTGAACTCTCTCTAAGATGTCTATATCCTTCTGGAGATACGGTCTCCAGTACTGCACACAGTACTCCAAGTGAGGTCTCACCAGTGCTCTGTACAGTGGCATGAGCACTTCCCTTTTCCTACTGCTAATACCTCTCGCTACACAACCAAGCATTCTGCCAGCATTTCCAAGCATTCTGCCAGCATTTCCTGCTGCTCTATTACATTGACCACTTACCTTTAGATCCTCTGAAATAATAACCCCTAAATCCCAACCCTCAGATGTATCAAATATTCTATATTCAGCCCTTGGGTTTTTACGTCCCAGGTGCATTATCTTGCACTTATCCACATTAAAACTCAATTGCCACAACTCCCACCATTTTTTTAGTTTACCTAAATCATTTGTCATTTGGCTGATCCCTCCAGGAACGTCAACCCTGTTGCAAATCTTTGTGTCATCAGCAAAAAGACATACTTTTCCATTAATACCTTCTGCAATATCACTAATAAAAATATTAAAGAGAATGGGTCCAAGTACTGACCCCTGAGGTACCCCACTGGTAACAAGACCTTACGCCGAATAAACTCCATTTACCACAACCCTCTGTTGCCTGTCACTCAGCCACTGCCTAATCCATTACATATTCATTTTATTCATAAATGCGCCAAAAGACAAGAGTGAAAAATTTACTTTTTCAGTTATCGTTAGAATCGCGTATTTTCTCAGAAAAATACAGTAACAGGTTCCCATTTCTGTTTATCTTATCAAGAGTGCCCCATAGAACAGAGCTTGCCAAATTTGCTTTGAATCTAGGAGCCAGGTACAAAAGTTAGGAGTCAACGTTTCGGTGAGGATTCGCCTTTATCAAGGTATACCTTGATAAAGACGAATCCTCGTCGAGACGTTGGGAACCTGCCTCTGCATCTGGGAGTTGGTTTGTTCTGACCCAAATTATGGTTTAGCTGCTTCTATTTATTTATCACTTTGTTACCGGCTGCTTTTTGCTGTTAGTTAAGTTTTGTGCATGTGGTCTTTTGGCTACTTTGAGCCTAGAAGTGTAGAGCGATGCTTCTAATATCAGTTTGGCCGCTTTGATAGAGATATATATCTCTATCTCTATTACACATACATACATACTTATATTATTTGTGTTGTTAACATCTGTACATTGTGATGTTGTGATATTGTTTTATTTACTAATTTTCTTTGCTCTGTTGTCATTGGACGCCCTATTTACCCCCTGCAGACACAGAAACACACACACACACACACACACACACACACACACACACACACACTCGTACATCAATACATACACCAGGGCTGGATATATTTACATTAAATGTAGGAGACAGGAAGAAAACATTGATGCCAACTAGATGTTTTTAGATGCCAAAGACTGCTTTTAGATTGGTGTAAAATAAACTGGAAATTTAGGAGCCAGGAGTAAAATTCTAGGAGCCAGTGGCTGCCAGACTCCTGGCTTTGTCAAGCCCTGCCATAGAATATATAATCACAAAAGGTTTGGATGATAAAAGTGTGAAAAAAATAATTTTACACTGTGTAAATGATTGGATAGAAATTCACAATTGTTTACATTTTATGTTATAGCATTCTGGTGGGACATGACATACATGTTCTGTTCCCACGGTAGCTTTGCAGAAAACAGCAGTGATAACTCCGATAAAGGGGTATTATACATACAGATTCTTTATTTCCAGGCATCCTAAACAAACACTTACAGTGTTGAAAAGATTCATCCGGATTACTCAGTCTGTCCCTTCATACGGTGTGAGAAGAGGGTAACTTCACTCCCATGCTGAGAGAGTGTGAGAAGCTGCTCTTCTGGAGAAATGGAATTCCTAATGGAGGGCTTTCTTCTTACCAGCATGCAAAGCACCTCAGCACCAATCAGACACATAGAACTGGTCACATGTCACAGAACTACATTTCCCTGAAGACATTGCCCTTAAAGGGATAGCTCTTAAACATTATAAAGCTGTCTCTTAAGGAGACAGTAGCCAACACTGACTATTCTCAGGCTGCTCTAGTCAGCACACTCCCCGCCTGGAATTATAAATTCCACTACTACTAACTAAATTGTTAACGAAGATAATCAAGGCATATTATCAAACATGCAAACAATGAGTATACACAAAGCATGCAAAGCTTGGAGGTTCAATCTTCCAGCTCGGTCTTCCTCAGCAGCAGGACCAGGTCGGTAATTGGCCTGGTATATAGTTTCTTGGTGAAAGTCTGCTGGTTGCCACGGACTCCTTTGGCTTCACGATCTGCACTGCAACCTGGCGGACTAATCCATCTTTGCTGGGTAAGACTTGGTGCACAAGTCCCATAGGCCATGAGTTACGGTGCGCTTCCTTATCTTCAAAAGAACAAGGTCTCCGTCTTCGAGATTTGGTTCTTTGTTCTGCCATTTGCGACGTTCCTGTAGAGTAGGTAAGTACTCTTGCTTCCATCGCTTCCAGAAGGTGTTGGCAAGCCATTGCACTTGTCTCCATTGTTGTCTGTACATGTCCTTGGGAACGAAGTTCCCTACTGGAGCCGGCCAATCACCTGTTTTGTAGGTGAGCAAGGTGGCTGGGGCGAGGATACTTGGATTCTCGGGATCTGTAGAAACTGGGTTATGATCGAGGGGCAATATTTTGGTTTTCTTGACCATCGTTGAGAAGATGGTGGCTTGGACCACCGGTTTCTCATCCGCAGGGGTTGATTTACTGAGTACCTGAGGTCGGATGTCAGCATCTTGATCTGGATTTATAAGTTCATGGTGTTCCGGTCCGGTAACGTCGAGGTGTCTTGACAGGTCAAGAACTCAGGACCCTTTATCCAGGTTGACTCTGCCAACTGGGAAGCAGGGATGGACCGTGTAGCATGATCCGCTGGGTTCTGGTCTGTTGGCACATGTCGCCACTGCTCAGGTTCTGAAGATTTTCTGATCCTGTCGACTCTATTGCTCACATAGACATAAAAGCGTCTGCTTGGTTGTGAATGTAGCCCAGCACCACCTTGCTGTCTGTGTAGAAGATGGTGGTTTGTAGCTCAAGGTCTATAGTTTTCTTTATCAGGTCAGCAAGCTCCATGGCCAATACGGCGCCGCACAGTTCTAACCTTGGTACTGTGTGACCTTGTTGTGGTGCTATCTTCGCCTTTCCCATTACGAAACCGATGTGAGTATTGTTCTCCCGGCCGTAGACTCTGACATATCCTACAGCTGCTATTGCCTTAGTCGATGCATCTGAAAAGACGTGCAGTTCTTTTTTCAGTGCAGCTGCGGGTGAAACGGGAACGTATGTGCGCTGAACACTAACGTTTTGGAGACATCTCAGGGAGCACACCATTTCTCCCATTCTTGCTTCTGGTCTGGTGGAAGTGGCTCATCCCAATCTTTGGTGTTTTGGGATAGCGTACGTAGAAGGAGCCTCCCTTGGATCGTTACAGGTGCGGCAAATCCTAGAGGGTCAAAAAGGCTGTTCACCGTTGACAGAATTCCTCTCCTTGTGAAATTGGACTTCTGGGCTGGAACTCTAAAGGTGAAGGCGTCCTTCTTCAAGTCCCAACATAGACCGAGACTACGTTGGATAAGAGGCATGTCTGTTGTAAAATCTAGGTCCTGTAGTCCCTTGGCATGATCTTCAGGACTGAAGGCTTCAAGCACTTCCTCACTGTTGGACGCGATTTTGTGCAATGTGAGGTTGGCTACTGCTAGCATCTGGCGTGTTCTGTTCAGTAGGTCTATAGCTTCTGCTGGTGTGGCTACAGATTTTAGACCATCATCTACATAGAAATCTCGTTCCATGAATCGTCTGGCATCTGTGCCGTATTTGGTTTCGCCGATGCGAGCGGTGCGTTGCAGGCCGTAGTTGGCAATTGCCGGGGAAGAACCGTTCCAAAAACGTGCACTCGCATTCTGTACTCCGTTATCTGCTGGTTGCGCTGTTCGTCACTGAACCACAGGAAACGTAGGTAATTGCGGTGGTCTTCTCTGACTAGGAATGAGTAGAACATCTGCTGGATGTCGGCCATAAAGGCTACGGCTTCCTTTCTGAAACGAATGAGCACGCCTAGGAGGCTGTTGATGAGATCCGGCCCTGTGAGAAGGTTTATTCAGGGAGAAGCCTTGGAATTTTGCACTCGCATCGAAGACTACCCGAATCTGGCCTGGCTTTTGTGGGTGGTACACTCCAAAGAATGGCAGGTACCAGCATTCTTCACCTTCTTCCAGAGGTGGGGCAAGCTCAGCATGTCTGTTCTGGAGCATCTTATCTATGAACGCCACTAGATTCTCTCATTGGCGGTTTCTTGTTCATGAGTCGTCTCAGACTGAAGAGGCGCGAGAGAGCTTGTTCATGGTTGTTTGGCAGGCGCTGTCTGGGTGTACGGAAGGGTAATGGGGCTACCCAGCTCCCGGAGGCGTCCTGTTGAAGTTCTTTATCCATGAGCTGCAAAAAGTCTTTGTCTTCTATTGACCAGGCCAGGTCATTATCTTCTTTGCTGGTCTCAAACACCGTTGCTCCTAAAACGGGATTGTTTGTTGAAGTCGTGAAGTGCTCGTGACATTGTTTGAAGTGTGATGCTCTCCCATTACTGAGAATGGAGGTTGCGAAAACGTTGACTTGGGTTGGGGCTGCAGCCGATCGATACAAACTGTTCCTAAGATGGCCCATCCAAGTGCAGACTTGCGGGCAAACGGAGAACCTGCTGGGCCTCTAACCTGGTCATGTTGAAGGAAAGCTTCGGAGGCGTCTAATCCCAACAAGAGAAGGATTTCAGCTTCGGGGTCTAGGGCAGGGAAGAGGCTAGCCATGTGTTTCAGGTGAGGTATATTGCTTGCTACCTCTGGTGTCGCTATCTGGTTGCGATCATCTGGCAAAGCATCCCATTCTAGCAATGGTGGCAGTTTCAGTTTTGCACTTCCATCTAATGATTCTATGCAGAATCCAGTGACTTTCCTCCCCGCCGTGCGCTGGGAACCGGTGCACGTGGAAATAGTGAATGATGTGTCATCGGTTCGGACGTTAAAGAGGTCGAAGAATGCTGACCTGGCTAACGATTGATTGCTTTGTCCGTCCAGCATCACATACATCTTCACAGCTTCTTCAGGGTGTCCGGTTGGGTAGACTTTGGTTAGGTAGATCTCGTGGCATAAGCGAGGGAATGCTGAGCCACCACATACTGTCGTGCAGTTGATACTTGCGGTTGCCTCTCGATGCGCTTCAGTATTGTCCTGTGACTCCTTAGGCAAAGGAGGGGTAGGTGTTGTCCATTGTGTTGGCTCGGAATCTGGATGCAATGCACCAGGGTGTCTGTCACTACCGCATAGGTGACATTGTACCTTACTTGTGCAAGCTTTGGCCATGTGCCCTGTAGACTCACAACACTTGAAGCAAAGTCTGTACTCCCTGATCAAGGCTTTCCTTTCTTCTAGGGGCTTCTTTCCAAAGTTTCTGCACTTGTTCAGAGAGTGCGAGGACTTGTGGAGTGGACAGAAAGGATCTTTATTTGTGCTTAGGGTTTTAGGTAGTGCTCTCTTCGACGGATGCTCATCTGACTTGCTTGTGGATGAGGCAGCGACCTGTGTTTTGTGGACAGACACAATGGTCCTTTCCCTCGCCATTTGTGTTGTTCGCTTGAAGTCGGAGTTATAGTTGGCACTTTTGGTGGTAGGGAACTCCGTTTCTCTGAAGCTTCGATTTCGAGGATCGTTGCACCGTTTTGTTTGGTAGGCAACAAATTCTTGAAGAGCGGCGAAGGGAGGGTCTCTGTCTAGGTTGCGCTCTCTATAGGCATCTGATAATTCGATCCACTTTTCGATTAGCTGTGTAGGTAATTTCTAACGATAGACTTCTGTGTTCTATGCTGGTCGAGACATGTCAGTCCCGTTAGGTTAGGATCTTCTTTGGCTGCTCGCAACTGTGTAAGGAGAATAGAGAAGTCCCATAACCTGTGAGGTTCGTTAGTGCGGATGACTGGGAATCGCTAACACGTTCTAACAACGAGGACTCCGTCAACATGGATGCACCAAACCGTTGATCGAGCACTTCCCAGGCTTGTTTGAGGGCGATGACTGGGTCACCGAGATGAGATGAATAAATATCCTTCACTACTCGTGTAGATTTGGTCCTAGCCAAGCCATCAGATGTATGATCTCCTCGATTGGCCGTAACCTCTCGTCACTAACGGTATGTAAGAAGATGTGCTTCCATAGTAAATAGTCTCTGCCTGGCTTGTCAGAAAACTTCTGTGCTCCTCTTGAAGCCAAATCCACCTTCCCTTGTCGAGGTGGGCATTCTGTGTTTCTTTCCCTGGGTGTCGCAAAGTCCATCTGGGCTGTATGGGGCTTGTATTTGGGTAGATGGTAAGCTGAACCATATGGAATTGGTGAAAGCAGGATCAGGGGTTTCCCGTGGGTACTGGTAAGCATAGTCCCTAGGATCAGGAGCGGAAGCTAAGGACAGCTGTTCTGTGTCTGCAGAATACTTGTTGATTATTACGTCTTGCCATGACACATGTGATGGTTGTTCCTTTCGCCGCTGGGCAGGTCGATCGTGTTTCATGGGCTTCACGTCCGTCCAGGAGTTGCCTTGAGGCTGTGGCTGGAACACTGCTGCCTCTACGTTGAGGTTATGGCTCGCGGCTACTCTTGTGTCTGCCTGCTGAGTATCCTTCACTAATGCTGATGGAACAATCTGGTTACCTCTTGTGTCTTGGCTTGTTGGAGTAAATTTTTCAGCTTCTAGGAGGGTTTCGACTTGTACGAATTTGGCGGTGTCAGCATTCTGAATAGTTCGCGAAACTAGTGGTTGAGATTCTCCTCCTTGTCCCTGCCGTAATGAGTTCTGGTTGTTCACGTAGGCTTCGACACGGTTCTGCAAGTTCTCTCCTTCCAGCTGTGTAGGATTGAAGTTGAGGGAAGCATTGGCAGCTTCCGCCCGTAAAGCTGTTGCCCGTACTGCCTTTTTTGCAGCCTCCCGTTTATGCTGAAGATACGTACGGTTGGCTTGAGCTATGGCTTTGGCCACTTCTTCCTCTTGTAATCGCTCTTCATCTGCCACTTGCAGATCTACAGCAGCTTCATCAGCCTCGATTTGTGCTAATATCGCTAGGGCGGCGAGACTCTCTTTACTCGAGGCACGGGACGAACGGCTGTGATGAGAGGATGCTTTGGAAGAATGGTTAGAGCCTGTGATATAAGATTGCTGTGAAACGTGGCTACCTGAGTGAGACCGTGCTGGTTTGGGGTGAAAGGACGAGGCTTTCTTTGAAGCATGAGAAGAGGCCCTGTGCGAGCGATGGGATGACTCCGACTCGGCCTTCTCGTTGCTTGTGTCCTTTGCTTGCAGATTTGTCTGAGAGTCATCACAGTTTGAAAGGAAATTCGCATGCTGTATGTTAAACGCCTGGATGCTTTGTAAGTCCGCTTGGAGACTTGGGTCTTCCAACTGTGACTGGATGAAAATGAGGTGGCGTTCGCTATCCTTTGACTTTAGATGCGTCTTCCTCATGCGTTCGTTCTCAATTGTGATGCGACCAGGAGAGAGCTCTCCTTTAGGTTTATTGCAGAGCTCTATTAATTTATCTCGGGAATTAGTGTAGCTTTTGTAATACCTGTCCCACTCAACCATCAGATACGATCGCATTTCCTTGGTGAGCTCCCTATGCGCCCTCGTTTCATATTGTCTCTGAGTTGCCTTTGCATCTTCTGAATTTCGGAGGACACACTCTTCATTTGAGTCGGGTCGATTAGTAGGCCCAACTCTTTTGGCACGTCACAGCCTTCTGCCATGATTGAGGAGACTCAAGAAATTGCTAAAACACTTTTAGAAATGTCAATGCAGTTCACTATTTGCCCACTTGGGTGCGTTGCGCAAACTGTTGTAGACGTAGGCGCGGTTCGCCTTGCGGTCTCTGGGGAGCGCTGCTGGAGTGCGTTGCAGCTGGCGCTGTTTACCTTGCGGTCTCTGGGGAGCGCTGCTGGAGTGCGTTGCAGCTGGCGCAGTTTACCTTGTGGTCTCTGGGAGCGCTGCTGGAGTGCGTTGCAGCTGGCGCGGTTTACCTTGTGGTCTCTGGGGAGCGCTGCTGGAGTGCGTTGCAGCTGGCGCGGTTTACCTTGTGGTCTCTGGGGAGCGCTGCTGGAGTGCGTTGCAGCTGGCGCGGTTTACCTTGTGGTCTCTGGGGAGCGCTGCTGGAGTGCGTTGCAGCTGGCGCTGTTTCCTTGTGGTCTCTGGGGAGCGCTGCTGGAGTGCGTTGCAGCTGGCGCAGTTTACCTTGTGGTCTCTGGGGAGCGCTGCTGGAGTGCGTTGCAGCTGCGCGGTTTACCTTGTGGTCTCTGGGGAGCGCTGCTGGAGTGCGTTGCAGCTGGCGCGGTTTACCTTGTGGTCTCTGGGAGCGCTGCTGGAGTGTTTTGCAGCTGGCGCTGTTTACCTTGTGGTCTCTGGGAGCGCTGCTGGTGCGTTGCAGCTGGCGCTGTTACCTTGTGGTCTCTGGGAGCGCTGCTGGAGTGCGTTGCAGCTGGCGCGGTTTACCTTGTGGTCTCTGGGGAGCGCTGCTGGAGTGCGTTGCAGCTGGCGCGGTTTACTTGTGGTCTCTGGGGAGCGCTGCTGGAGTGCGTTGCAGCTGGCGCGGTTTGCTTGTGGTCTCTGGGGAGCGCTGCTGGAGTGCGTTGCAGCTGGCACTGTTTACCTTGTGGTCTCTGGGGAGCGCTGCTGGAGTGCGTTGCAGCTGGCGCGATTTGCTTGTGGTCTCTGCGGAGCGCTGCTGGAGTGCGTTGCAGCTGGCGCGGTTTGCTTGGCTTAATGCTGGCCTGTAGTTTGCAGAGGAGTCACCAAAAGACGCTGAGTGTAACTAATGTGAGAGATTACTGGGCTAGGGAGTTTTACCCTGGATGAGGTTTGCACAGCTGGAATTTCCAATTATAGATCTCCTAAGGGCCTTGCCTTGAGTCTCTGTTTTGGGCTTTACCAGGCCTGCACACCTGAGGTGATTTTCCTTTCCAGTGTATTTTCTCTTTCAACAGTAGTTAAGCTAACAGCTGAATTAATAACTCATTCTGCGCAGACTTTCTTGCCTTTTAAGCCACATGCCTTGGAACCTTTACTTTGATATAAACTTCACAAACTTGTTTTCTCAATTGCTGAAGTTAAGCTGCCTTTCCATGAGGTGAAAAAAAGGAGGGGAGCAGCCAGACTGATTCATTTAGCTTTAAATGCAAAGAAAAATGTCCTTTAGGAAGCTGGTTTTTAGATGCGCAGCTGCATAAAGTGAAGGTCAAACAGTCTTTCATTGTTTCAAAGGGTTAACAATCAAATGGAGCTTGGAATGAATCTATCCAGCCTCTTCTCACTGTTCTGTTCCCACGGTAGCTTTGCAGAAAACAGCAGTGATAACTCCGATAAAGGGGTATTATACATACAGATTCTTTATTTCCAGGCATCCTAAACAAACACTTACAGTGTTGAAAAGATTCATCCGGATTACTCAGTCTGTCCCTTCATACGGTGTGAGAAGAGGGTAACTTCACTCCCATGCTGAGAGAGTGTGAGAAGCTGCTCTTCTGGAGAAATGGAATTCCTAATGGAGGGCTTTCTTCTTACCAGCATGCAAAGCACCTCAGCACCAATCAGACACATAGAACTGGTCACATGTCACAGAACTACATTTCCCTGAAGACATTGCCCTTAAAGGGATAGCTCTTAAACATTATAAAGCTGTCTCTTAAGGAGACAGTAGCCAACACTGACTATTCTCAGGCTGCTCTAGTCAGCACAATACACATATAATAATGATGTTATTAGTCTGTTGAAAATAAGGATATATAATTTGTCTGGGTCCTACAATGAAATATAACTTCAAATCATGATTACACAATTTTGCTGACTTGCCAGCAAATACGGTGCCTGTTCGGCAGCAGTGAAATCCCCCATAGAGAAGCAATGGTTAATCTATTCACATTGAACAGCAGAGAAATGTCAGTGAAATGCCCTGTTGTTCAGTGGTTTCATTCGGCAGGTTTATTCAGGCGAATCCCATAGGTTTCAATGTTAAAAATATTAATTCAATATCTAATAAACCGTTTAATCTTTTAATTTGCAGCAAAAAGTCTATTTTTTAAAGGATTTTTTTTTAACCATTATTTTTGGCTTTTAACCCTTTCGCTGCTGAGCCATTTCACCCCTGTGTGCTGAGTCCATTTTTACTGGTTTCGCTCATCATGTTTAACAGTGATTTGAAGCCACGTTTTATTATACAACCCAGACATATTACATATCGTTGTTTCCGGCAGACTCGGCAGATTCATAATACAGTATATCATTATTATATGTATACGTCATGTTCTGCCTGAATATTATAACAAAATTGCAATAAAATTAGAATTTTCAATCTACAGTTTGTAAATTGTTTTTTTTTCACATTTTATTAGAGCTGCAACAACTAATCGATAAAAATCGATTATGAAATTCGTTGTTAACGAATTTGATCATCGATTAGTTGGCAGCGTGTTGTGGGGCTGAGCTGTACACAAGCTGCGTGCTTGAGAGATCCGAGCTGCCTATCTGAAGTTTCCATCTCAGCTGAAGCCGCACAAGATATGGACCCCGCACCCTCTCCCCTCCCGCACTTAGGGCAGAATTACAATGTTGGTGCTAACTTAACCAGAGCTGTTGTAAACGTAAAACCTCCGGGCCATATAACATACTTATCTGGCATCTCCTCCTGGATGGCCTCCCACCACCTAAAGATCAACATGTCAAAGACTGAGCTCCTACTTATTCCTCCCGCCAATGCGTCCCCACCTCCTGACTTCTCTATCACGGTGGAGGGTATCACCATCTCCCCATCAAACCAAGTTCGCTGTCTTGGAGTTACACTTGACTCTGCTCTTTCCTTCATCCCCCACATCAAGTCTTTCCTCCTCCTGCCGATACCAACTGCGTAATATTTCCAGAATTCAGCCATTTCTTACCGCTGTCACCACAAAACAACTCATACACGCCCTGGTAATCTCCCGACTCGACTATTGCAATAATCTCTTATCTGGCCTCCCTCTGTCCCGCCTCTCCCCCCTACAATCCATCCTGAACGCCTCCGCCAGACTAATTCACCTCACCCGCCGCTCTGTCTCTGCCGCTCCCCTCTGCGAGTCCCTTCACTGGCTCCCCATCCACTGCAGAATTAAGTTCAAAATCCTTATCCTTACCTACAAAACCCTCACTAACTCAGCTCCCCACTACCTGTCCTCACTAATCACCAAATACACCCCAGCCCGCTCCCTAAGGTCAAACAGTGACCTGCGCCTAGCTTCTCCCCGCATCACCTCTTCCCATGATAGACTGCAGGATTTCTCACGCGCAGCCCCCACTCTCTGGAACGCTCTCCCTCGTACTGTCAGACTTTCCCCTAACTTCTCTTCCTTCAAACGCTCCCTTAAAACATTCCTATTTAGGGAAGCCGACCCCCAACTCACTGACGCAATCATCAATCACTCTCACCTTACAGTCCTCTCCTCCTGTTTCCAACCCCAACCCTCCCAGATTGTGAGTTCCTACGGGAATAGGGCCTCATCTCCTCCTGTACTGTTTGTCAAATGTTGTTCAATGTATTGTAACCCTGTCTATACTGTGCTTATTGTACAGCGCTGCGGAATATGCTGGCGCTTTATAAATAAAGAATAATAATAATAATACTTGGTGCTAACTTAACCAGAGCTGGTGTAAACTTCTCAGAGCCATTATAGCCTATGGAGGTTTTAAGTTTACAACAGCTCTGGTTAAGTTAGCACCAAGTATGTAATATGACCCTTAATGTTTGCTGGCTAGATGAAGGAGTGATTACGCTGGGATTTAGGTATGTTCTGACACTTAAAAGCACTAACAAAATGGTAAAAAAACAGCCTCCATCAACCCCCTGCAGTGCCAGCCCAAACCTAATCTCAATTAAAGCTTGCTGTGCTATCCCAAAACTGTTATACAGCCTTTATCTGCCCATTAACACCATGCCATGCCAGCACTAAACTCTGCTTTAATGCCTCCATTAAGGCTGGGGTCAGACAAACGCAGTGCGAACGCAGGTGCAGCCGCACTTTACCACAGTCGTAGTAGCAGCAAATGACGGGCAATATACGAAGTACGGCCGCATGAAAGTCCGGCCGCGCAATGCAAGCGGCAAACAAACGCATTTTTTTGAGAACGTGATACCGCTAGTGCTGACGTACAGAGTGCGCTGCGTCTGCATAGAGGCGTGTGTGCGTGATTAGGAGACGTCAGACGCTGCTAATGTCCGGCCAACATAACGTCCAGACGCAAAAAGTGTTTTATTGATGATCCGTACTAAATCACGGACGAAAATGTGCATCGTATGACCGCTATTGCGTATTCCGGGAAAAAATACGTCCATTCGTTCGAACGCACCTTTTCACGGACAACGCGAAAAATACGTTCGTCTAACCCTAGCCTAACTCCTCCTATGCCAGCCTAACACCCCCACCTGCTCCATAAGCCTCTATGCCAGCCCAAAACTGTGCCCTACAGCCCCCATCTTCTCCATTAACCCCTGCTATGCAAGCCCAAAACTCTGCCCTACAGTCTCTTAACCCAATAATTAAGTTCTGGCATTGCAAGGGGTTAATGGAGAGGACTAGCAAAAGGCTCAGGCTGGGATACTGCACATAAGATTCATTTTGATTTTCAATACACAGATATTTTAATTAAATCATTTGAAATATTAAAAATTGTAATTTAATGTATAATTACTTTTGCTGTGGATTCTGTGATACGCTCATACACACCGCACATTACTGTGAGTTTTATTGCTGCGGAGCTCTGTGATACAGTAATGTGCGGTGTGTATGAGCGTGTCACAGAGCTCCACAGCAATGAAACTCACAGCAATGTGCAGTGTGTATGAGCGTATCAGAGCTCCACAGCAATAAAACTCACAGTAATGTGCAGTGTGTATGAGCATATCACAGAGCTCCACAGCAATAAAACTCACAGTAATGTATGGTGTGTAGGAGTGTGAGTTTTATTCCTGTGGAACTCTGTGATACGCTCATACACAGTAAAATGCCAACTACTGTGAAGGGGGCACAAACCTATAACCTCTATATATTCACTAAATTTAAATCAATGAATGAAATTATCAGATTAATCGAAAAAATAATCGGTCAATTAATCGATTATTGAAATAATCGTTAGTTGCAGCCGTACATTTTATCCAAGCCTTTGCAGTTATATTTTCTATGGGTTGCACTTGTTAAAAAAAATAGAAATGGAGACTCGTTACATTTTTTGGGGGGAAATTACGTGATTTTTAGTAAACGCCCCCATAGAAAAAAACATTAGTGCAGCATCATTGTTCACATAATTGAAATTGGAACAATGTTGCTGCATTCATAAAACAAAAAACAGTGTTTTTATTTATAATTTTTCCTTTAAATTTAACATGGTCATGTTTGGTATCATTGGAAATGTTACCGGAATCCACTTGGTTCACTCGGGACGAGGCCGGACCGGACACGAGCAAGGATTGTCTGAACACGAGTCTCTTCAGGAAAGGCAAACTTTTATTGTGACGTCACAGAATGCTCAGACAGGATTGAATCGCAAAGACTGAGCATCAATTATACAATGTCCTGAGGTTTTATACCTCAAATACATAATTAGGTACATCCCAATTAGTCCACCTCCCGGTGACACTATCCCACCCCACGTGGGTTAGTACCTCCCTTAGTCTAATACAAAGACATTTCATTAATTGGCCGTAAATTGGCAAACTTTGTGTTAGTAACAATAAATCATGATTAGTTACTCTTACTGTTCCGGGCTGCGCCTGGCTCCCTAACGCCTTCAATTATTTGTTACAAATGGCACCTGGTCTGATCTCTATACTCCTTTGTATTTCTGCGGGCCCCAACGACCTTGATATATCTTTCTCTGTGCCTGGAACAGCAGAGATCTTTCTCAGCGCCTTAATTGTTTTTCTGCTAATCTCAGCACATTCCTAAATTTCTACGTATGCCTGATTCTAGTTTCAACTAAAAACTACCTAATTATTTTCAAGTGAACCAATATTCTGAACAAGGTGGCCGCCTGGCTTACAATGGCGGCCATCTTCCAGCCTATTTCCACTACAGAAAGGCCATGCTCTGGCCATTCCAATGATACCAAACATTAACCCCTAGCTGCTACGGATCGGGAGATAGCGGCTTCAATGGGGTTAGCTCCCGAACCGACGTCATCGGTAGGGGGAGATCCTGGAAGCTTGGCCGACATCCAAGATGTCGGCCAGCTAAGGAGGGGACAGCCATCTGGCGCATATTGGTGCCAAATCGCGGTCAAGCCCCCAAGGGGTTAAGGCAGCCACTGCTTGGAAGGGCAGGCTGTGCCCTTCAAAGCGGTGCCTGCCTTTTTTCGTACCCCAAGCAGATCGGGAGGGAGGTCCAAAGAACCTCACCCCTCCCCTTCAGGCACCTTTCCCGCACTGGCGGGGGGTGTGTGTGCCTGGAATAGACGTCATTGTGCCCGGCACATCAAAGATTGGGCTGACAAAGATTGGCCGGAATCCCTGCCGATCGTGGCTGCAAAGGGAGGACGCGCTCAGCGTCTGCCACAGCGAAGTGGTTAAATAGCATTGTTTATTTCTTCTGCAACAGACCTTTTAATTATCACTCATAGGATCTTATATGTTAATTGCAGACATTTTTTTGTCCAGTGGTCTTTTGCAAACAGCGTTTCAAATTTGAAACTTTCAATCATTTTGTTCTTTTTTTTACCTGTCCGTCGGCTTGGAGGCTTTTTTCTGTGGCCGGTCGGCGCTGTGTTTTTCTGCGGCTCAATGGCTTTTTCTGGATGCGTTTGGCAGCTGTCCGGTGCCTTTGTGGCAGCTGTCCTGCATGTTTGCGGTGGTGGCCGGCAGGTTTGCGGCTACTGTCCGGCGGGTTTGTGGCGGCGGCGCTCGTCGGCCAATTCGCTGCGCTTCGGGAACCCTGCAGAGACTGCTGAATTGGGTCAAAGTACTGACCCCTGAGGTACCCCACTGGTAACAAGACCTTGCGCCGAATAAACTCCATTTACCACAACCCTCTGTTGCCTGTCACTCAGCCACTGCCTAATCCATTCAACAATATTGGAATCCAAGCTCAAAGATTGCAATTTATTGATAAGCTTCTATGCGGAACAGTATCAAAAGCCTTACTGAAATCTAAATAAGCAATCAAAAACATTAATCAGATTACTTTGACATGATCTCCCTGAGGTAAAGCCGTATTGTTATTAACTGTGTTAATTTAATTCATTTAAATTAAAATAATTAATGTAAGGCCGTACTGTTTCTGATTTTGTAATCTATGTATTTTAACCCTTTCACTGCTGAGGACGTGTGGGGAACGTCCTCATTGACTCCTAAGGAAAGATAGGGGGTTCCTTTGAACCCCAATATCCCCTGACTGTTGGCAGCTAACAGGGTCATGTTTGGTATCATTAGAAAGGCCAGAGCATGCAAAGAAAGCCATGTCTAAAGTAAAGATAAAAAATAAGAAAAAAAAAGAAAAACGTGCTTTTTTAAGACGTGAAATGGCTCAGCAGTGAAGGGGTTAAGATATTCAACAAACCTTTCCTTTACCGGCTGGGTGGAGTAGAGGTAACATCACTGCTCTGTGTGGAGAGAGCCTGTGGAGACACAGGTTCGATCCCAGCAAGAGCACCTCTCCAGTAAGTGTCCTTGGGCAAGACACCTAACGGTACACACTCGCCACCCAGGACATACTGAAAACCAGGGAAATCTCAATGTATCCTTCCTGGGAAAATCCTTTCGAAAAAAAGAAAAAAAAAGGTTTCCATTAATTTCCCCAATACTGAAGACTAAACGGCCTTTTAGCTTTGCTCCTACATCTTTCATTGGGGTGTATTTTTCATTTTTGCAACATAGTCTTGAATGAGTTTGTTAGGAATAATCCTTTCTGTGTGCAAATTATCAAATCTCGTTGCAACCAATGGCTGCGTTTGTGGGAGTATTTTGGAACATAGTGTCGCATAGAAAATGTTGATTCTGAAAGTAAAGGTTTTCTGACAAATCTGTTGGGTTTACTCATTTATGCTAAGCAGTGTACATATATTTTATAGCCATTTTTTATAAACTTCTCTAATAAATGATTGTTTGAAAGAGGTGATTTCTGGATGCCTCCTTGCCATTCTCTTCTCAGTAATTCCATGCAGAACGTGTTTCATTAAAGGGAATCCATGTTTAATCCTCTTGTGCTTTATGGGCTGGCGGGAAGTCAGCACATGGGTATTTTCTTCTTTTAATTATGGTTGCTGCTTTTTTCTAACGAGGAGATATGATGAGCGACACACGGCGGGCTGGTCTCTGGGTCCTAATCATTAACGGCTCTGCTACCTGTCGTGTGTGTTGGTGAAGGCGCTGCCAATCTCTGATTGCAAGTGTTGCCAGGGTTAAAGGGATTAGGGAAGTGAGACAAGGAGGCGCAAATGTCATTTTTCACACCCAGGGGGATCAGCCAGGTTACTTTGTAATTCTTTGTGTGCTCAGGTTCGTGCAGCGTCTGCTTTTCAATAAATGAAGGGATATCTGCATGCTCTGTATAGGCTCTGTATGGGCTGCGCTGCTCCATGATTTCCTGGGCCAGTGGCCTGAAAACATGGGCCCCGTGCTGCTCCCTGTGTTACATGGCCAACGGCCATTATGATTAGTGATCATAATGAGGGTATTAGCAATGCAGCTTCCAAAAAATACCAATGGATAAAAATAGTAATATCTGTATGTGACATAATGTCTATCAAATCTTCCCCCAGTGTAAAGTCACTAAAGAGCTCCCTGTTAACATACCTCAATACAGAATGAAGCCTGTAAACATGTAACATAGTGACTATACAGAATGCACCTGTAAACATGTAACATAGTGACTATATACAGAATGCGCCTGTAAACATGTAACACAGTGACTATATACAGAATGCACCTGTAAACATGTAACACAGTGACTATATACAGAATGCGCCTGTAAACATGTAACACAGTGACTATACACAGAATGCGCCTGTAAACATGTAACACAGTGACTATATACAGAATGCGCCTGTAAACATGTAACACAGTGACTATACACAGAATGCGCCTGTAAACATGTAACACAGTGACTATATACAGAATGCGCCTGTAAACATGTAACATAGTGACTATATACAGAATGCACCTGTAAACATGTAACACAGTGACTATATACAGAATGCGCCTGTAAACATGTAACACAGTGACTATATACAGAATGCACCTGTAAACATGTAACAGTGACTATATACAGAATGCACCTGTAAACATGTAACACAGTGACTATATACAGAATGCACCTGTAAACATGTAACATAGTGACTATATACAGAATGTGCCTGTAAACATGTAACACAGTGACTATATACAGAATGCACCTGTAAACATGTAACACAGTGACTATATACAGAATGCACCTGTAAACATGTAACATAGTGACTATATACAGAATGCACCTGTAAACATGTAACACAGTGACTATATACAGAATGCGCCTGTAAACATGTAACAGTGACTATATACAGAATGCACCTGTAAACATGTGACACAGTGACTATATACAGAATGCGCCTGTAAACATGTAACATAGTGACTATATACAGAATGCACCTGTAAACATGTGACACAGTGACTATATACAGAATGCGCCTGTAAACATGTAACATAGTGACTATATACAGAATGCACCTGTAAACATGTGACACAGTGACTATATACAGAATGCGCCTGTAAACATATAACATAGTGACTATATACAGAATGCACCTGTAAACATGTAACAGTGACTATACAGAATGCACCTGTAAACATGTAACACAGTGACTATATACAGAATGTGCCTGTAAACATGTAACACAGTGACTATATACAGAATGCGCCTGTAAACATGTAACACAGTGACTATATACAGAATGCACCTGTAAACATGTAACACAGTGACTATATACAGAATGCACCTGTAAACATGTAACATAATGACTATATACAGAATGCGCCTGTAAACATGTAACACAGTGACTATATACAGAATGCACCTGTAAACATGTAACACAGTGACTATATACAGAATGCGCCTGTAAACATGTAACATAGTGACTATATACAGAATGCACCTGTAAACATGTAACACAGTGACTATATACAGAATGCACCTTTAAACATGTAACACAGTGACTATATACAGAATGCACCTGTAAACATGTAACATAGTGACTATATACAGAATGCACCTGTAAACATGTAACACAGTGACTATATACAGAATGCGCCTGTAAACATGTAACATAGTGACTATATACAGAATGCGCCTGTAAACATGTAACACAGTGACTATATACAGAATGCGCCTGTAAACATGTAACACAGTGACTATATACAGAATGCACCTTTAAACATGTAACACAGTGACTATATACAGAATGCGCCTGTAAACATGTAACACAGTGACTATATACAGAATGCACCTGTAAACATGTAACACAGTGACTATATACAGAATGCACCTGTAAACATGTAACACAGTGACTATATACAGAATGCACCTGTAAACATGTAACACAGTGACTATATACAGAATGCACCTGTAAACATGTAACAGTGACTATATTTATTTTCTGTTTGTATATTTGTGCAATTTTCTTAATATTTTGCATTTTCTTACTTTGTATTTCTGTAACCATTCAATGTTGCTGAACCCAGGACATACTTGAAAACGAGAGAAATCTCAATGTAGCCTTCCTGGTAAAATCCTTTATAAATATATTACACCAACACCTTGTATCTGTACTGTACAGGGATTTTCACTCATTATAACCCCCTAAATCCTATCCCTGTACAGCAGTGACTGACCCTGTTCTGTTCCAGAAGCTCAGGCTGCTTAATTACAGATAAACTCCACAGAGGGGTCTTCTAGTCACTTTATAAACTTTATTCTTCGGGCATTCTCAAAACAACAACTCACGATTACTGAAGAGATTCTTCTGAGGAAAAAGTCTGTCCCTTTCTTGTATTGTGAAACGAAGTAATGTTCTTTAGGTTAGATTAGAGAGCATAAAAACAACTCCATCTTAGATTCATAACTTGATGAAAATAACCCCTAACCAATCAGAGATGCTGATGTGACCATGTGGAATAAACTACTTTTCCCAGAATGCAATCCCTCAAGGGGACATAGAAACATAGAAACATAGAAAAATGTCGGCAGATAAGAACCTTTTGGCCCATCTAGTCGCCCAATTACATGGATACTTTACCTGGATTTATCTTTTGTTTAGGATAGCCTTATGCCTATCCCATGCTGCTTAAATTCAATCACTGTTTTGGCCTCTACCACTTCAACTGGAAGACTGTTCCATGTATCCACCACCCTCTCAGTAAAATAATGCTTCCTGATGTTACTTTTAAACCTTTGCCCCTCTAATCTAAGACTATGTCCTCTTGTTTTGCTACTTTGTTTCCTTTTAAATATACTCCCTTCCTCTACCTTGTGGATTCCCTTTACGTATTTAAATGTTTCTATCATATCTCCTCTGTCTCGTCTTTTTTCCAAGCTGTACATGTTAAGATCATTAAGCCTTTCCTGGTAACTTTTCTCCTTCAAGCCGTACACCATTTTAGTAGCCCTTCTCTGAACTCTCTCTAAGATGTCTATATCCTTCTGGAGATACGGTCTCCAGTACTGCACACAGTACTCCAAGTGAGGTCTCACCAGTGCTCTGTACAGTGGCATGAGCACTTCCCTTTTCCTACTGCTAATACCTCTCCCTACACAACCAAGCATTCTGCCAGCATTTCCAAGCATTCTGCCAGCATTTCCTGCTGCTCTATTACATTGACTACTTACCCTTAGATCCTCTGAAATAATGACCCCTAAATCCCTTTCCTCAGATGTTGAGGTTAGGACTGTATCAAATATTCTATATATTCAGCCCTTGGGTTTTTACGTCCCAGGTGCATTATCTTGCACTTATCCACATTAAAACTCAATTGCCACAACTCCGACCATTTTTTTTGTTTACCTAAATCATTTGTCATTTGACTGATCCCTCCAGGAACGTCAACCCTGTTGCAAATCTTTGTGTCATCAGCAAAAAGACATACTTTTCCATTAATACCTTCTGCAATATCACTAATAAAAATATTAAATAGAATGGGTCCAAGTACTGACCCCAGAGGTACCCCACTGGTAACAAGACCTTGTGCCGAATAAACTCCATTTACCACAACCCTCTGTTGCCTGTCACTCAGCCACTGCCTAATCCATTCAACAATATTGGAATCCAAGCTCAAAGATTGCAATTTATTGATAAGCTTCTATGCGGAACAGTATCAAAAGCCTTACTGAAATAAATAAGCAATGTCTACTGCACCACCTGTGTCTATTATTTTTGTTACCCAATCAAAAAAATCAATAAGATTAGTTTGGCATGATCTCCCTGAGGTAAACCCATGTTGTTTCTGATCCTGTAATCTATGTGTTTTTAGATGTTCAACAATCCTTTCCTTTAACATGGTTTCCATTAATTTCCCCACTACTGACGTAAGACTAACTGGCCTATAGTTCCCCGATTCCTCCCTACTACCCTTCTTGTAAATGGGCACAACATTTGCTAATTTCCAGTCTTCTGGGACGACTCCCGTTAACAAGAATTGGTTAAATAAATCTGTTAACGGTTTTGCTATTACATCACTGAGCTCTTTTAATAATTTAGGATGGATCCCATCAGGCCCCATTGACTTATTTGTCTTTACTTTAGACAGCTGCTGTAGAACCTCCTCCTCTGTAAACTCATATGTAAATGTCTCTTTAGTGTTCTCTCCTAACTGAGGTCCCTTTCCTTCCTTTTCTTCTGCAAAGACTGAACAAAAATATTCATTGAGGCAGTCAGCGAGACTTTTATCCTCTTCTACATTCCTTCCTTTGTTTTTAATCTAACTAATCCTTGTTTTACTTTTCTTTTCTCGTTTATGTATCTAAAAAATGTTTTGTACCCCTTTTTACTGACTGAGCTATTTTCTCTTCTGCGTGTGCTTTGGAAGTTCTTATAAATTGCTTTGCCTCTTTCTGCCTAATCTTATAGGTTTGCCTATCTTCTTTACTGTGAGTTTTTTTTATAATTATTGAATGCTGTCTTTTTGTTCTTCACTATTTTGGCCACTTCTGCAGAGTACCACAGTGGTTTCTTCCCTTTTTTGTTTTTGCTAACAAGCCGAATGCAATTTCCTGTGGCCTTCAATAATGCTTCCTTTAAATAATCCCATTTCTCCTGGACTCCCTTTAAACTCCTCCAGTCTGATAATGACTCCTTCACACAAAATCTCATTTTAGAAAAATCTGTTTTTTTAAAGTCTAAAACTTTCGTTCTTGTGTTGTGCGGCTCCATCCCTGTTGTTATATTAAACCATACTGACTGGTGATCACTAGATCCCAAATTTTCACCTACAACAACGTCCGATACCAAACCTCCATTTGTGAGTATTAAATCCAATATGGCCTCTTTACGGGTCGGCTCCTCAACTACTTGTGTTAGAGATAATCCCAGTAGGGAGTTTAGAATATTTGTACTCCTGGTGCACCCAGCTGTTTTGGTTTTCCAGTTCACATCAGGGACAGTTCTTAACTGCTGTTTACTACAGCCAGCACAAAGCCCACATCTCTCTCTGTATCTGACAAATCCCTGGCTGCTGTAACACAGTCTATTGTAACGTTTTGTTCCAGTGAGGACTGGGGCTCTATTTGCAACTGATTATATGTCTCTCCTGGGTGCTTGGAGAGCCAATAAACAAAGGATTTTGTTTCTCCACCAGGGACACACTAACCCTGCTTTAAAAAAGGTGAGAACATTTTCTTTTGATTTGCCAATGAGTGCTTTTCAAAGAATATCGAGATAACCCGATTTTGGTGTGAAGGTGTTAATGGGATAGTCCGTTGCTGAAATTCAATTTTCTTAAGATCGGTAATTTTCACATGAACTGACAGAAAAAAAAGTCTACGTGTTAGGACTTGGGTTGCCAGAACGGCCTTGTTTTCCTGGATTTCATGCAAAGAGGAGCACAGGTAAAAGAGCTGTCCTGCAACTTGTACAATTCATATGCTGCAGGAAGGAAATCAAGGCAGGTCACCTGGGATTCCTTTTGATTTCTTACCTGCAGCGTATGGATTACACATGCTGCAGGTTGGCATTTTTCATGCACTGCTCATCAGCATAAATTGTGTCCAGGAAAACATAGCCGACCTGGCAACCCTAGTTAGGGCACACATAGGGGTGAATGCTGGCAGGGTCACTTTCAAGCCCAACCAGGCCATGAAAACACAAAGCCCCAAGTGGACCCAGGATTTGTATAGGGTGCACAATGCTAAACTTTATGGGGTGACAGCTAGCTTATATGCATCCTGTACTAGTGAGTGCAATCCACCCTGCTTTTTGAGGATCCGTCATGGTATTGACAAACTCTTGATAAACTATAAGCCTTCTAAAGTCTGGTCCGACGAACACACCTTCCTTCAATTTTGCCTCCGACAGGCATGGAAACTTGGTGACCAAGTATTTGAAGCATTCTCCATCTCTTGGAAGTGATTTTACAAAATGCTTCATCAATCCCAATTTTATGTGGAGAGGTGGTAGAAGAACTTTATGGGAAGGTACCAAAGTTTCTCGGAGGACATTTTTTTCACTGACTGTTAGCACCCTCGGCTGCCAACTCTTTTTGGTCCAGTGATTTTGTCAATCTCGACTGTCCCATAGACACAGAAAACAAGGGTATTTGGTATACCCAGCTTGTTGCCCGAGCAGCATGCACAAGACCTTCAAGTCCCCACACACTTGCCAACCATGGTCTTCATATTTAAGTTTACGAAGAACCAATTCCAAGTTCTCGTACGTTTCCTTCAAGTGTACAGAATGACCTACAGGTATGGAAGCGTAAAAACCGTTGGAGAATCTATAAAAAGACGCCATTGCTCTGAATCATATTGGATTTTAAATTGACCCATCAGACCTTCGACATCGATGCAATAAACCAACTTGTCTTCCTGGGCGAAGTAAGGAACGAACTCCTTTTCACGATGTCTGAACCATGAAGATGACACTCCTGGCAACAATAAATTCCTGCTTTTCAGCCTTGATCCGAGTAACTCAGCGGCATCTTTGGGAAGATTCAAGTCTCTTACCAAATCATTCATCTCCTCCTGAGAAAACTATTTTGGTCTTGTATCATCTTCAAAGTCAGAACTTGATTCGTCATCTGGTTCAGGTATGACTTCACCTTCATCGGAGCTAGGCATCTCTTCCAAGGTAGCAGGGGGCTTGGGTACTGGTATATCTGTGCCATGGGGGATGGGACGAATTGCTGAGTGAAGATTGGGGTATGAAATGGAATGTTTTCATTTGGAATTAAACCCTTTCACATCACACGAACAAAAGTAACAGTCATCACTATGGTTCTTTTGCTCTTTTGCTTCGCCATACCATAGGAATCCCATAATGGAAAGATTTTTTCTTACCCTTGAACCAGTTTCGGAGGTCCTCAACACACTTTATGAGGCCCCCAAACTTTATCTTGATCTCCAATTTTTAGTCCAAAGTATGCAAAGTATACTTTTTTCACAAAGTCTGTAATATTACACTGTATATTCACCACAGATGAAACAAACTGTCTGACGAATTCATACACTTTCGCGGAGCCATAACATAACGGTTGAAGAATGACGAGCTAAAACGAATTGCGATGAAAAAGTGTGAACAGCCTAGAACCAAGAACCTGATGATGATTTATGCACAAGTGTGGCACGCAGGAGAGCGCAGCTCTGTGTCTGTACAGGAGATGTCACAGCGCTGGCCAGGTCCCCTGCACTGACCGGAGCTGCTGCTATCTGCCCTGTGTCTCCCTCCCACTGGATTATTCAGGAAAGTTTAACCCCTTCTACCATTAGAAGAACAGACTTAAAACTTGCTTACCTTATATATATATATATATTGCTGACCATCAGATTTACAGTGATATTTTTATTTTACATAACTCGGACAAACCCTTTAAGTTTTTTTGGCATTTTATATCTTAAATGCACTTATGTGAATTAATTAATAGTAATTTGGACTTTAAATTCTGTTAAAAACCCATACTATAAAAAAAATACCAAAAATTAAAAAAATTTCATATATTTGAAGACAATTTTGCATGTTGTGGCAAATCATGACGTCTAGGAGTTTTTTCAATATTTTATTTGTTTTCAGCACCAAAATACATGGAAATTACATGAAAATAATCCAACAGGTTTTTAGTTGCAGACCTGTGTTATTTACAGGATGCTCCCTGACAAGAAATCCTGCCTGAAGTCTAAAATGCCTGTACAGCATTTTATAAGGAACCCGAATGTGAACTTACACACCCCTGCACACGTATGTGAATTATGTATGCTGCATCTATTTGGAAGTGCAGACCCCTACGGTCTGTGTAATCCTTCCTGACACCTCTATAGGTTATGATCCAGACCCTCCCTGTGGTGTGGCCGCCATGTTTCCCTGACCTCCCTGTGGTGTGGCCGCCATGTTTCCCTGGCCTCCCTGTGGTGTGGCCGCCATGTTTCCCTGACCTCCCTGTGGTGTGGCCGCCATGTTACCCTGACCTCCCTGTGTTGAGCCCGCAATGTTACCCTGACCTCCCTGTGTTGAGCCCGCAATGTTCCGCTGACCTGCTTGTGGTTTGGCCGCCATGACGGAGTGCTCTGTGCCATTACCTGGTGCCGCCGGGCACTCATTCTTCCTTAAATTCATCCCTGTGTGTTCCCGCCTCACACGGCACTTTTGGGCGGGAAGTGGCATCAAAGCGCACGGATGGGGGAGACGTTCAGGCGCCAAGAACTCTCCGCCGCGTTACCCGGAGTCCGGGGGCGGGGCTTCCAGCGCCTGGAAGAGCATCACCTGCTTCACGCACGAAGCGCAGGCCACGCCCCACTCATGGAACACGTGACCTGAGCAGAGCCAGTCACACGTCTTTCCTTGGGGACACCGGGACCCCAATACCTGATATTACCCGCTGGACACCGGGGCCCCAATACCTGATATTATCCGCTGGACACGGAGGCCCCAATACCTGATATTACCCTGGGGACCCCAATACCTGATATTACCCGCTGGACACCGGGGCCCCAATACCTGATATTACCCGCTGGACACCGGGGTCCCAATACCTGATATTACCCGCTGGACACCGGGGTCCCAATACCTGATATTACCCGCTGGACACCGGGGCCCCAATACCTGATATTACCCGCTGGACACCGGGGCCCCAATACCTGATATTACCCGCTGGGCACCGGGGCCCCAATACCTGATATTAACTGGGGACCCCAATATATGATATTACCCACTGGACACCGGGGCCCCAATACCTGATATTACCCGCTGGGCACCGGGGCCCCAATACCTGATATTAACTGGGGACCCCAATATATATTACCCACAGGACACCGGGGCCCCAATACCTGATATTACCCGCTGGACACCGGGGCCCCAATACCTGATATTAACTGGGGACCCCAATATATGATATTACCCACTGGACACCGGGGCCCCAATGCCTGATATTACCCGCTGGACACCGGGGTCCCAATACCTGATATTACCCGCTGGACACCGGGGCCCCAATACCTGATATTACCCACTGGACACCGGGGTCCCAATACCTGATATTACCCGCTGGACACCGGGGCCCCAATACCTGATATTACCCACTGGACACCGGGGCCCCAATACCTGATATTACCCACTGGACACCGGGGCCCCAATACATGATATTACCCTGGGGGCCCCAATACCTGATATTATCCGCTGGGCACCAGGGCCCCAATACCTGATATTAACTGGGGACCCCAATATATGATATTACCCACTGGACACCGGGGCCCCAATACCTGATATTACCTGCTGGACACCGGGGCCCCAATACCTGATATTAACTGGGGACCCCAATATATGATATTACCCGCTGGACACCGGGGCCCCAATACCTGATATTACCCGCTGGACACCGGGGCCCCAATACCTGATATTACCCGCTGGACACCGGGGCCCCAATACCTGATATTACCCGCTGGACACCGGGGCCCCAATACCTGATATTACCCGCTGGACACCGGGGCCCCAATACCTGATATTAACTGGGGGCCCCAATACATGATATTACCCTGGGGGCACCAATACCTGATATTATCCGCTGGACACCGGGGCCCCAATACCTGATATTACCCTGGGGGCCCTAATACCTGATATTAACTGGGGGACACAGGGACCCCAATACCTGATATTACCCGCTGGACCCCGGGGCCCCAATACCTGATATTACCCGCTGGACACCGGGCCCCAATACCTAATATTAACTGGGGACACCGGGGCCCCAATACCTAATATTAACTGGGGACACCGGGGCCCTGATGTTACAGGGGTCCTTTGTAGGTTCTGTAGCGTTGTTTGTGCCGTTCTGCTCCCACCATACCAGGTAGGAGATGACGTTACACAATATGACAGTGGTATTTCAGCGTGTCGGACCAGTATCCCTGCGTCACGTTATCTCAGTATCCCGGTGTCTCTGTATCCGTGTCTCTCTATCCCGGTGTCGCTGTGTCTCTGTATCCCTGTGTCTCTGTATCCCGGTGTCGCTATGTCTCTGTATACCTGTGTCTCTGTATCCCTGTGTCTCTGTATCCCTGTGTCTCTGTATCCCGGTGTCGCTATGTCTCTGTATACCTGTGTCTCTGTATCCCTGTGTCTCTGTATCCCTGTGTCTCTGTATCCCGGTGTCGCTATGTCTCTGTATACCTGTGTCTCTGTATCCCTGTGTCTCAGTATCCCTGTGTCTCTCTATCCCAGTGTCGCTGTGTCTCTGTATCCCTGTGTCTCTCTATCCCGGTGTCGCTGTGTCTCTGTATCCCTGTGTCTCTGTATCCCTGTGTCTCAGTATCCCGGTGTCGCTGTGTCTCTGTATACCTGTGTCTCTGTATTGCGGTGTCTCTGTATCCTGGTGCCTCTGTATCTCAGTATCCCGGTGTCTCTGTATCCCTGTGTCTCTGTATCCCGGTGTCTCTGTATCCCGGTGTCTCTGTATTGCGGTGTCTCTGTATTGCGGTGTCTCTGTATTGCGGTGTCTCTGTATCTCGGTGTCTCTGTATCCTGGTGTCCCTGTATCTCAGTATCCCTGTATCTCAGTATCCCTGTATCTCGGTGTCTCTGTATCCTGGTGTCTCTGTATCCTGGTGTCCCTGTATCTCAGTATCCCTGTATCTCAGTATCCCTGTATCTCGGTGTCTCTGTATCTCGGTGTCTCTGTATCCTGGTGTCTCTGTATCTCAGTATCCCTGTATCTCAGTATCCCTGTATCTCAGTATCCCTGTATCTCGGTGTCTCTGTATCTCGGTGTCTCTGTATCCCGGTGTCTCTGTATCCTGGTGTCTCTGTATCTCAGTATCCCTGTATCTCAGTGTCTCTGTATCTCGGTGTCTCTGTATCTCAGTATCCCTGTATCTCAGTATCCCTGTATCTCAGTATCCCTGTATCTCGGTGTCTCTGTATCTCGGTGTCTCTGTATCCTGGTGTCTCTGTATCTCAGTATCCCTGTATCTCAGTGTCTCTGTATCTCGGTGTCTCTGTATCTCGGTGTCTCTGTATCCCGGTGTCTCTGTATCCCGGTGTCTTTGTATCCCGGTGTCTCGTATCTCTGTATCGCGGTGTCTCTGTATCTCGGTGTCTCTGTATCTCGGTGTCTCTGTATCTCGGTGTCTCTGTATCTCGGTGTCTCTGTATCTCGGTGTCTCTGTATCCCGGTGTCTCTGTATCCCGGTGTCTCTGTATCCCGGTGTCTCGTATCTCTGTATCGCGGTGTCTCTGTATCTCGGTGTCTCTGTATCCCGGTGTCTCTGTATCCCGGTGTCTTTGTATCCCGGTGTCTCGTATCTCTGTATCCCGGTGTCTCTGTATCCCGGTGTCTCTGTATCTCGGTGTCTCTGTATCCCGGTGTCTCTGTATCCCGGTGTCTCTGTATCCCTGTGTCTTTGTATCCCGGTGTCTCGTATCTCTGTATCTCGGTGTCTCTGTATCTCGGTGTCTCTGTATCCCGGTGTCTCTGTATCCCGGTGTCTCTGTATCCCGGTGTCTTTGTATCCCGGTGTCTCGTATCTCTGTATCGTGGTGTCTCTGTATCTCGGTGTCTCTGTATCCTGGTGTCTCTGTGTCTCTGTATCCTGGTGTCTCAGTATCCAATGTCTCGGTATCTCTGTATCACGGTGTCTCTGTATTGCGGTGTCTCAGTATCCAATGTCTCGGTATCTCTGTATCGCGTTGTCTCTGTATCTCGGTATCCTGGATGGTTTTATGGTGTGGTAACAGTAACGTGCGATAACGGAGGAGTGATCCATTGGGGAAGTCCGGATAGAGGAAGTGTCAACCGATAATTATCGTTAGAGCTCATGCCATAAATAATGGATTTTGGGGAAGGACGACTGCACCTTATCACAGGGACAATGTGTTCTGACGTGGCAGTCTGTGAGGGCGATACCAAGGAATCCGTCAGGGAGCGGCTTGTTCACCAATCTGCTCAGTAACCCCCTGTGTTACCGGGACTCTCTGTGCCCCGTGTCTGGGGGAATGACTCCAGGGACCCTCACACCGACCTCTGTCACTTATTGAGATGGGATTTTGCTTTTTGTTTGTGGGTTTTCTCACTTTACCCTCTATGATTATTCTCACACATGGTGCAGGGAGATTTGGCCTTTGGATCCTCTTGCCCTCATTATTAGGCATTCAGACCTCAGGTTATGATGTCACAGGTTGGCGAATGATCTCATACGTTTCTCTACCGCTGCTCTATAGACGAATAGGCATAAGATGGCGCCGATTCAGACAGTCTGAGACTCCGGATCAATTAATCAATCTATCTAGTAATTATTGCAGTTTGTTTTTTCATTTGCCTGGCCGTACCCCAAGGGATTCCTCGTGTTTCGTGTCACAGCCACAGCAAGAGACGCTCGTTTCGTGTCGCAGCCACAGCAAGAGACGCTCGTTTCGTGTCGCAGCCACAGCAAGAGACGCTCGTTTCGTGTCACAGCCACAGCAAGAGACGCTCGTTTCATGTCACAGCCACAGCAAGAGACGCTCGTTTCGTGTCGCAGCCACAGCAAGAGACGCTCGTTTCGTGTCGCAGCCACAGCAAGAGACGCTCGTTTCATGTCACAGCCACAGCAAGAGACGCTCGTTTCATGTCGCAGCCACAGCAAGAGACGCCCGTTTCACATCGCTGCCACCGAGACGCTGGTTTCACGTTGGAGCCACTGCGAGAGACGTTGGTCTCATGTTTCTGGCATTCACAAGAGAGGCTGGTTTCACGTCGCAGCCACTGTGAGAGACGTTGGTTTCACGTTTCCGGCATTCGCAAGAGACGCCAGTTTCACGTCGCAGCCACTGAGAGACACCAGTTTCGCGTTTCCGGCATTCGAAAGAGACGCTGGTTTCCAGTCGCAGCCACTAAGACGTCGGTTTTGCATTTACGGCATTCGCAAAAGAGACGCTGGTTTCCAGTCGCAGCCACTAACAGACGTTGGTTTCGCATTTCCAGCATTCGCAAGAGACGCTGGTTTCACGTCGCAGCCACTGAGAGAGACGCCAGTTTCGCGTTTCCGGCATTCGCAAGAGACGCTGGTTTCACGTCGCAGCCACTGAGCGAGACGCCAGTTTCGCGTTTCCGGCATTCGCAAGAGATGCCTGTTTCACGTTGAAACGTCGGTTTCACATTGCAGCCACTGCAGAAACATCGGTTTCACATTGCAACCACTGCAGAAACGTTGGTTTCACGTTGCAGCCAATGCAGAAAAGTCGGTTTCATGTTGCAGCCACTGCATAAACGTCGGTTTCACGTTGCAGCCACTGCAGAAACGTCGGTTTCACGTTGCAGCCACTGCGAGAGACGTCGGTTTCGCGTTTCCGGCATTCGCAAGAGACGCTGGTTGTTCTGTTTCTCCACCAAAGCACTGAGAATGTGATCTCTTAACTTACTGTTGTGATGAGATGGTGATAGCTCCCAGTCTAGATGAATTACAGACAGTGACTCAATCGAGATGACACCTTGAAGATCTGTTGAAGTTTTATTCCAAAACTGTAGAAAATCCACAACAATATACATCCGATAGGTCAAAAAATCATAATGAATCTGAGTCCATAAGGCTTGCAAAGGATTACTGGGAAGAGAACAAGGGTGGAGCTATCTGAACAGGAAATCCCTGCGCCATGAGGAAGGGAGGAGAGAAACCCAGGGGTAGATAAGACATGCTCAATTCTTAAAGGCATATCACAAGTCATGTGAAACATGACACTCCCCGTCGAAATCTATGATTTCTATAATTAAATAACTTTGACTAAAGTTCAAAACAAATAAGTGAAGATTCTTTTCCAGGAACATCTGAAAAACAAGAGGGAAGGGAAGAACAAGAGAAAAGAATGCAACATTAACAATTCTTGCAGATCTTGATCTTGATGGTCCGGGCTGTGAGAAGAACAGTCAGTGAGTCCATCTTCAGAGGGGAAGGCAGCAACGTGCACCAATCCTTCTTACCTCCCTTTAGTCAAATTGATGACTTGTGAGGCTTGTCTTCTTCTTTGGGCAGAAGGAGTACTAGTTCCTTTATAGGCCTGAAGTAAAGGTGTGGAGAATCTTCTTTCATGAATAAGTTGTAAAGTTTTCTGGTCCAGTACCAGTCCAGGAATTTTCTTGCGACTCCAATCATGCGTTCCCAAGAGTCTCCCATGTGAAAGGAGTGAGGTGGGTTGAATTCCCATTTACACTTGTCATTCAAGAAGTTCAGTATCTTTTCTGGTCGAGAGGCCTCCTGAATTGTGGGGGGGTCTTTACAGATGTGCCGCTTGTGACATTGTTTGTTTGTATCAGAGCTGTTTGTAAATTGATGAGCAATGTGAATAAGACGTGCAATGGCTCGTACAACAGAAGACCACTTGGAAAAGCGTTCAAAACGGTGAGGACTCAGCCTTACCCTTTCTTTCACAGAGGTGTTGAGTGTAACGGTAACAGCTCTAATTTCTTTATCCAATTCTGGTTCAACCAGTTCAAATGTAGAATTTGTAGAATTTGAGATGAGGTCTTCATTCAAGAGTATTGGTGGGGATAGCCATAATGTGTCCAGAAATGCAGTAGCAGGTACTGTGCGAGTGCCTCGATCAGCAGGGTTGAAGTTAGTGGACACATAGTGCCATTGTTCAGGTGTAGAGAACTTTCTTATACATTCCATTCTGTTGCCGACAGACAAGTGGAACTGTCTTGTCTGATTGTGTATGTATTGCTTTGTGAAGGGCTTGTCACAGGCTGATACTTGTAACGTGAACGTGTCTTGCTTAACGTTCCAAAGCAATCCAAGACTGCGCTGTGTAATGGAAAGGTCCGTTCCTAGTTGGAATTTCTTCACACTGACAGCGTAGTCATCAGAGGGAAAGGCTCTCATGGCCTTGTCGCTGTTCGAAATGATTTTGTGAAGTCTGAGGTTTGCAGTGGCAAGCATGTTCTGAGATCTAGTGAGAAGGTCAATAGCTTCTTCTTCTGTAGGCAGAGATTTGAGTCCGTCGGCTACATAGAAGTTCTTTTCGACGAACTGTCGTGCATCAAACCCAAATTCTTTCTCTCCTTCTTGAGCCGTTTTCCTCAGTCCATAAATTGCTACTGCGGGAGAAGGACTATTACCGAAAACATGTACCTTCATCCGGTAGTCTCTGACTTCATCATTGACATCATTATTGCGATACCATCGGAATCTGAGGAAGTTTCTGTTGTCTTCACGGACGATGAAACAGTGGAACATCTGCTGAATGTCAGCCATAATAGCAATTGGTTCTTGTCTGAAGCGAAGTAAAACTCCTATGAGGTTGTTGTTCAGATTAGGCCCAGTGAGAAGACTGTCATTGAGGGAGACACCTTCATGTCGAGCACTTGAGTCGAAGACCACCCTAATCTGATCAGGCTTGCGAGGATGATAGAGACAAAAGCATGGAAGATACCAGCATTCTTCTCCTTCCTTAAGCGGAGGTGCAGGCTCAGCATGATCTCTCTCAAGCACTTTCTGCATAAAGTCCACAAATTGTCTTTTCATCTCAGGTTTCCGATTCAAACTGCGTTGTAAAGAAGTAAACCGTGCTTCAGCATGTTCTCTGTTGTTTGGTAGTCTCTTTCTTGGAGTACGAAATGGTAGAGGTGCTACCCAGCTGTTGGAATCATCTTGGTGGAACTCTTTACTCATGGTTTTCAGGAATTCTTTGTCTTCCATGGTAGCTGCCAACTCGTTGTCTTTAGATGTTACCTCAAACACGGTGTTGCCGATGTCATCCCAGAAATTAAGAGCTTTCTCTTCGTCCTGTATGATGTGTCGTTGTGCGCTCTTATGAAGCAGTCTTTCCTTCACATGATATTGGTGTGGTCGTCGTGCAGAACAAGAAGTCCGACCATTTGGCAGGACATGTGTTTTAAAGGAGGACACAGAGTAAGGTTTTCTGCCTTTGTCTCGACAAACATTGCCTATGATGACCCAGCCTAGATCCAGACACTGAGCATATGGAGCATCATGTGGACCGTTGATTTGTTGACGAACTTTGTGCACCCTTAAGATGTCTCGGCCGAGCAACAGTAGGATCTCAGCACTTCCGCCGAGGGCTGGTATTTGGTAGGCTATGTCCTTCAAGTGAGAATGGTGCAAGGCAGCTTCCGGAGTAGGGATCTCCTCTTTGTTGCTTGGGATCTGGTTGCACTCAGTGATAGTGGGCAAAGGTATTTCCACATTGTCGTTCAGAGGAGCAACCACAAGACCGCTGGCTCTCCTACCTAAGACTTCTGTAGTGCCGGTGCAAGTAGTTAGGGTACATGGTAGAGCATTTTCTTTTATGTTCAAAAGTTCAAACAATTGTGTTGTTGCAAGAGATCTGTTACTCTGATCATCCAGAATGGTATACAGTCTTATGGCCTTTTCAGGTTGACCTCTTGGGTATACATGAACCAAACATATCTTTGCGCAGGATTTGTCAGAGTCCTTCTCCACCTACTTCCGTACATGAAGAGAACACTGAGGTGGAAGGTACTGCTTGATCTGTGCGCTCCCCGCCTTGCTTTGCCTCAGGAGGATTGTTTGTGGGCTTAGTAAAGTTGTGCGGATATGGATGAAGAGCTTGTACATGGTCATCGCTGTCACACTCTATGCATTTAATGATAGCTTTACAGTCCTTTGCAAAGTGGGTCTGTGGAGGCGCAGCATTTGTAGCAGACCCAAATTTCTTTAAGAGTTCTTTACGTTCTTGTAGGGTTTCTTTCTGAAGCCAATACATTTCTTAAGTGGATGCGGTTTGTTATGTATGGGACATTGGCGATTTGGGTTTTCGATGTTCTTGTTTTGTTCAGTCTTTTCAAGAACTGTAGCAGGTGCAGGTAGAACAGTGGTCCTTTTCACGGACACTGGTCCTCGATGGTCTCTGTGTGTCATACGTGTGTTTGTAGGTCTTGGAGGGGGTGAACTGAGAGGGTTACCTTCACCATAGGAGAAACTTGGGTCATTCTTTGTGTCTGCAATTCGTTTGATGAACTCACAGAAGTAGGAAAAGGAGGAAAGGCAACTTGATGTTTTTCCTTGTATTTTGATCCAAGCGCTGCCCAATTTTCTTGAAGGCCATACGGTAGCTTGAGAACAATAGGGTTGATGCCACGAGGGGTGTCAAGGTAACTGAGACCAGGTAAGCGGATGTCAGCTTTAGCGAGTTGAAGCTCCAATAAAACATCGCTGAGTTCTTGAAACTTTAAATTCTCTCTAGCGGAAATCCTTGGGAAGCTGTGCAATCTTTTGAATAAGGCATCTTCAATGGCTTCTGGACTGCCAAAGGTACGTTCAAGTCTGTCCAAGCAGCATTAAGGCCTGCAGCAGGGTTGTCAATATGAACCGCTTTGAGCCTCTTGATGCGTTCAGTAGACTGGGGACCTAGCCATCTGATGAGCAGATCTAATTCTTCTGTAGCAGTGATGTCTAGGTCACTCATTGTGGCTTTAAAGGTGGATTTCCATCCTCTGTAATTTTCAGGCTTGTCATGAAACTTGGTGAGGCCTGTCTTTGTGAGCTCTCTGCGAAGCATGTATTTAGCAAACTGCGACATGTCCGTGTTTTCAGACTTTGGGTGCATGACTGCAGGTGACTTGGGAACATATGTTGGTGCTGAGGCATTCAACACTGGAACTGGTTTAAAGTTCATTGGCATGTTGGTTTGTAGCTGTGGAGCAGTGTGCTTGCTAGTAGGTACTTGGCTGATGTCAAGGTAAGGTGGATAGTTTATTATGTGCATGCTATTGTCCACTGCTTGGTGAGATGCTGCAGTCTGGTGTACTGGAAGATATGAAGGCAAATTGTCTTGGAGTACAGTAGGTGCGGAGAAGAGACCTTGGTTGAGTGCTTTGGTTGCTGTGACAGGGAGCTGACGTTCTGGAGAGGAATGTGAAGAATCTGAGGCATAAGACACAGCTGAGTGTCTGCTGCTACTGTTGTCTCTTTCACTTTCACTAGCAGCCTGTTCTAAAACTTTTAATCTTGCCATGGCCGTGGCATGTTCACATTGTTTTTCCAAAAGTTCCATTTCCACTTTGTGGCGTGTGGCTTCAGCTTCCTTGGGTGCGGCTTCAGCTTCCATTTCTGCCTTCTGGCGCGCGGCTTCAGCCTCCATTTCTGCCTTCTGGCGTGCGGCTTCAGCCTCCATGCGTGCGGCTTCAGCTCCCATTTCTGCCTTCTGGCATGCGGCTTCAGCCTCCATTTCTGCCTTCTGGCGTGCGGCTTCAGCCTCCATGAGTGCGGCTTCAACTCCCATTTCTGCTTTCTTTTTGGCGAAGGCTGCCTGAATTTTAGAAGCTTCAGCATCAGCACGGGCCTTTGAGTTGTTGACGGAGTGTGGAAGACCTTGATTGTAGGGATTTGGAAGACCTTGAGGAGTGTCTGGAGGATGCAGAGCGGTGGGATCTGGATTCATGGAGCTGTGCAATTCTTACTTCTGCCTTTGACTTTGTTTGCAGCACTAAATTGTCTCTTTCTAGATTGAGCTCATTGAATCTCTTTAGTTCTTCCAGGGACACTTTAGTGTTGTACCGCTTTAAGAGATTAATATATTTAACACACAGTCTTTGATAATTCTGATAAGCGACATCTAATTGCTTAATAGTGCTCTCTAGTTGTAATGCATCATGACATGGTTGAGAGAGAGCTGACATGCATGTGACATTAGTACACCATAGATCATTCGTTTGAGACACCAACTCTTTTGCGTGAGCTTCAAGATTTTCTTGTACTTTCCAGGTTGGTTTTGTTAATATTTTTTCTCTTTTGTTTGGTTCAGGGTTTAATTCCTGATCTGAAAGGATTTCTGAGTCTGGTAGTGTGTCAGTTTGCATGTTGATTTGCTGGAACATTTTGCTGACAAGGAGAGGGTTAATGATCTAGTTCTATAGCAGCAGAGAAATGTATGAATTTTGCTCAGCTCAGTTAGGATTTCTAGGCACTGGGTGAAAAAAAGATTTGTTTTTACTTTCTTTTCACAGTCAAATCACATGCAATGCGTACAGAGAAATAAACTGGTTGTAGTGTACAGATGCACTGGATAAACTGTTTGTAAGGCACAGATGTATTGAACTTTCACAGCACTAATATCCTTTGTTGATTGGGACTTGCTTGCAGGCACATACAGGCTTGTGGTAATGGCTGCACTGTGTGAAGCTGCTATTTCCACTGTCCCTACAGCGTCTCCCTGTGTATCCAGAGCTAGCAAGGATCCTATGGAGGATGTCTGACTGATCTTTCTTGATCTTTTGGCTGATCTTTCTAAGATCTTCTGACTGATATATATGATTTTTTGACTGTTCTGTTTCTCCACCAAAGCACTGAGAATGTGATCTCTTAACTTACTGTTGTGATGAGATGGCGATAATTCCCAGTCTAGATGAATTACAGACAGTGACTCAATCGAGATGACACCTTGAAGATCTGTTGAAGTTTTATTCCAAAACTGTAGAAAATCCACAACAATATACAGCCGATAGGTCAAAAAATCATAATGAATCTGAGTCCATAAGGTTTGCAAAGGATTACTGGGAAGGGAACAAGGGTGGAGCTATCTGAACAGGAAATCCCTACACCATGAGGAAGGGAGGGGAGAAACCCAGGGGGAAGATAAGACATGTGCAATTCTTAAAGGCATATCACAAGTCATGTGAAACATGACACTGGTTTCACGTCGCAGCCACTGAGCGAGACGCCAGTTTCGCGTTTCCGGCATTCGCAAGAGATGCCTGTTTCACGTTGAAACGTCGGTTTCACGTTGCAGCCACTGCAGAAACATCGGTTTCACATTGCAGCCACTGCAGAAACGTTGGTTTCACATTGCAGCCAATGCAGAAAAGTCGGTTTCACGTTGCAGCCACTGCAGAAACGTCAGTTTCACGTTGCAGCCACTGCATAGACGTTGGTTTCATGTTGCGAGAGACGCCAGTTTCACATTGCAGCCACTGCAAGAGATGTCGGTTTCATGTTGCAGCCACTGCAAGAGACGCTTGTTTCGTGTCGCAGCCACAGCAAGAGACGCTTGTTTCGTGTCGCAGCCACAGCAAGAGACGCTTGTTTCGTGTCGCAGCCACAGCAAGAGACGCTTGTTTCGTGTCGCAGCCACAGCAAGAGACGCTTGTTTCGTGTCGCAGCCACAGCAAGAGACGCTTGTTTCGTGTCGCAGCCACAGCAAGAGACGCTTGTTTCGTGTCGCAGCCACAGCAAGAGACGCTTGTTTCGTGTCGCAGCCACAGCAAGAGACGCTTGTTTCATGTCGTAGCCACTGCAAGAGACGTTGGTTTCATGTCGCAACCACTGCAAGAGACGTTGGTTTCATGTTGCAACCACAGCAAGAGACGCTGGTTTCACTTTGCAGCCACCATGAGAGACGTCTCTTTCATGTCACATTTTGGGATCGCTTCCATGTTGCTCAGTCTGGAAAAGGCATCTCGTTGCATCACATGCTGACAGGTCTGGGTTTATCCAAACCGTTGCGTCGGTTTCACGTTGCAGCCACTGCAGAAACGTCTGTTTCACATTGCAGCCACTGCATAGACGTCGGTTTCATGTTGTGATCGTTGCGAGAGATGCCGGTTTCACGTTGCAGCCACTGCAAGAGACGTTGCAGCCACTGCAAGATGCTCATTTTATGTCGCTACCACAGCAAGAGACGCCGGTTTCACGTTGCAGCCACTGCAAGAGACGCTGGTTTCATGTCGGAGCCACTGCAAGAGACGTTGGTTTCATGTTGCAGCCACTGCAAGAGATGTTGGTTTCATGTTGCAGCCACTGCAAGAGACGTGGGTTTCATGTTGCAGCCACTGCAAAAGACGTTGGTTTCATGTTGCAACCACTGCAAGAGACGTTGGTTTCATGTTGCAACCACAGTAAGAGACGTTGGTTTCATGTTGCAAGTTGCAACCACAGTAAGAGACGCTGGTTTCACTTCGCAGCCACCATGAGAGATGCCGGTTTCATGTTGCGGTTGTTGTGAGAGACGTCGGTCTGGTTTCACATTGTGTCAGGATCACCACGCTCTGGCCCCTGTCACTCACGCTACCCTGCAGATTCCAAGACCCTTGCATGAACAATTCATCTTCCTGATGCTACCGTCCTGGCCCTGTATCCACACCTGCCCTTCATCATCCCTGATCAGCCCTGCATATAAGGGAGTCCTGCCCCCTACCCAGCACTTCCACATTGAAGTTCGTGACTGCATTCCTGTTTCAACTGAGCTCCCTGATACCTCTCGCCATTCGATTGATTTCGCTGCCAAAGACTCCAAGGACCTTCTGTTCCTATCTGGACTTTCATTGCCTTCACAAACCGGTACCCTCCATCCTGCTCCCCCTCTGCCCCCCATCTAAGACTCCCCGTGTACCAGACCCCTTGCTGAACCCTGACGATCCTTTTGCCAATACCTCGCCTGTTTCCATGTTACAGTGTTTGTTTTCAATAAACACTCTTGGTTATTCAGAATCTGCTCCATCACTGCATCCTGGGCTCACAACCTCACCTGCTACACCACCCGCAGTCTACACGTGACAGAATGTGGAAGTCTAGACCCTGTGAGCCCGCAGTGATCCATTCTATGGTGGAGAAGTTAAAAGGTGCCTTTCAAAAGACCCAGCAGTATCTGGACTCTCTGCTTGATTACACGCAGCAAAACCCAAGGGGCACCTCACCTAAGGTGCGCGTTCCTGCTACAGAGAGAGCCAGAGGACCGCTGACCCCAGAAGAAAAGGCAAGGAGGAGAGCGCTAGACCTCTGCTTCTACTGCGGGGACCCCTTGCATCAGATCTCGGCCTGCCCAATGCGCCCACCTAAGCCAGGTACAAAATGTTTCCATGCTCCTGTAAAGCCTATTTGTACCAAGCCTGCACCTGTCAAAACCACAAGGTTGATGGTTAAACCAGTGCCCACCCAGCCAAAAATAACTGCACCCACTAACAAGCCCATAAAGCCTTCGTTGGGGAAGTCTGTGCCTGCCCTGCAGAAAAAGGCTGCATCCGCTATCAAGCAAAAAAAGCAAGCACCCAAAGAAAAACCCCTATCTCACAGCCTACTCCCAGAAGAAGCCTGGTAATCAAGCCTCCTGCACCTAAGCGTGCCCCTGCTTCCAGGAAACCTGAGCCAAGAGCTATCAGATTCTCTGCACGCAGAGACCAGGTTACCCAGGAGGCTTCTTCTGAGGGGTCAGATCAGGAAACCCCTATGGAGTGCACTGAACCGGAGTCGGACCCTGAAGTGCCCATGGAGCAGGAATCCATAGACGCCGAGCCAGCCGTACCAATGGATATCGAGCCTAGCCAACACCTCATGGTTGGTGTTGCCAGAACCCAGCCCGCTACCTCCATGCTGTACATATGGCTCAAATGGGACTGTCGTTCGTAAAGAGGACCTGGAGGTCTTCGAACTGGCCCTGAGACTTCGGGAAACCGCTCCTCTTGGGCACACAGTGCCACCTTCACCACGTCGTTCTGATGAATCGGAGTCAGAAGAGGAAGACGCCGATGCTGGTTTGGACCTGCCCAGACAGACTGCACGCCGCACCCAGGGACCCCAGGTCAGCATAAGGGGTATGTTGGTGTCGCAGGATCTGTCTGTCGCCCGGCCGGAATGATTCACAGTACCACTGTACCCCGCTATTTACTGGAGACAGACTACAATCCCTTCAGTGGCTCCTCTGGTGAATCAGACCTTGAAGGGGAATCAAGCGAGAATTGCCCCTCCATAAGCCCGGCTACCTATCTGTGCCATGCAGTGGCCAACTTCAGAACTCCAGCTACTAAGACCATCTCGAGTGCACCATGCCAGAGATCTGCCTTCATTGGTGCCCTCTTCTCCATGACACCCACCGTTCGGTTGTCTGTGAAACCAAAACCCCAAGAGCTGGAGACGCACCCATGCCTCCTGGAATTGGAGGTTGAACAAAAGTCAAAAGTTACTGCCCTGCAACCCGCAGAATCTCAGGAGGTCGCTGCCAAGCATCCAGCAGGATCTCCTGAGGTCGCTGCCAAGCATCCAGCAGGATCTCCTGAGGTCGCTGCCAAGCATCCAGCAGGATCTCCTGAGGTCGCTGCCAAGCATCCAGCAGGATCTCCTGAGGTCGCTGCCAAGCATCCAGCAGGATCTCCTGAGGTCGCTGCCAAGCATCCAGCAGGATCTCCTGAGGTCGCTGCCAAGCATCCAGCAGGATCTCCTGAGGTCGCTGCCAAGCATCCAGCAGGATCTCCTGAGGTCGCTGCCAAGCATCCAGCAGGATCTCCTGAGGTCGCTGCCAAGCATCCAGCAGGATCTCCTGAGGTCGCTGCCAAGCATCCAGCAGGATCTCCTGAGGTCGCTGCCAAGCATCCAGCAGGATCTCCTGAGGTCGCTGCCAAGCATCCAGCAGGATCTCCTGAGGTCGCTGCAAGCATCCAGCAGGATCTCCTGAGGTCGCTGCCAAGCATCCAGCAGGATCTCCTGAGGTCGCTGCCAAGCATCCAGCAGGATCTCCTGAGGTCGCTGCCAAGCATCCAGCAGGATCTCCTGAGGTCGCTGCCAAGCATCCAGCAGGATCTCCTGAGGTCGCTGCCAAGCATCCAGCAGGATCTCCTGAGGTCGCTGCCAAGCATCCAGCAGGATCTCCTGAGGTCGCTGCCAAGCATCCAGCAGGATCTCCTGAGGTCGCTGCCAAGCATCCAGCAGGATCTCCTGAGGTCGCTGCCAAGCATCCAGCAGGATCTCCTGAGGTCGCTGCCAAGCATCCAGCAGGATCTCCTGAGGTCGCTGCCAAGCATCCAGCAGGATCTCCTGAGGTCGCTGCCAAGCATCCAGCAGGATCTCCTGAGGTCGCTGCCAAGCATCCAGCAGGATCTCCTGAGGTCGCTGCCAAGCATCCAGCAGGATCTCCTGAGGTCGCTGCCAAGCATCCAGCAGGATCTCCTGAGGTCGCTGCCAAGCATCCAGCAGGATCTCCTGAGGTCGCTGCCAAGCATCCAGCAGGATCTCGAGAGGTCGCTGCCCTGCAACCTGCAGGATCCCCAGTGGTCAACTCCGTTGACGCCACCCTGGCCAATCAGGTCCGTGACCTAGCCAAAAGTCTGGAGTACTTCAAGACTGGCTATGCCCTCCTACGTGCGCAAGTTCAGGACCTCCAGACCCCCACCTATGTTCCACCTTCTGACCCAGTCATGGATGTCTCCAGCCCAGAACGCTGGATGGAAAAATGCCCAAAGTCTGATAACCTTCTGGAGACAGACCGGAGACCGTGGACTATGAGGATTATCTGCCCTCAGTAGAGGAGTGGTACGGCCTAGGACTACCCAGTCAAGGTGGGGCATACCTGGGTGCCACCATCTCCGCACCGGCAGTCACCTCAGCTACCCCTCCGTGTGACTTTTTGTACCCAGGAAGACCCCTTCATGGCTAAGGTGCGGTCTCCTGTTGCCCACACTCGCAGGATCAAGTCATCCCCTCCCCGTTTTTTGACATCTAGTTTTTCTCCCGCTGTCTCCCTCCAAGAGCCGTGCTGTACCGAGGTCCAGGTCCAAGAGCCGTGCTGTACCGAGGTCCAGGTCAAGAACCGTGCTGTACCGAGGTCCAAGACCGTGCTGTACCGAGGTCCAGGCTCAAACTGCTGCCCTGCACATCGCAGATTCTCCAGCCGCTGCTGCCCTGCACATCGCAGATTCTCCAGCCGCTGCTGCCCTGCACATCGCAGATTCTCTAGCCGCTGCTGCCCTGCACGCCGCAGATTCTCCAGCCGCCGCTGCCCTGCACGTCGCAGATTCTCCAGCCGTCGCTGCCCTGCACGTCGCAGATTCTCCAGCCGTCGCTGCCCTGCACGTCGCAGATTCTCCAGCCGTCGCTGCCCTGCACGTCGCAGATTCTCCAGCCGTCGCTGCCCTGCACGTCGCAGATTCTCCAGCCGTCGCTGCCCTGCACGTCGCAGATTCTCCAGCCGTCGCTGCCCTGCACGTCGCAGATTCTCCAGCCGTCGCTGCCCTGCAACCTGCGGGATCTTCTATTGTCGCTGCCCTGCATCCTGCAGGCTCTCCTGAGCTGTCATCGCCGGGGCCGTCGTCGTCGCCGTAAGGCCAAGTCGCTCAACGCCGCCGCAGAGCCGTGCAGTGCCAAGGAAGTCGCCGCCGCAGAGCCGTGCAGAGCCAAGGAGGTCGCCAAGGGCGCTGCCCCTCCGCACCTCGCCAAGGGCGCTGCCCCATCGCTCCTCGCCAAGGGCGCTGCCCCTCCACACCTCGCCAAGGGCGCTGCCCCTCCGCACCTCGCCAAGGGCGCTGCCCCACCGTGCCCATGTTCAGACGACATTTTCTGTTATGGCGATTGACCCTGCTGAACACCGGACGCCAAGAAGAACCCCACTTTTTTCCTTGACCACGGATGGGTTTGTGAAAACCATGGATCTTCCAGCCCACGGCGGCTTTAGCCGTCCGGGGTCGGCTCTTAAGGGGGAGTAATGTCAGGATCACCACGCTCTGACCCCTGTCACTCACGCTACCGTCCCTGCACCATGAACAATGCACGTTCCTGAAACCTTCTGTATGTTCCCGGCATCCTAGCCCTAGTTCCACACCTGCCCTTCATCATCCTGATCAGCCCTGCATATAAGGGAGTCCTGCCCCCTACCCAGCACTTCCACATTGAAGTTCGTGACTGCATTCCTGTTTCAACTGAGTTCCCTGATACCTCTCGCCATTCGATTGATTTCGCTGCCAAAGACTCCAAGGACCTTCTGTTCCCTATCTGGACTTTCATTGCCTTCACAAACCGGTACCCTCCATCCTGCTCCCCCTCTGCCCCCCATCTAAGACTCCCCGTGTACCAGACCCCTTGCTGAACCCTGACGATCCTTTTGCCAATACTCGCCTGTTTCCATGTTACAGTGTTTGTTTTCAATAAACACTCTTGGTTATTCAGAATCTGCTCCATCACTGCATCCTGGGCTCACAACCTCAACCTGCTACACCACCCGCAGTCTACACGTGACACATTGCAGCCACCGAGCGAGACGTTGGTTTCATGTTGTGGTCATTGCGAGAAACGTCTCTTTCATGCCACATTTTGGGATCGCTTCCATGTTGCGCAGGCTGGAAAAGGCATCTTGTTACATCACATGCCGACATGTCTGGGTTTATCCAACTGTGACAGGGTATGCTTCACCCCATAAAATAAGCACCACCTACTTATATGAATAAGCCCATCCTTTCATCGCCCCCTAAAGGGAAAGGATAGAGCAGATATCACCCCGTGCTCGGTTTGAGTTTCTGCTCACATTTGAGGTGTTGTTATTTTGTTGTGTTTTCCCTTTGTGTTCTTTATAACACACACCATACAGTGTATTAATGTGTCTCCGTTCTGGTACATTTATCACATGGGCTTACATTCCGAATTATTCTGTGTTACGGTATGAGGAGATTATTATTTTTGGAGGACAAGACGTGTATTTTATGTGTTTCTTGTTGTGCGGCTCTTGCTCTTGTCATTGTTTATATAGTGATTTTTTTTTCCTTGGGATTGACCCCTGTTGTGTGCTGCAGTGTTTGCCCTTATGCAACGTGCTGTTGTGACTCCATGTTATCATTTTGTGTGTCCTGGAATATAGGAGTCTTTGGCTACCGGAACCAGATCCCAAGGAGTTCAAAGGCACAGCCTGCCCGGTGTGTGCTGGCCGTGTAAATATCACATGACTGCAGGGCCAGGTAGTCACAGGAACCAGTATAGTATAAGAATTATACCCCTATTCTCTTCTTACAACTTCTCCCATGTAAGTTACCTTCTTAATACCAACTACCCCCCTCCCCCTCCCTTTTCCCGTAAATGAAAACACAACAAAGTATTGGCATTTTGAAAAGGTCACGTCTTTTATTACTTAAGGCCAAATTCTTTGCCTCTAAGGCAGAATTATTATTATCGATCCTCGTATGCCAAATACGCTATACCAGATAACACTGGCAACTGCAATGCACCACAAGCATTGCCCAGAAATAGCGCCCCACGTGGCTAAGCAGGATGACCACACGTCTGCTCAGTGTATTTTTATGGCAGATAGCAGGCCGAGAGGATCTGCAAACCAGGAAGGCACCTGAGCCTGGCCGTATGAAACCACAACTCACCCCGTACCCTGCAGACCCTCCCCCCACTATCGCCCTCCACGTGCCAGGCCGCCTATTTCACCGCTCCTCCCATGTCCATCTTAAAGCGCAATCCCCCAGCTGTGGCCGTTCAAACCACCAGCTGGCTTCCTGCCACTTGGTAAAGTACCCAATTTAAGCGCAATCCACCCAGTTGTGGCCGTAAAAAAACACCAACTGGCTTCAAGCTACTTGGGATACTATCTGATCGATAATAATTGCTCTAAACCATGCTTTTAATCAAAGAACAATCCCCCAACTCTGGCCATTCAAAAACCACAGGCTGGCTTCATGTGACATGGTGTATAACTTGATGGAATAGGTAGACTAACCATGTCCATATTTAGACAATCCCCCAGACATGGCCGTATAAACCATGAACCGGGTTCATGCAACATGGCATATTTCCATATGGGAAACCACGGGCGGTCTTGAATGAGTGGTGAAATCACCACTGCATTGCCCCTATCCGTGGCGCTTCTGATGCGTGACCTTTCAGTTGTTGTAGAGAACCAGCATCTATGAAAGAGAAACAAACAGGGTGGGTTGGGTGGGAGTAAAAGAAAAATTACTGCAATACCAAAAAAGTCCCACGCCCTGCCTATTGTATCCTCCCTTCCCCCTCCTTTTCCATTGTTTATCTCCCCATTGTAGCCAATCACAAATCGGCCATGCTTCAGCTCTTTAAGCAAAAAAGCCCCCATGCCTGATCCCATAGAACAAAGGGAACTCACTCCCTTTCACTCTTGTGTAATACAGGGATAATTCTTAAACCTTGCTCAATCCTAATTAGTCTCTCTCTCGAACTATTATTAATTTTTTGGTTAGTCTACACAATTAACTCTATTAACTATAACATTGGGTCTGGCTCCTCATAACAAGCAGCTGGCACCTCCATAACAAGCAGCTGGCACCTCCATAACAAGCAGCTGGCTCCTCATAACATCGGGGCTGGCTCCTCATAACATCAGGTCTGGCTCCTCATAACAAGCAGCTGGCACCTCCATAACAAGCAGCTGGCTCTTTGTAACATCTGGTCTTTCTCATAACAAGCATCTGGCTCCTCATAACATTGGGTCTTTCTCCTCATAACAAGCAGCTGGCTCCTCATAACATCGGGGCTGGCTCCTCATAACATCAGGTCTGGCTCCTCATAACAAGCAGCTGGCACCTCCATAACAAGCAGCTGGCTCCTCGTAACATCTGGTCTTTCTCATAACAAGCATCTGGCTCCTCATAACATTGGGTCTTTCTCCTCATAACAAGCAGCTGGCTCCTCGTAACAAGCAGCTGGCTCCTCGTAACAAGCAGCTGGCTCCTCATAACAAGCAGCTGGCTCCTCCATAACAAGCAGCTGGCACTCCATAACAAGCAGCTGGCTCCTCATAACAAGCAGCTGGCTCCTCATAACAAGCAGCTGGCTCCTCATAACATTGGGTCTTTCTCATAACAAGCAGCTGGTGTCATGTAACTGACATAGTGCTCCCCACGTCAAACCCAAAGACTTTTATTTACATGGCGAAAACCCCAAAAGACAGATATTTGCTTTGGGAAAGACCTTATGTCCATTTATATTCTGTGGTTTTAAATGTGTTTTTGTTGCGAAACCCCTTGCTCAGAGACTGTGGACTGTATTAACCCCTCGCCTCTGCTATTCCCCTCAGTTAAGCTATTTGTCTGTTAGTGGTTTAAAGTGGTGTTTTTGTGACTCCCCCCCATCAGCACGTAATCAAAATGCCTTTAAGCCTTATGCTCACTGTGTTATCCGACACCAGCGTTAGCCTCGGATTGAAAGCATGAGCTGGGTTTGAAACCCCATCCAATCACAATCCAAGGAGCTAGAAGGGCCAACCAATCCCATTCCTGGAATGCACCTCATTGCCTGTAATGGAGCCATCTGCAGAAACTTCAAACGTCTGCGCCCCGAAAACTAACTGCTCCAGCGGGGTCATTTTTCAAAGGTGGGTGATCCTCATGCGAGCTACCGTTGTGGTGATTTTCAGGAGGGAGCTCCATTGGGAACCCACTTTGCTGAGCCTTTCTTGACCCCAGGAGCTTAAGCAGCCCTGACCATGCGGCATCCAAGGGGGATATCTACTATATGCTGCCATTCGTGCCCCTGCCTCCAGATCTGGGCGCTTTTTGGACTGTGACACCCTAGGGACCCAAGCTATCAAATGGTACCCCTGGATCGCCGCTGCTCCTCTGGAATCCTCCCCCCAAACAAGGACCTGTGCTCTGTATGACTGCAGTTACAGTTAATTATAAGCCACCACCAAGTACCGTAGCACTGTACAATGGGAAAGACATGATAACCAATATACATGCAAGTTAAACACATAGAACAGTACTAGAGAAGCCCCTGCTCAAGAGCTTGCACTCTGAGAGGACCAGATGGGGAACTGCTGAATGACGGTGCCAGAATGTCTGGGGGGCGGAATGTTAACTGTTATCTGATTGTGAACCAAATAAAAGCAGGCCATGTGAAATGGCCAGTGTGTATCCTGTTTAAACATACAGCCTGCCTGGTGTCTCAGCTACGCTACAGCTATAATCACCCTCAGAAGGCACAGAGTGACATTCTGGAAATGCAAAGAGGCTCCAAGGCAGGGGTTCAGACCAAACGGGTCTGGAGCTGCGGATAAGGCTGCTCGAGGCACTGAGTTCCGAGCAATTCAGAGGCCGGGCTGATCTTGGTAAGGGGGTGTCTGGAGAGCCAGGACAGACGGGAAGAGACGGCTTCCCGTCACATTGGCTGGCAGCGATGTGGATAGAGGCTCTCCAACACTAAGACACCCCGAGATGACAAACTACGCAGCCTGCAAGCGGGACACCCTGCGAGACCTGCTGGAGAGCCAAGGAGGGATCGCCGGATCCAAGAGTAAGGATGCCCTAATCAGCGAGCTGACCAAAATGGACCAAAGACCCCGGTCAGCTGAGGAGCTTTTCCTAGCAGAGCGTCCGGCGACGAATGGCCCTGTATGGGAGCGATACATCCGAGGAAGCCATTAGTCGGGCCATCTCGGACATAATGCTGCTGCAGGATGCCCAGCAGGAAAGAGAGCTGGAGCATCAGGAAAGAGAGCTGGAGCGTCAGGAAAGAGAACTGGAATGCCAGGGGAGGGAGCGTGAGCAGCAGCACGAACTCCGGCTGGCCGAGAGGCGAGGAGGAGGCTGTCTGAGGTCCCGGAGCCTCTAGACTGGGACAATGATTTGGTGCCGACCGAAGTGCGGACCACGGCGCAGCATGCCTCTGGCCTCTACTGTCAAGAGCCAGAGGATTACTGGCAGACGATGTTGGATGAGACAGCGGTCTCCACCAGTGTGACCCAGCAGGATGGCTGGGCACTTTTAGAGGAGGACTGTCTCAGGACAGTGGGTGAGCCGGAAGTCCCCACTGGAGAGTGGTGGGGATGTGGGGCAGATGGCCCAGTTTTGCCCCAATGTGCTCTCAGCAATGGATGGCTGAGGGAGCTTGAAGCTCTAGATATGGCGGTGACAGAGGCCAGGGACTGTCTGTAGAAGGAGCGGACAGTCTGGATGGGGCAGAGGAACCAGAGGAAATGGAGACAGAGGTGCTCCTACGTTTTCCTGTATCTCCCGCTATGGGAGAAGTGGCGTTGTGGCACCAAGCACTGCAGGTGCTAAATTGCCAGGATGAGCCTGGGGTTGCCCAAGTCATGCCTGAGCAACCGATGGACGGGTCCGGATGGCCCTCTCCATCTCCACCGCGAGTGGAGGATGCCTTCCCCCCGTCCCCACCAGCGGGGATGCGTACCCCAGTGTCCATATCCCCCAGCAGAAGCGCTGGCTACGGGGCAGAGTGCCGCTGGCCTCTGCCCACCCACAGACTTGAATCTGGGGAGTCTGACCAAGGATCTCCAGGGGCAGCTTCCACAGCCGTAGGTATCTCCACTGAGAGTGGAGGAAACCCCCCCTCTCATCCCCACCAGCGGACACTACCCTTGTGTCCAACCCCCCAGCAGAAGCGCTGGCTATGGGGCAGAGCGCCGCTGGCCTCTGCCCACATCCTAATGTAGATCTGGAAAGTTTGGAGGGTGATCTCCAGGAGCTGCTTCTCCATCAGCAGGTATTCCCACCGGGAGTGGCGACAGCTAGCCCTCAACCCCTTGTGCTGGGGAAATCGGTCACCCCATGTTGCTCCCAGCCGCTGCCCGGAGCACCAGGAGTGGGTGCAGCTGGCACATTTTTCACACTGTATCTTGATACCCTGAGTGGAGGTACAGGCGGTACCTCTTCCCAGCAGCAAGCCCTTTTCCCAGGAGGGGGTACCAGCACTGGTGTACCCATAACGGCCCGGGCGAACAGGAGAGGCACGCAATGCGCTACTAAGGCTGGTTGTTTCCCCGAGCCTGGACAGCTGGAGAAGAGGGGGGCTCACCTCCTCCCAACAGACTATGGTCCAAGGTATGTAATTTTGCTCCAATGACCCCTAGTCGACCCGTTGGGGTCCAACCGTAGCCGTCAGACTCCTTTTGGGGAGGGGAGATATGTCATGGAACTGACATAGTGCTCCCCACGTCAAACCCAAAGACTTTTATTTACATGGCGAAAACCCCAAAAGACAGATATTTACTTTGGGAAAGACCTTATGTCCATTTATATTGTGTGGTTTTAAATGTATTGTTGTCGCGGAACCCCTTGCTCAGAGGCTGTGGACTGTATTAACCCCTCGCCTCTGCTATTCCCCTCAATTAAGCTATTTGTCTGTTAGTGTTAAAGTGGTGTTTTTGTGACTCCCCCCCCATCAGCACGTAATCAAAATGCCTTTAAGCCTTATACTCACTGTGTTATCTGACACCAGGGATAGCCTGGGATTGAAAGCATGCGCTGGTTTGAAACCCCAGCCAATCACAATCCAAGGAGCTAGAAGGGCCAACCAATCCCATTCCTGGAATGCACCTCATTGCCTGTAATGGAGCCATCTGCAGAAACTCTAAACGTCTGTGCCCCGAAAACTAACTGCTCCAGCGGAGTGATCTTTCAAAGGTGGGGTGATCCTCATGCGAGCTATCATTGTGGTGATTTTCAGGAGGGAGCTCCATTGGGAACCCACTTTGCTGAGCCTTTCTTGACCCCAGGAGCTTAAGCAGCCCTGACCATGCGGCATCCAAGGGGGATATCTACTATATGCTGCCATTCGTGCCCCTGCCCCGAGATCTGGGTGCTTTTTGGACTGTGACAATCTAGGGACCCGAGCTATCAAATGGTACCCCTGGGTCGCCGCTGCTCCTCTGGAGTCACCCCAAAACAAGGACCTGTGCTCTGTATGACTGCAGTTACAGTTAATTATAAGGCACCACCAAGTACCGTAGCGCTGTACAATGGGAAAGACAGGATAACCAATATACATGCAAGTTAAACACGTAGAACAGTACCAGAGAAGCCCCTGCTCAAGAGCTTGCACTCTGAGAGGACCAGATGGGGAACTGCTGAATGACGGTGCCAGAATGTCTGGGGGGGGAATGTTAACTGTTATCTGATTGTGAACCAAATAAAAGCCGGCCATGTGAAATGGCCAGTGTGTATCCTGTGTGAACATACAGCCTGCCTGGTGTCTTTCAGCTACGCTACAGCTATAATCACCCTCAGAAGGCACAGAGCGGCCTTCTGGAAATGTAAAGAGGCTCCAAGGCAGAGGTTCAGACCAAGCGGGTCTGGAGCCGCGGATCAGGCTGCTCGAGGCACTGAGTTCCGAGCAACTCAGAGGCCGGGCTGATCTTGGTAAGGGGGTGTCTGGAGAGCCAGGACAGACGGGAAGAGACGGCATCCTGTCACAGCTGGCTCCTCATAACATCGGGTCTGGCTCCTCATAACATCGGGTCTGGCTCCTCATAACATCAGATCTTTCTTTTCATAACAAGCAGCTGGCTCCTGGGATTGACAGGAATGTGGCGAGCTCCGTGTTATTGGGACGTCTCATTGGCGTGGATGTCCCGGGTTCTGTCCGGTTTCCTGGTCTCGCCACTCGCTTGGGAATAATACCTTGTAAGGCCTGTGTTCATCTCCAATAAACGATCTCACTGGGTAATTTATAACGTTAATAAATGAGAGAATAAAATATTCATAACACAATGGCCTGTCTAAACAAGGCATCATTCAGCCGTGCTCGAGCGTGTATCAGCCTTAGAGTAATGTGTTTATTATGGTGCCTGCGACCAGCCAAATCTCTGCCCATCCAGGTGATTTGCTGCTCCCTGACCAGAGACATGAAGCGGTCTAAGCTTAGCACGACACATTGTGTCCTGCAGTAACGCTGAGGATCAGTGTGTGTTGCCCTGCCTGACTCCGTCGCTTGGCTCCCTGGCTGCCTGGCCGTTGTGAGCGTTGGCTTACGCTGCATCCCTGCTGTTATAACAGATAACGCTTTGTATAACTGGCGATCGCTTTGTCATCTCACAGGATTGTGATGTTACAGTGTTACCTGGGAATTAGCATATTTTCACATTTAAATCTTCCCTTTATCCATAAAGTGTCTATTTAATAAGTCATTTAATTTGATTATAATAACGAGGCAGGATATGCAGTAAACTCACAGTAATGTGCGGTGTGTATCACAGAGCTGCACAGCAATAAAACTCACACTCATACACACCGCACATTACTGTGAGTTTTATTGCTGTGCAGCTCTGTGATACAGTATGTGCGGTGTGTATGAGTGTGAGTTTAATTGCTGTGCAGCTCTATGATACACTCATACACACCGCACATTACTGTTTTATTGTTGTGCAGCTCTGTATCACAAAGCTCCACAGCAATAAGATTCACAGTAATGTGTGGTGTGTATGAGCGAATCACAAAGTTCCACAGCAATAAAACTCACAATAATGTGCAGTGTGTATGAGCGAATCACAGAGCTCCACAGCAATAAAACTCACAGTAATGTGTGGTTTGTATGAGCGTATCACAAAGCTCCACAGCAGTAAAATTCACAGTAATGTCTGGTGTGTATGAAAATATCACAGAGCTCCACAGCAATAAAACTCACAGTAATGTGCGGTGTGTAGGAGCGTATCACAGAGCTCCCCATCAATAAAACAGTAATGTGCGGTGTGTATGACCGTATCACAGAGCTCCACAGCAATAAAACTCACAGTAATGTGCGGTGTGTATGACCGTATCACAGAGCTCCACAGCAATAAAACTCACAGTAATGTGCGGTGTGTATGACCGTATCACAGAGCTCCACAGCAATAAAACTCACAGTAATGTGTGGTGTGTAGGAGCGTATCACAGAGCTCCACAGCAATAAAAGTCACAGTGATGTGCAGTGTGTATGAGCGTATCACAGAGCTCCACAGCAATAAAACTCACAGTAATGTGCGGTGTGTAGGAGCGTATCACAGAGCTCCCCATCAATAAAACAGTAATGTGCGGTGTGTATGACCGTATCACAGAGCTCCACAGCAATAAAACTCACAGTAATGTGCGGTGTGTATGAGCGTATCACAGAGCTCCACAACAATAAAACTCACAGTAATGTGCAGTGTGTATGAGCGTATCACAGAGCTCCACAGCAATAAAACTCACAGTAATGTGCGGTGTGTAGGAGCGTATCACAGAGCTCCCCATCAATAAAACAGTAATGTGCGGTGTGTATGACCGTATCACAGCGCTCCACAGCAATAAAACTCACAGTAATGTGCGGTGTGTATGACCGTATCACAGAGCTCCACAGCAATAAAAGTCACAGTGATGTGCAGTTTGTCCATTCTTCCATTTTGCTGTTTAGTGAATAAACGCTCTATGTAAATGTAACAGTGAGCTGTCATTCGGTGCAGACTCAAGGTGGGCGCATGACTGGACCCTGGGGGCACCGCTTGCTGTATAAATGGCCGCTCGCTGAGTCTTTTTTTTATTTTTATACTTTGTGTTTTTTGAAAGGTGCATCGGTGAGCGTCACTGCATACATATCGCACGGCTGCAGGTAGTGAGTTTCCACGGTAACCCTATGCGTTTTTTTAATCAGTACTGTCTGCTGTGCTGCGTTTGCTCAGATCAGGCTTTTTCCTGGAATAAAGCGATTTTCAGACAGTTCTGAGGGGGTTTGTTATTGACCGCCTATTGTTCAGTAATGTATTCACTGCTCTGCTCTGAAAGGGTTAAGTGATGTTCGGCGGCCGCTGATGCGTCTTGCGCAATGTTTGCCCTGACATTCTTAAAAATAGCTAAAAGAGCAATTTCCATGTAAGTATAAACGCACAGCAGCCTCTTTTTCTAAAATGGTGAGAAATAGGAGCAAAATGTAGCGAGGCATTTATTTGTTTACCACCTGGTGATCTGCCCCAGTAAGGCCCCGTTCACACCTAGACATTTTAACGCACGTTCCTGCGCGCTTTAAAACGCATAAGCGGGGAAATCCCATGCTTTGCTATGGGCCCCGTTCACACCTAAGCGTTTTAAAGCGCGCAGGAACGCACTTTAAAACGGCCGACACAAAAAGAAGTCCGGGAGCTTCTTTTCGGGCATACAGCAGCGCGTTCGCAGCCATAGACATAGCCACGAACGCGCTGCAATGCGCGTTCGCGCGTTTTTTCGTATGCGCGAACGCGCGTAAAAAAACGCTTGCATTGCGCGATGCAGTGCTACGCCCAGGTGTGAACCCAGCCTAATACTGCATCCCTATCCTCCCCCTGGTGATCTGCCCCAGTCATACTGCTTCCCTATCCTCCCCCTGGTGATCTGCCCCAGTCATACTGCCTCCCTATCCTCCCTCTGGTGATCTGCCCCAGTCATACTGCCTCCCTATCCTCCCCCTGGTGATCTGCCCCAGTCATACTGCCTCCCTATCCTCCCTCTGGTGATCTGCCCCAGTCATACTGCCTCCCTATCCTCCCTCTGGTGATCTGCCCCAGTCATACTGCCTCCCTATCCTCCCTCTGGTGATCTGCCCCAGTCATACTGCTTCCCTATCCTCCCCTGGTGATCTGCCCCAGTCATACTGCCTCCCTATCCTCCCTCTGGTGATCTGCCCCAGTCATACTGCCTCCCTATCCTCCCTCTGGTGATCTGCCCCAGTCATACTGCTTCCCTATCCTCCCCTGGTGATCTGCCCCAGTCATACTGCTTCCCTATCCTCCCCTGGTGATCTGCCCCAGTCATACTGCCTCCCTATCCTCCCTCTGGTGATCTGCCCCAGTCATACTGACTCCCTATCCTCCCCCTGGTGATCTGCCCCAGTCATACTGCCTCCTATCCTCCCCCTGGTGATCTGCCCCAGTCATACTGCCTCCCTATCCTCCCTCTGGTGATCTGCCCCAGTCATACTGCCTCCCTATCCTCCCCTGGTGATCTGCCCCAGTCATACTGCCTCCCTATCCTCCCTCTGGTGATCTGCCCCAGTCATACTGCCTCCCTATCCTCCCCCTGGTGATCTGCCCCAGTCATACTGCCTCCCTATCCTCTCTGGTGATCTGCCCCAGTCATACTGACTCCCTATCCTCCCTCTGGTGATCTGCCCCAGTCATACTGCCTCCCTATCCTCCCTCTGGTGATCTGCCCCAGTCATACTGACTCCCTATCCTCCCCCTGGTGATCTGCCCCAGTCATACTGCCTCCCTATCCTCCCTCTGGTGATCTGCCCCAGTCATACTGACTCCCTATCCTCCCTCTGGTGATCTGCCCCAGTCATACTGCCTCCCTATCCTCCCTCTGGTGATCTGCCCCAGTCATACTGACTCCCTATCCCCCTGGTGATCTGCCCCAGTCATACTGACTCCCTATCCTCCCTCTGGTGATCTGCCCCAGTCATACTGCCTCCCTATCCTCCCTCTGGTGATCTGCCCCAGTCATACTGCCTCCCTATCCTCCCTCTGGTGATCTGCCCCAGTCATACTGCCTCCCTATCCTCCCTCTGGTGATCTGCCCCAGTCATACTGCCTCCCTATCCTCCCCCTGGTGATCTGCCCCAGTCATACTGCCTCCCTATCCTCCCTCTGGTGATCTGCCCCAGTCATACTGCTTCCCTATCCTCCCTCTGGTGATCTGCCCCAGTCATACTGCCTCCCTATCCTCCCTCTGGTGATCTGCCCCAGTCATACTGCCTCCCTATCCTCCCTCTGGTGATCTGCCCCAGTCATACTGACTCCTATCCTCCCCCTGGTGATCTGCCCCAGTCATACTGACTCCCTATCCTCCCTCTGGTGATCTGCCCCAGTCATACTGCCTCCCTATCCTCCCTCTGGTGATCTGCCCCAGTCATACTGCCTCCCTATCCTCCCTCTGGTGATCTGCCCCAGTCATACTGACTCCCTATCCTCCCCCTGGTGATCTGCCCCAGTCATACTGACTCCCTATCCTCCCTCTGGTGATCTGCCCCAGTCATACTGCCTCCCTATCCTCCCTCTGGTGATCTGCCCCAGTCATACTGCCTCCCTATCCTCCCTCTGGTGATCTGCCCCAGTCATACTGCCTCCCTATCCTCCCCCTGGTGATCTGCCCCAGTCATACTGACTCCCTATCCTCCCCCTGGTGATCTGGCCCACTGGGTGCTGTCCGCTGGGTGGCCCAATGGGCACCTTGGTTTGAATGTTGAAGATCATGTCGTCTGGCCCAATAAATACCAGGAATGTGAGAATTGTGCCTTCATGTGCTGTGCAGAGGCTGCCATGGGTATCAATGTGGCCATCACGTCATGACAAAGAGAACATCAGAGCGGTCTTCTCACCTACCAGCATGTAGCCTTTGCCAGTCGCTCTGATCTGATCACGTTTTAGTTGGTGACATACGATAACGTGAGCGCGTCCAGGAAACATTCATTATTACATGTATTCCCCTGCACTTTGAGCCGCTCACACGGCGCCCCCATCACAGCCACCCCTGACTGTGCCTCGAAAAGGGGCAGCATTCCACGCCGGTTACAGTATGAGATCCAGGCCCGGATCAGCGTTTATTAATAACGTCCATATTACCTTTTATAGCCTCGTGTATCCTGCTCTGCTGAAAAAAGGAGGATTTGCTCTATTTTTAAAGGCGTCTGTGCGGCAAATTCCAGGCATTTATTTCCATGCTTTACATAACCCTTTCCATTGCTGCAGGTGAGCTCTCCATGACATCTTTTATACAGTTCTGTTAATAAACCAGTCACAGGGAGCGGCATGCAGCTTTATGATCTCACCACCTGATTCTGTGTCCCGTCCAGCAGAATAATCACTGTGTCGTTGTGACGGATGACTCCTCCGAAAACTCCCTGTCGGACACTTGCCGGGCTGTATTCTTTTTAATGTGTATTCTGGTCTGTGTTTCTATGTTGCCATTCTATATGTTGCAACCTTGTTCTAAAAACTGTTTCTGTGTGAAGGTTATTGTCCCTGTTTGTTTTTTTGGATGCAGTGTAGCCCACCCCCTCCCCTGATTGAATTAGACTGTTTGTCTGATAACATCACATTATTCAGAGGTCCTCTTACAGAGCAGCACCAGGTGTAACCCTATTGTTCTCTTTACCCCGCCCTGTGAACAGTTTGATTGTATTGGGTTTCTCTAAAAAATAAAGTCACTCTGCTTTTGAATGCTTAATGGTCACCATCCTTCTTTCAACTGCAGTTAAAGTTTGGGTGGGCTGTTACGGAAGATTGCTCTGGCGACTGTGGGGACTGTTTTAAAGGGGAGAGAGCCTCCTGACGGAGGTAGTCAGGGTACGGACGCTCCGTTACAGTCGTGTTTTCACACAGCAAAACTCCTGCGATTCCCTCATGTGTTTGCCCAGCATCAGACCTCATCCACTTCTCGGTTATTTAATTTTTTTCTTTTTATGGTACCCTGTGCCAATAAAATCCCCTTGTCATGGTGTGATGCTCTGTGTATCCCCCATGTGACAGTGTGATGCTCTGTGTATCCCCTTGTCATGGTGTGATGCTCTGTGTATCCCGCATGTGACTGTGTGATGCTCGGTGTATATACCCCTTGTCATGGTGTGATGCTGTGTATCCCCTTGTCATGGTGCAATGCTCTGCGTATCCCCCATGTAACAGTGTGATGCTCTGTGTATCCCCTTGTCTTGGTGCGATGCTCTGTGTATCCCCTTGTCTTGGTGTGATGCTCTGTGTATCCCCTTGTCATGTTGCGATGCTCTGTGTATCCCCTTGTCATGTTGCCATGCTCTGTGTATCCCCCATGTAACAGTGTGATGCTCTGTGTATCCCCTTGTCATGTTGCGATGCTCTGCGTATCCCCTTGTCTTGGTGTAATGCTCTGTGTATCCCCCTGTCTTGGTGCGATGCTCTGTGTATCCCCTTGTCTTGGTGCGATGCTCTGTGTATCCCCTTGTCTTGGTGCCATGCTCTGTGTATCCCCTTGTCATGTTGCGATGCTCTGTGTATCCCCTTGTCTTGGTGTAATGCTCTGTGTATCCCCTTGTCTTGGTGCCATGCTCTGTGTATCCCCTTGTCATGTTGCCATGCACTGTGTATCCCCTTGTCATGTTGCGATGCTCTGTGTATCCCCTTGTCTTGGTGCCATGCTCTGTGTATCCCCTTGTCATGTTGCCATGCACTGTGTATCCCCTTGTCTTGGTGTAATGCTCTGTGTATCCCCTTGTCTTGGTGTAATGCTCTGTGTATCCCCTTGTCATATTACGATGCTCTGTGTATCCCCTTGTCATGTTGCGATGCTCTGTGTATCCCCTTGTCATATTGCGATGCTCTGTGTATCCCCTTGTCATATTGCGATGCTCTGTGTATCCCCTTGTCATGGTGCCATGCTCTGTGTATCCCCCATGTAATAGTGTGATGCTCTGTGTATCCCCTTGTCTTGGTGTGATGCTCTGTGTATCCCCTTCTCTTGGTGCCATGCTCTGTGTATCCCCTTGTCTTGGTGTGATGCTCTGTGTATCCCCTTGTCATGGTGCCATGCTCTGTGTATCCCCATGTAATAGTGTGATGTTCTGTGTATCCCCTTGTCATGTTGTGATGCTCTGTGTATCCCCTTGTCATGGTGCCATGCTCTGTGTATCCCCATTTTCCCATGTGATTGTGCCAATCTCTGCTTATACCCCTGTGTTATCCTGGCACCTCCCTGACCCCTCATTGTGCTCTTGTCCTGCACAGTGATGTTCCTGCCCTGGGGTCGTGCTATTCATCTCTCATTGTATAATATAGAGATAAATCCTATTAAATCGCAAGGTATCCCTGTTGCCATGGAGATAGAAGCTCATGGTTTTCGTCACCATGGAGGAGCTAGCGCACATCCTTATCACTTCGAAAGCTTGCAACAGATATGTAACCATGGAAACAGCTGATTTATACCATGTGCTCTATGTTTATACAATACCTGGGTACCTTTTCCTGCGGAGGACTACGTCTCCCACAATCCTCAGGCTGGCTGTGAGCTTTGTGTCATGTTGATCAGGGATGAGCAGAGAATACATCCCCATATACTTGTATATTCTTTCATGTCACACTGTACATACACCAATCATTGCTGAATATCTGTGAGAAATTTGGATTTAACCCCTTGGGGACCAAACTTTCCAACCGAATGGTGTCACAATCCGCAAAACGTAAATTAATGGGAAACTGGCAGTTTGAGATTCTTTATTTTGTGTAACCGGCAGCCGACACGCACCGCTCGTATTCATCCTTTCCATGAGCCCGGAACAATCTAATGGAGGAGACCTCAAAATATCCACCTGAAAAGCCAGATTTAGGGCTGTTTCGGAAGCGTCTACTTTTTCATAAATGTCTTTGTTCCTCTACTTGGCACAAACATTAAAAATCTGAAATTCTATACTTTGCATGAAATTGAGACATTTCCAGGATTAAATATTCAGCAGACGTTTAATCTCGCTTTATTTCACTGCGCGGAGCGTGTCCCATAATGACCTTCCCTTCATAATCAAACTGCAGCAATAATCCCCAGATTTTACCAATCTCTAAGGATCCGGGCAAGAGCCGCCATGTAATTACCTGAATGGACAGTTACAGACTTCAGCAACTTCATAATACCCACAGGTATGAGCGTATCACAGCTCCCACAGTAATAAAACTCACAGTAATGTGCAGTGTGTATGAGCGTATCACAGAATCCACAGCAATAAAACTCACAGTAATGTGCGGTGTGTATGAGCGTATCACAGAATCCACAGCAATAAAACTCACAGTAATGTGCGGTGTGTATGAGCGTATCACAGAATCCACAGCAATAAACCTCACAGTAATGTGCGGTGTGTATGAGCGTATCACAGAATCCACAGCAATAAAACTTGCAGTAATGTGCGGTGTGTATGAGCGTATCACAGCTCCCACAGTAATGTGCGGTGTGAATAAGCGTATCACAGCTCCCACAGTAATAAAACTCACAGTAATGTGCAGTGTGTATCACCTAATCCACAGCAATAAAACTCACAATAATGTGCAGTGTGTATGAGCAAATCAGAGCTGCACAGCAATAAAACTCACGCTCACACACACACTGCACATTACTGTATCACAGAGCTGCACAGCAATAAAACTCACTCATACACACTGCACATTACTGTGGGTTTTATTGCTGTGGATTCTGTGATACAGTAATGTGCAGTGTGTATGAGCGTATCACAGAATCCACAGAAATAAAACCCACAGTAATGTGCAGTGTGTATGAGCGTATCACAGAGCTGCACAGCAATAAAACTCACAGTAATGTGCAGTGTGTTAGTTGTGGTGTGTGGTTGTCCGTTATTGTCGCTGTGTTTTGTTGTGCTGTGTAAGGTGTAGATCTGCTCTGGGATTCCTGTGTGAGCTCAGACCCGTGTGGTATAAACGTGCTCCTCGCGTCCCCGGCGCTGCCTGTGGAATATGAAGGTATATGGTTAGCCGCTCAGTGTGTAATTCAGCGTGTTATTTGCTGGAGTCGTGTTTTCGGGTCCTGTGGAACGCGCGCGCGGAGCTTCCTGTATGTTCACGGTTTGGAAACAATTGGATTAATGGTTTTGTTCCTTCGATTCCACCTGGATGTGATTTTTCTGCAGGTACAGGGACGGCTCGGTGTCACGGGGGATAAGAAGCAGCCGCCTGTGTTTGGGTCTTTGTGACAGCAGGTCCAGGTGCGGCGGCAATAAACACGCACATCCAGAGCACTGAATCCTCTGAGGTGCGCCATGACGCCTGCGCTATGCTGCCGGTGTGTTGTCGCGTGGCTGGGCACAGGTGCTGCGCACATACAAGATTAATCCCACCTTGTGGTATCTGACCCCAGTAACTGCTTGCTCCAGCACTTTGCTGCCTATTTATGGAGGATTCCTATTCTAGGTTTGCGCAGTCAGCTTTCCTCGCGGCTTTCCATCCCGCGACGCTTCTCCTGCCGCGTTCAGAGATCACAAAGACACAGTGAAACAGCACAAACCTAAATAATCACCGGGGAGTATCACAAGGTGCGAGAACAAGCCGTGATCATCTTCCCCAGGCGGAGATTGCCGGTACAGAGTGCGGCAACATGGCAAAAAGATCCATAAAGATAATGAGAGGCAGGGGTCTATTCCCCAAAATCTCTGCCCCTCTCTGATTCCTGACATAAAAATTTGTGGCTGCTGCAGCGTCTCTTTAAGGGTGAGCCTTCCATTCATCTGACACATACTGAGAAATAGTGACTCGCGGCATCCCAACGTGATCAGGCGCCGGCGGAAACACTCGGAAAGTAACAAAAACCTGTATATGTCTGAGTTATTCAGAGAGCGGTGAAAAGCAGGAGAATGACTGGAGAAGTGAAAATTCTAGGTCAGAATAGCCAAACCAGAAAAATTCTCCCATTTATCTCACTTTCCAAATCGGCTATTTTGACATACAGGGTTATTCAAAGAGATCCGAATGGCTCCCGAAAGGGAACCGAACGCTGAAATTCAGCGTTCGGTAACCTTTCCTGGCCATTCGGCTATCCAGAGAGCAGGCAGTTTGTCAAATCCTGGCGAATTGCCTACACATACGGTGCCTGTTCGGTGCCTGTTCGAGGGCAGTGAAATCCCCATGAAAAAGCAAAGGTTCGGCTATTCAGAGAACACAAACCAGCAGTGAAAAGTTGCCGAATTGCCCTGCTGTTCAGTGGTTTCATTTGTCAGGTTTATTCAGGCGAATCCCATAGGCTTCAATGTTAAAAATATTCCTGTTTTAATTCAATATCTAATAAACTGTTTATTATTTTATTCTGCAGCAAAAAGTCTATTTATGTTTTTTCATTTTTTCTGTAACAGCCTCTTTATTATCATTCATTGGATTTTATGTAAATTTCAGACATTTTCGCTCAGTAGTTTCTTTGCAAACAACGTTTCACTTTTCACACATTCAAGCGAACTGTTTCTTTAAATTTATTCACTACATTCGTCTGCGGTGTTGGGTTTTTCCGGCGGCTGCGCTGCGTGTGATCGGCTACTGCTCGGGTTTTTCCGGCGGGTTAATCCAGATGTTTTTATGGGTTTTGGTGTGCGTTTGCCCTGGTTTTGCGGTGAGTTTTCGGTGGGTTTGTGGTGACTTTTCCCTGCAATTCGGGGACCCTGTGGTGCTCGCTGAATACACCGCAGGGTCGCTGAAATGGGATCGCCAAATCGAATTGAAGAGAACGAAAAGTCACCGAACGTGCGGTGACTTTTTCGATTCTCTTTGAATTACCCTGATGGAACTTTCCATTCTCCAGCCATTCTCCTGCTTTTCACCTCTCTCTGAATAACCCTGATAGTGTGGAGATCGTAATGTGGCCCTAAAACGGGTTCGGTAGGGAGAAAAATCTGTGCCCGCAGTTTTCCCCCTACCACCCCCGTTTTAGCATGGAATTACAATGCAGGCGCTTAAAAAGCTGCCTGCATTGTTACTGCGCGCTACGGGACGGGATGCTTGCGGCATCGCTGAGCGCAGTCATGAACATCCACTCGATGGACTCTGAGTTTTCCCCTGCCGGTCACATGACCAGCCGGGGGTTGGCGTAGTGATACGCAAGGAGAGGCTGGGGGGACTTTTTCCCCCACGCTTTCCCTGCTCCCGCCGAACGGAGGAGGCGGTTGGAGCCGCGGTCCTTGCCGCGGGACAGGAGGGGAGTATATGATTTATTTAAAAAAAAATTTGGCTAGTGTTAACACCAAGTCCTGGCTCTGGTTAAGTTTGCGCTGACCAGAGCCGGATGTTAATCAGTGCTGGGACTTTGTAATCCAGCGCTGATTAACACTTTGTGCTCCCCATGTTAAGTTTAGGGAGCACAAAGTACAGTAACCTCGCGCTGAGAAGAGCAAGATACCAAACGCTAACGCGTTACTTAACCCGTTTGCATTTGGATTGTAATATGCAGTAAACACCGCGGCTAACGTTAACACTCACGCAGATGAGCATTAACGTTAAAGGGACACTCTAGGCAACATGACCTCCTAAGCTATTTTAGGTGGTCATGATGCCCGGAGTATTCCCTGCCTGTCCCCCCTCCCTCCGCTCAGCCGATCAGCTAAAAAAGATGAAAACAGCTGAGAGAGGCGGAGCACTTGACTCCGCCCTCCCAGCTGTCAGTCAGCAGAGCGGGATTCAGATTTCCCGCTTCTGCCGACTATTGCCGAGTAGGAGACGTCATTGCGCTTTCAGCTTTCAGCACGATGACGTCTCCAACTCGCCGCAGTAGCTGGCGGCAGCCTGAGGATTAGTGTTGCGCGCATCCTCTTGCGCGCAACACTAATCCTCAGCAGATGGAGCCGGGAGGAAGCCTGCCGATTGGCTGGTTTACGTGAGAGGCGCGCATGCGCACTTCTCACGTAAACCAGAAGGCAACTGAAAGCAAGAAGGACGGGAGCGGAGGGAGGTGAGTATAAAGAGAAAAAAAGACGCCGCTGGAAACAAGTGGATTTTAGGGTAAGTATTACAGTTACAAAAAAAAAAAAACCCCACCCTAACGATTAATTAAGGGAATAGGAATAGATTAGGATAGAAAAACGGGGGGAGGGGGGATTTTTGAGTGGAGTGTTCCTTTAATGTCAAGAATGTAATGCGGCCCATAGTGTCTGAATAGAACGTTCCAGGCAGCCCAGTCGTCCTGCCTAAGAAGACGGGCCATGACTGACAGACAGGGCCCTGGAATATTCTCTGGGAGGAGTGGGTTAAAATTTTGGCGGAAATACTGTACATGGATTGGCTTGCATTTAAAAGTTTGATACAATGATGTGGGCTATATAAGTAATGAAAAAAGGGGTTAATACTGAGAAGAAACACCTATTACAAATGAGCAGCACACACCACCCTGATATCCTCACACACCACCCTGATATCCACTCACACCACCCTGATATCCTCACACACCACCCTGATATCCTCACACACCACCCTGATATCCTCACACACCACCCTGATATCCTCACACACCCCCCTGATATCCTCACACACACCCTGATATCCACTCACACCCCCTGATATCCTCACACACCACCCTGATATCCTCACACACCACCCTGATATCCTCACACACCACCCTGATATCCTCACACACCACCCTGATATCCTCACACACCACCCTGATATCCTCACACACCACCCTGATATCCTCACACACCACCCTGATATACTCACACACCACCCTGATATCCTCACACACCACCCTGATATCCACTCACACCACCCTGATATCCTCACACACCACCCTGATATCCTCACACACCACCCTGATATCCTCACACACCACCCTGATATCCACTCACACCACCCTGATATCCTCACACACCACCCTGATATCCTCACACACCACCCTGATATCCACTCACACCACCCTGATATCCACTCACACCCCCCTGATATCCACTCACACCACCCTGATATCCTCACACACCCCCTGATATCACTCACACCCCCCTGATATCCTCACACACCCCCCTGATATCCTCACACACCACCCTGATATCACTCACACCACCCTGATATCCACTCACACCACCCTGATATCCACTCACACCACCCTGATATCCTCACACACCACCCTGATATCCTCACACACACCCCTATCTCACACACCCCCCTGTATCCTCACACACCACCTGATATCCTCACACACCCCCTGATATCCTCACACACCACCCTGATATCCTCACCACCCACCTGATATCCTCACACACCACCCTGATATCCACTCACACCACCCTGATATCCTCACACACCCCCTGATATCCTCACACACACCCTGATATCCTCACACACCACCCTGATATCCTCAACACACCACCCTGATATCCTCACACACCACCCTGATATCCTCACACACCACCCTGATATCCTCACACACCCCCTGATATCCTCACACACCACCCTGATATCCTCACACACCCCCCTGATATCCTCACACACCACCCTGATATCCTCACACACCACCCTGATATCCTCACACACCACCCTGATATCCTCACACACCCCCTGATATCCTCACACACCACCCTGATATCCTCACACACCACCCTGATATCCTCACACACCACCCTGATATCCTCACACACCACCCTGATATACTCAACACACCCTGATATCCTCACACACCACCCTGATATCCTCACACACCCCCTGATATCCTCACACACCACACCTGATATCCTCACACACCCCCTGATATCCACTCACACCACCCTGAATATCCACTCACCTGATTCACACCCCCCCCCTCGATATCCACTCACACACCCTGATATCCACTCACACCACCCTGATATCCTCACACCATGATAATCTCACCCCCCTGATATCTCACACACCACCCCTGATATCCACTCACCCCCTGATATCCTACACACACCCCCCTGATATCCTCACACACCACCCTGATATCCACTCACACCACCCTGATATCCACTCACACCACCCTGATATCCACTCACACCACTCTGATATCCACTCACACCACCCTGATATCCTCACACACCACCCTGATATCCTCACACACCACCCTGATATCCTCACACACCACCCTGTATCCTCACACACCACCCTGTATCCTCCACCACCCTGATATCCTCACACACCCCCTGATATCCTCACACACCACCCTGTATCCTCACACACCACCCTGTATCCTCACCACACCACCTATATCCTGACCATCCTCACACCCCCCTGATATCCACTCACACCACCCTGATATCCTCACACACCACCCTGATATCCTCACACCCCACCCTGATATCCTCACACACCACCCTGATATCCTCACACACCACCCTGATATCCTCACACACCACCCTGATATCCTCACACACCCCCCTGATATCCTCACACACACCCTGATATCCTCACACACCACCCTGATATCCTCACACACCACCCTGATATCCTCACACACCACCCTGATATCCTCACACACCACCCTGATATCCTCACACACCACCCTGATATCCACTCAAATCAGAAAAAAATCAATAGAAAAACAGAAGGTGGTGTCGCGCTAAGTATTTAGGAATAAAAACGGTAAGAAACATACAAATTGTCTCAATTATACCAATCCTTATGAACAAAATAAAAACAAACAAAAAAAGAGGGGAAGAAAAATACTTATATTTCTCTCTTTTCTTGTCAAAAAAAGCCGTTTGGATAACTTCAAATCCTGCTGGAAAAAAGGGGGTTCGTATTTCCCAATCCTTTTCAAACGGAAACCACTTCTTGGCAATTCATATCCGATGGAATATATACATCTCAAAAAAAGGAGAGAGTATTGATAGTGTTATACCCTTTAATAAACGGGTGACCTGCTAACAATATGTATTTACGTACAAAATAGCAAGTGGGCTGTTGAAATGATCTCACCCACTGCCAAGCATAAAAACGCCGCGTCTCACGTGTCCTTAAAAAACCACCAGGAGCTCCCGGTCTGCTTCCGTGGTGGTCACTAGAAGGTGTGGATCTGCGGTGATCGAGTGACGTGGTGCTGACACGTTTCGTCCCACCCTCGGGACTTCATCAGAGCATACGTCACTACATGGTCGCCCTATTCTTATAGTGTCTCAATCTGACACACCTGTCTTCATTATATTAGAGAGCTCCTTAATTCATTCAATTTGAAAGTCTTGAATTACTTCAACCTAATTATAGGAATCAAAAGGATGCTTCCACCGCAACCATAAGGGTATATCTGTAGACCTAGCAAAAACATTACATCAATATATATTGATATTAGCACAAAAATACAACATTATAAAAACATTTTTGTGCAGAAAGATATCAAAGTATCATTAAAAAATATTGCAAATTATTGCTAAAACCTTATACAATCTAAAAGTGTTAAAAAATTCCCTTATAGGAAGGGATCTCTGCGGTGGCTGCGGTGAGGACGGATGTTGCGGTGTCTGTTGAGCGAACCGGTAGGACCCTGCGGCGCTCGAGGCCTCCTGCGCGGCCCAGCCCGAGTCCACCTGTCCAGGCTACCCCCACTAGGAGGGATGGGCGTCCATCCAGGAGGGGGGCTTCGGCCTTGGTTTCGGCGGCCGGTGCCGAGTGCTGCCCCTGCAGCTGTTCCTGCTCCCAGATCTGCCTGGTCTCGTGAGGAGCGGGCCTCCAGAGTTTGCGCTGGTTCCCACCAACAAAATGGCGGCATGTGGCGTCGGCTGCTAGAGGCGCACAGGAAGTGACGTCTTTGCAACGTACTTCCGGCCGCGGGTCGGCTGATCCCGGTGCACCACCTGATGCTGCTCCTGCATGCCGGACACAGAACTCTCGTCCCCCACCGTGGCGTCGGAGGGAATCATTCGGTGATGAAGAGGGGGACCAGTGCCAGGGATCTCCTTGTTTGCCTGCACGCTCCAGGAAGCCGTTGCGGATGGAGCAGGATAATTTTGCAGTGGATTTGGCTGCTGATGGACGGCACTTGGACCCACGGTCGAGTGTTTCATCTCGTGAGTATCTGGCTCCTGCTGTCTCCATTCCTGGGCGCTTGGCTGTCCTGTTTGCGGCTCCTGTGCGCCCCTGCTCCTTTCTCCGCCTCTGTTTCGTTGTCTCCGGTCGCTGTGGGGTCCTCTCGTCTCTTCGGCTGGTTTTTCCCTCCCTTTGTCGGTTTCGGCTGGGGGGGGGGTTTGATGCTTTGTTCCGGTCCTTTCTGTCTCTCCTTGCGCCTGGTTCTGCTGTGCCTGCTTCTGATCCTGGTTTGATTGGTGGTATATCTGCAGGGATTTTGGGTGCTGGGATGTCTGCTGGTTCTGTCTCTGCCACGGGGCCTAATGTTTTGGGGGCTCTTGGGCCTCCGCTGTTCGGGTCTGGGGTGGGCGCTTCGCCTTTGCTGCCGGGTTCCTTGCCTGGTGCTGTCCCGTGCAGGTACGTCCTGTAGCTGGGTCTGTTATTGGGGATAATTGGCCCGCGGGTGATCGCGGGGTGCTTGGGGCAGGTGCTGCGCCCCCTCCAGCTGTTCCTCCGGTAGTGGTCCCATAGCCTACGGTCTGTAAGATGGCACCATTGGCTATGTTGATTTTTTTTTAGCGATATTAAGGACAAAATTATTCGGCGGGAGTTTGTGGACAAACTCAGGATAGGGAGTCTGGTTCCTCAGGATAGGGAGTCTGTGGACAAACCGCGCAAGCCGCTGACTGGTGGGGATAAGGACAAGGATAAGACTGAACGGCAGTTGCCGGTTACCTTTGGCAATTGGCTGTAAGGGTTTTTACGCCAGCGTGCTTTGTGAGCGTTCGCCTTCGCTGGGTGTGTCACTTTTTGCATATTTGGATCTGGTCTGGGGGGCGTATAAGGTTTATGGTGGTCAGTGCTGGTATCCGTACGATCAGAGATTCCGTCAAAAGTTGGCGGTGCGTCTGGATTTACATTTTGATGTGCAGGATGGGAGCTTGTGGTTGCTTTTAATGACACCAAATCGCCCGACTTCTCTTTTTCGTGACTCTGCAGGATCAGCTGCTGCCGCCTCGAGACCACAGAAGCGGGGAGTCTGCTGGCTCTTTAATGAGAGCCACTACAGATGGTTCAGCTCCTGTCGATTCCAGCATGAATGCTCTCAATGCGGTGGCGGACATCCCGCTTTCAAATGTTTTAGAAAGGCGAACACGTTACGAAGTGGATTTGCCCCTAACAGGGATGGCAGGTTTAGAGGTGGTGACCCCGGTGTGCTTGGACAGTGGGCTAGGGGGGGTGACCCCGGTGAACGTGGGCAAGATGGTCATTTGGCTAGACTGGTATCCTAAATGTGCGTCCGCGCGGGAATGGTTTCAGGGTTTTCGAATTCCTTTTGCGCATTCTGATCTCCCCCAATTTGCACGCAATTTAAGATCGACCGTTGACAAGTTGGAGGTGGTTCAGGAGAAGTTGGATAAGGAGGTTGCCTTGGGTAGGATGGCTGGCCCCTTTTTGTCTCTGCCGTTCCCTAATTTGGCTTAGTGCCTAAAAAAGTTCCAGGTTCTTTTCGGCTCATTCACCACCTATCTTATCCGAGGGGTTCGTCCGTGAATGACGGTATTCCCCCTGCAGATTGTCGGGTGCATTATGCGTCTTTTGATAAAGCTCTTGCTTTGGTTCGGGCGGCTGGGAAGGGCGCACTGTTGGCAAAAATCGGATGTGGAGTCTGCTTTCCGCCTCCTTCCCATTCACCCGGACTGTTATCTGCCGGGCTGTGCCTTGGGTGATCGTTTTTACTTTGACAAGTGTCTGCCCATGGGCTGCGCGATTTCATGCCAATATTTTGAGCGTTCCGCAACGTTTCTTGAGTGGGTGGTGGCTTCGGTGTCCGGCACGAAATCTTTACTTCATTACTTGAACGACTTTCTCTTTGTTGGTCCGTCTGACCCGGAGGTTTGTTCTGTCCTTTTGAATGCTTTTCGTGCTGTGGCAGTGGATTTCGGTGTCCCGGTTGCTGACGATAAAACGGAGGGTCCGTCGTCTGTCCTGTCTTTTTTTGGGCATAGAGATTGACACGGATCTCATGGTTTTCCGGCTTCCCGTGGAAAAACTTATGTCGCTGGTCGCTTTGGTGCATCTGGTTAGGGGATCCCTAAAGGTCCAACTTCAGGTCTTGCAGTCCTTGTTGGGTCATCTTAACTTTGCCTGTCGCGTGCTGCCGATGGGTAGGGTTTTTTGCAGGCACTTATCGTTAGCTACGAGGAGTGTTCGGGTCCCTACGCACTACATTCGTGTGACGAAGCAGTTGCGTGCAGATCTTGACGTTTGGTTGCAATTTCTGGTGTCTTTACAATGGCTCCTCCTGTTGGCAGTCTCCTGACGCCACTAATGATGAGCTGGAGCTTTTTACAGATGCTTCAGGGGCACATGGTTTTGGTGCTTATTTTAGAGGGGCTTGGTGTGCTGAGCCTTGGCCTGACAGTTGGGTTGATTGGGGATTGACTACTAATCTAACTTTTCTTGAATTGTTCCCTATTGTTGCGGCCGTGGTGCTTTGGGGTGATGTGTTGGCGAATCTCAGGGTGGTTTTCTGGACCGACAATCTCGGAGTGGTTCAGGTATTGTCTAGTTCCCTCCCGGTTTTGGCTTTGCTGCGTTTTCTTGTTTTGGAATGTCTGAGGCGGAACATTTGGGTGCCTGCTCATCATATTCCGGGCGTCCGTAATATTATCGCTGATTCCCTTTCAGTGGGAACGGTTTTGGTTGGAGGCGGATCGCTCGGGGATGCTCTTCCCGGAATCATTATGGGACATCATTTTGGACGCCTGATGGAGCTTATCCGGGGATCTTTGGGCACCTGCTACGCTGAGGTCGTATGTAGGGGTCTGGCATCGAGTGGCTCTTTCCGAGTCTGGGATGTTATCTCCGGCGGATCGCTTACTGGTCACTTTCGCATTTTTTGGATAGGCTTCGGGGGGAAGGCAAGGCTTGCGCCACGGTTGAGCGGTCTCTCTCGGCATTGTCTTTTCTTTTTCAGTTTTTGGGTTGGGAGGATATTTCGCCTCAATTATTAATTAGGAGGGTAGTGCGAGGTTGGGGCTTTGAGCGTGTGCTTGATGGGCGTCGCCCAGTGTCTTTGGATGCTTTGGAGGGTTTGTTGGGGGTATTGCCGTTTACGTGTTCTTCTGCCTCTGAGGTTACGCTTTTTCGGGCTGCTTTCGTCATGGCTTTCTATGGGGCTCTTCATATTGGGGAACTTGTCACTCCGAGAGGGGGCTCGGTTGCTGCATTACAGTTTTCGGATGTGTGGCTGTCAAATATGGGTGTTCATCTTTGGCTCTGGTGTTCGAAGACTGGGAGGGGGGCTGAGGTTTACGTGCAGGGTCATGGTGGTTCCTCGTGCCCATTGCGTTGGATTGAAGAATACCTGCATGTTTGGGGTTCGGCGCCGGGTTCCTTTGTCACCAGTCTGGCTCAGTGTTGACTCGGTTTCAGTTTGTGCGTATTTTTCGAACTTCCCTGCGGCATTTGGGTTTACCCGACTCTCAATTCTCAGCGCACTCTTTCAGGCGACTACAGCTGCGGGATTGGGTCTGTCAGAGCAGCAAGTCTTGAGGGTTGGGCGGTGGTCGTCTGCGCGACATCGTTCTTATATCCGTTCTCATCTTTTGTAATTATTGGTGGTTTTTTGTTTTGCCTGTTTCGATATTTTGGTGTTTCTTTTTATTTCCTCAGGTTTTCCCTCCTGCACGGTGTGGATCGCTGGCCACTCTTTTATTCATTGGGCTGGGCGCCGGGCTTCGGTTCGTTCCTACGGCCATAATCTCGGTTTCTCCTTGGATCAGGTGCGGGTTCGTTGCTGGGGGATTCAGGGTTTACGGTGGGTGCAATTGTTATGGGAGGTGTCGGCTTTGCGGCGTTTGGTGAGCGGTCCTGTTATTTTAGTGGTACATGCTGGTGGGAACGATTTGGGGCATTTACGTACGGTCGACCTTCTTTCTAGTCAGGAAGATCTAGTGTGTTTTCAAGCGTTGCTGCCCGGGGTTTGCTTGGTGTGGTCTGAGGTGGTTTCTCGCCCTGCTTGGTCAGCTTTGGGGGGGGGGATGTTCATGAACGAGCCCGTCGTAAGTTGAATCACTCTGTCTCTATTCGCCATCGGGAATTGGAGGGTGACAATGCGGTCCTTGTTCGCTCTGACGGTGTTCATCTCACCGATATTGGCCTGGACATTTTTAATGTGGGTTTGCAGGCAGGGATTGAGGCGGCTATGGCTGCGGGGGGGTCACTGCCTGAGCGGGAGGTAGGGCTCAGGCTGCGGTGGCGGGAGTTATCCTGGCCAGCGGGAAAATGAGGAATCTGGACGGTGGAGCTTAAGTGTGCGGTTGGGAGAGGGGGCTTCCTGATGCGGCTTACGGCGCGCGGGAGGTCAAACTCTGTGTGAAGGTTGTACCTGTCAGCGGCGGGGTTACGCCTCTGCTGACAGTGGGCGTGTTATATGGTTTATGTTATATAAAACATTTAATAAAGCTGTGGCCAAAGCCAGTTTACCCATAAAAAAGAATGGGTCTGTCTTTGTGTCGGGCTTTGGTCTTGGGAAACAGCAGGGTATTGTGGGGTTTAATTTATAAAAGGGCCCGTCCTCCTTAGTCAGTCAAGCAGCTTCCCAGTAAAAAGGAACAAAGCTCCCCCTGCTAAGGCTCGACTCAGACCAGCGCACTCTGCGCGCTGCACAACGGACAGACGTACTGACGGAAGATACTGTAGACACCACACGGTCCGTGTTTTTTTGACGGACGTAGAAAAAAAAAGGTAACTGGAAAATAAAAATATGAAAAAATTATAAAAATTTGAAAAGGATATGAAAAGGAATTGTGTGCGTCGAGATGCTGGACGACGCAAATGCGCTGCGTCTGAAATCTCACTCACACAGAACGCTACGCGGACGTGGCGCACTCTGCGCATCCATCTAGCGGTTTATGTTCTTGCCTAACTTGCGTCCGTTTGCCACGTGTGTTGTGCGTGCGCAGTTCGTGTGGACGCTCTTCATGTGTCTCTATTGATCATGATTCTATGCTACGACAGACGTTAAACTGTGCGGCGACACGGACGGGATCACTGCGTTCGTCTGACACCGGCCTAAACTAGAGAGGGGCCTGTCGAGGGGGAGATCCCGCACCATGTGACCCCGGCTGAATGGAATGGGTCAGACTCCAACCCCCACAATGCTCAACGTCTTTTATCAGAACTTTATTTCTGAATATTAATCATTGGCAACAATGTCACTAATTAAATAATTCTCATCTCTACAAAGTATCAGAAGCATAAACAAAGCCGCTAAATGACCCGCGAGGTTTCCAAGGCGTGATCTTATACGATTCCCCTGACGTCTAAATATATTCTGTCACCAACTGCACCATGATTTGCCCAACATCGGTGAAAAGACTTGACAGAGAATGACGCGTTTGCCCCTTTTAGCTGCAAAATCAAGCAGCTGATACATTTTTTCGTGGTTTAATGCTGAGCTTTCCTCTGTTCCTCTGTCAGCTGATCCCCATCCTCCTCTCCCCGCTCATCTCCATCAATCCTTCCCTGGACTCAGAAAGTGCGCTCTGCGCAGAGCACTGGTTCGCAGAGATCTGCCCTGTGACCAGAATTAACGCACTGTGGGCAAAAAGACCCCATGCAAATAGGTTACATTGCTAAAATGCCTCTTTTACCAGAAGGGATTTATTATGAACCCTGGGATGTTCCCATAGCGCCAGGGACATTGCGTCCATTCTTGCGCTCTGTGTTTGGCTAAGCACGTGTCCTGTTTTTCTGGTGCTTTTGTGGCCATATTTAAAGCCGCAATGTGTGGCGGGAGCTGTTTTTGGAATAATTCCCATTATGTCCAGATGATTCAGACAATACACAGCATTCTGTATCCTGCTCTGCTGTCATGGTACACGTCAATGCCCCCTGAGCTGCAGTGCGCAGGGTACAGATCGCCAGTGTCCTGGCGTGGTCCTCCTTGGTAACGCGGAGCATGGATTTAGCCCCGGCCGGGTATTAGAGATGGGTTTAATCTCTATGGAGACGTTGGTCTCTTAATGAAATGAGCTGCATCCATCAAACGCACTTGTGGTGCATTGATCATCTCTGTCAAGGTAGTGCAACATCACTGCATTCCCGTTAACTCTTTCAGCTCCTCATGACTGTGAATCATTAGTCATTTCATCATCAAATTTCTCCAATGCTTCCCTCATCCTGATTTCCACTGCTATGAGTCCCTCTTCCTGATGTAATACCCAAATCTTGTTGTTGGAGTTTCTCTTCCTGTTTTATAAACCTGATTTACCGTAATATGTAATGAGCCCATCTTGCTGTTTTATATGCCTTTAAGGGTTTATTCAGAGAGCACTGAAATGTTGGCGACATTTCGTGCTCTCTTGTTCCTCACACTTCGGGGGAATCAAATTCCCCAAACCTGCGGTGAATGCCCCGAAGTGCAGGGAACAGATCAAAGAATCCGTTGCAAAACCGACGAAGATCTGCCGAAAAAACCCGCAGTCGATACAATCCAAAGTATCGGATCGCTTTGAACCACCACAAAAAAACGCCGATCTGCCAAACACGGCGCCGACCAGCCGACGGAAAAAGCCGACAAGCCTATGAACGGGATAAGAAAAAAAAATTGGACAGTGTGAATTGAAACGCTGTTTGGAAAAAAAAAACTACTGGATGAAAATGTCTGGAATTTACATATAAAATCCTATGCAGGATAATAAAAAGGGCTGTTACAGAAAAAAGAAAAAAACGCTATTAAAGAAAACAGGCAAACATTTTGCCAAAATAATCCCGAAAAATGCCTAACAAAAAACCCAAAAAAAACGTTTTCCTGCAGATTAAAATAAACGGTTTATTAGATATTGAGTTAAAACGGGAATATTTTTAACATTGAATCCTATGGGATTCGCCTGATTAAACCTGTCGAATGAAACCACTGAACATCAGGACATTTCACTGACATTTCTCTGCTGTTCAATGTGAATAGATTAACCATTGCTTCTCTATGGGGGATTTCACTGCCGCCGAACAGGCACCATATTTCACTGCCACCGAGCAGCACCGTATATCACTGCCGCCGAACAGGCACCGTATTTTGCTCCCGCCAAACAGGCACCGTATTTCACTGCCGCCGAACAGGCACCGTATTTCACTGCCGCCGAACAGGCACCGTATTTTGCTGCCGCCAAACAGGCACCGTATTTCACTGCCGCCGAACAGGCACCGTATTTCACTGGCAAGTCACCAATATTTGTCAAACTGCCTGCTTTCTGAATTGCCACGAGATGTCACTGTCCGGTGCAATTCCGGGGCCAGATCGGCTCTCTCTGAATAACCCCGATTGTCTTGTTGGTTCCAGAGTCCCTTTTCCTGATTGTGTTGCTTTTTATTCGGTGAGTCCCTCGTCCTGATTTATAAACCTGTTTCTCACTGGGTAATGAATCTCTCTTCCTGATTTGCACACCTGTTTTACCTCACTGTGTTGTGAGTCCCTCTTCCTGATCCTCGCTGCTGATCACCATATTTGCAACAATGAACTTTGGTGAAATGACAGTGCTTAGTGATTAACCCCTTACATGCCTTAAGGTTTTCATATTGCGATGGACACAACATGCACTTCAGAGTGAAATATCCATGGCGCTGGTTGCTTGGTAAGCGTCATGGCGGCCCGCTGCGTTTGATGATAGAAATCTGACAGATGCGTGTCCTTTCATCTCGCCCCTGTCCTTTCATCCTCAGAGGCCACACAGATTTCTCGTCACATCTAAATCCTGGGTCAATGAGGTCTATGCGATCAATTTTACAGAAGCGAGACCAGTGACTGGGAGGGCTTTATGGGGCGCACAGGGTTAATTAGAGCAATTAAATGTCACTAAAAATGAGATTAAAACCTGCTGATGTACACAGGGTGGCGCGATGTGCGGACATTGCCGATTGCATGAACTGCCAGTACTGGACACAGCATGGAATCGGCCAAGGGACAGGGAGATGTGGATCCAAACTCTCCCCGGATCATTAGAAACACATGCTTCAAACATTCTGGAGAAAATGCGTATTTTATCAGAAATCTATAAGGAGATACTGTCAATTCACTGTACATTAAAAGGATCATCCAAAAAATGTAGGAATAGACCCAAACATGGACAATTGTCAACCTTATTGTGGGTATGTCACGTGATATATCTGGGATATATGGTGGGTATGTCACGTGATATATATGGGGGGATATGTTGTGTGATATATATGGCAGGGTATGTTGTGTGATATATATATGTCGGGGTATGTTGTGTGATATATATTGGATATATGGCGGGTATGTCGTGTGATATATCTGGGATATATGGCGGGGTATGTCATGTGATATATTTGGCGGGGTATGTTGTGTGATATATCTGGAATATATGGTGGGGTATGTCATGTGAGATATATATATATATATATATAGTGGGTATGTCGTGTGATATATCTGGGATATATGGCGGGGTATGTTGTGTGATATATATGGGATATATGGCGGGGTATGTTGTGTGATATATATGGCGGGGTATGTTGTGTGATATATTTATTTATTTATAAAGTATTTTCCCAGGAAGGATACATTGAGTTTATCTCGTTTTCAAGTATGTCCTGGGTTCAAGAACATTGAATTGTTACAGAAATACAAAGTAATAAAATGCAAAATATTTTAAAAAATTGCACAAATATACAGATTAACAGAAAATAAATATATTCACTATGGTACATGTTTACAAGTGCATTCTGTACAGTGGCAAGAAAAAGTATGTGAACCCTTTGGGATTACGTGGAGTTTTGCATGAATTGGTCATAAAATGTGCTCTGATCTTCATCTAAGTCACAACAATTTGAAAAACACCGTCTGCTTAAAATAATACAACACAAACATTATATGTTTTCATGTGTTTATTGAACAGAACATGTAAACATTCACAGTGCAGGGTGGAAAAAGTATGTGAACCCCTAGCCTAATGACTTCTCCAAGAGCTAATTGGAGCCAGGAGTGAGCCAACCTTGAGTCCAATCAGTGTGATATTATTGGATGTGTTGCTGAAAGCTGTCCTGCCCTTTAAAAACACACACCAGTTTTGGGTTTATTGGTTTCAAGAAGCACTGCCTGATGTGAACCATGCCTCACAGAAAAGAGCTCTCAGAAGACCTACGATCAAGAATTGTTGACTTGCATGAAGCTGGAAAGGGTTACAAAAGTATCTCCAAAAGCCTTGATGTTCATGTGTCCACGGTAAGACGACTGTCTACAAATGGAGAAAGTTCAGCACTGTTGCTACTCTCCCTAGGCGTGGTCGTCCTGTAAAGATGACTGCAAGAGCACAGCGCAGAATGCTTAATGAGGTAAAGAAGAATCCTAGAGTGTCAGCTAAAGACTTACAGAAATCTCTGGCACATGCTAACATTTTTGTTGACACATCTACAATAAGGAAAACATTAAACAAGAATGAAGTACATGGGAGGACACCACGGAGGAAGCCATTGCTGTCCAAAAAGAATATTGCAGCACGTTTGAAGTTTGCAAAAGAGCACCTGGATGTTCCACAGCACTACTGGCAAAATATTCTGTGGACAGATGAAACCAAAATTGAGTTGTTTGGAAAAAACACACAACACTAGGTGTGGAGAAAAAAAGGCACAGCACACCAACATCAAAACCTCATCCCCACTGTAAAATATGGTGGAGGGAGCATCATGGTTTGGGGCTGCTTTGCTGCCTCAGGGCCTGGACGGATTGTTGTCATTGATGGAAAAACGAATTCCAGAGGTTATCAAGACATTTTGCAGGAAAACGTAAGACTATCTGTCCGCCAACTGAAGCTCTGCAGAGGATGGGTGATGCAACAGGACAATGACCCAAAGCATACAAGTAATTCAACAAAAGAATGGCTTCAACAAAACAAAATACGCCTTCTGGAGTGGCCCAGTCAGAGTCCTGACCTCAACCCGATTGAAATGCTGTGGCATGACCTTAAGAGAGCGATTCACACCAGACATCCCAAGAATATTGCTACAATGAAACAGTTTTGTGAAGAGGAGTGGTCCAAAATAACTCCAGATCGTTGTGCAGGTCTGATCTGTAACTACAGGAAACGTTTGGTTGAGGTTATTGCTGCCAAAGGAGGGTCAACCAGTTATTAAGTCCAAAGGTTCACATACTTTTTCCACCCTGCACTGTGAATGTTTACATGTTCTGTTCAATAAACACATGAAAACATATAATGTTTGTGTTGTATTATTTTAAGCAGACTGTGTTTTTCAAATTGCTGTGACTTAGATGAAGATCAGAGCACATTTTATCACCAATTCATGCAAAACTCCACGTAATCCCAAAGGGTTCACATACTGTGTCACATGTTTACAGGTGCATTCTGTATATAGTCACTATGTTACATATTTGCAGGTGCATTCTGTATATAGTCACTGTGTTACATGTTTACAGGCGCATTCTGCATATAGTCACTATGTTACATATTTACAGGTGCAATCTATGGCGGGGTATGTCATGTGATATATCTGGGATATATGACGGGATATGTCATGTGGTATATCTGGGATATATGGTGGGGTATGTCGTCTGATATACTGTATATGCCGGGGTATGCCATGCGATATATCTTGTGATATATTGCGGGTATGACGTGTGATATCTTGTTGGGATATATGGTGGTGGGTATGACGCATGATATATTGTTGTGATATATGGTGGCGGGTATGTCGCGTGATATATTTTTGGGATATATGGCGGGTATGTCGCGTGATATATTAAATAGGTGAAATAGAGAGGCAAGTGGCGCTAATTGATATTAAATAATACTAATTGGAATGTTGCAGCTCAAAAACACTTATGTATACCCCATACAAATATTCAACAATTGAAACATGGGCACTAGGCCCAGTGTGAGCGCACTTAACTTAATCACTAGGTTACTTGTAACTTGAATAGGGATTTTCAACGGTATTCTGGATACTCGTAGTTGGAGAATCATAATCAATTGAGCCTATTAATAAAAAATAAAAAGCTCCATGGTGCAATATCGTTTGAATAATCAGGTTATAAAAGATAATAAAAGACCAATCGTGTGTGTCAAGAACTCACAAGTGTAGAGCCCTAGGCTCAGATGGTAACGCCTTTTGACCACTCTGGGGGGGGTCACACCCCTTCTGTAGGATTCTTTACACTTGATTTAGCAATGGGTTTGTCCGTGGAAGACTTCTTTAGCACTTAAAGGGAAAGAAAGACTTCCATTGCGCAGACATCAGCATTCTTGTGGCATACCAGTAAATAACGAATGGATACTCACAATGGATATTATTTAATATCAATTAGCGCCACTTGCCTCTCTATTTCACCTATTTGTTATACTATCATTACCCAAGAGAGTTGTAGGCTGCTGTCATCAGGGATTTTAGTAGGGATGTGCGTTTCGGTTTTCGGAATTTCCACGAAATTTCCCGATTCGTGTTTTCGGATGTGGCCGAATTTCCGAAAATTTTTAGATCCGAAAATGGCAGATCCGAAAAGTTTTCCGAGCCGAAACGAAATATTTTTGGAATTTTTGAATGTACTTGAAATGTGTCAAATCGAAATTTATTGCTTTGAAACGAGGAGAACAGACGTTCCGAAAAAACGAAAATTTCCGAAAATACGAAAAGTCGATACAAAAAACGAGCTAAGTGACACGAACATACGAAAAATGGTCGATATTCCGAAACCATTTACAATTCCGAAAAACGAAAATTTCCGAAAATACGAAAAGTCGATACAAAAACCGAGCTAAGTGACACGAAAATACGAAAATTGGTCGAAAGTCCGAAAAAAAAATGTACACGAAAAACGAGTCGAGCCGAACCGAATCGAAACAGAAATCGGTCGAAACGAGCTGAATCGAAAAGTTTAAAAATCCGAAAAATCGAATCTAAACAAAAAAAAAAAATCTGTGCACAAGCCTAGATTTTAGGAATAAAACTAGAATCAATATAGAGGATGTCTTCGGAGATACTGTGAACAGTACTCTAGAAGACAAAAAAAGTGATGAATATAAAAGATAAGAAAATGCTAACAAATAAACTAGAGTATCTCCTTAAAAAAGAAATAAGGACCAAATGTGATATTATTACCTTGGAAAGATATATAAAAGATGGTATCACCCCAAGGGGATTACGATGGCAAAAGGAACCATCAATAGATAAAAATGATGAATTCTTCTTAGAAGATTGGTGCAATATGTTGCAAAGTTTCTCCATCACTATGATGGAGAAAATAATTTTGAAACGGAAAAGCATATTAACAAAATTAAATGACGAGATAGAAGATGTATATAACAAAGTAATTGAGGGTATGTCGATTGAGGAAAGGAATACTATCTTTTCTCGTATAGAAACAAGTTTAGAAAAAACTGAGAAAGAAGTATCCTTAAGAAAGAAAAGTAAATATATTCGAGATAAGAAAGATTATGCTAATAAGAAAGTCTGGTTATTCTCTCAAGAACATACTCCACCCTATAGGGAACCCAATCAACAATGGAAACGACCTAGGGAAACACGACTCAATAACTCTACTTGGCTTGAGACACAGAAAGAAAACACCATGAAAGAAAAGATTGTTCAACAAAAAGAAGCCAACAAGAAAGAGGAAGAGGCAGTGAGGAAGAAAATACCCCCTATTAAGTCCTATCCACAAGAATCTACATATACCTAACCCCTTCAAGGAGAGACTCACCCCATGAAAAATGGAGATATAATAACTATGAGTCTCCCAGAAGAGGAAGAAGGGGTAGAGGTAGATATCAAAGAGGTGGTGAATATCGGGGATACTATAGAGGTGATAGATATCCATATTCAAGATATTCCCACTATCACTATCAACCTTTGGAATTGAGAAATCGATTCCAAACTCTAGAAAATATGGAAGGAGATTATCATTCTTTTCAGATGAATCAGGAATGGGAGGGAGGAGGAAAATCTATGAACCCTCTAGAACAACGCAAAGGGAAATTGAAAGGAGTAGAAGGAGGCCGATCCTCGGAAGTACATTCGAGGAAACGATCTCTAGAAAACGAGGAAGAAGAGGGGGAAGAAACCTTTAGAAGAGACAAAAGAGGAAAAGTTTAACCCCCAAGGGAATCTTTAATCTAAGCGGAAAAACACTTACAAATGGTGAAATCCATCTTCTCAATAGAGGTTTAAAATTTATACCAAAGAAACAAATTAATAGCTTTAACACATATATAGATCTACAAAAATTTAAACGGAGTCTTTGTTTAAAAAAGTATTTTGCTAAAACCCCTGTAGAATGAATAATAACAGAGGAGGGGAAATATAAACAGACCACCCTCAAAAAGAAATCAAAATTTTACCCTAGACATATGATATCTAAGGAGATGGAAACTTTTGATCTGATGATACTATCTGAAATTAGAAAGGAAGAAAAAAGAAAAAATAAGAAGGAATAACATTACTAAAGAAGAAACTCAAGCATTAAACTCCTATGTAAAAACAAACAACTAGTTATTAAACCTGCGGACAAAGGAGGTGGAGTGGTAGTTCTCAGTAGGGATAATTATGAAAGAGAAACTTTAAGGTTGTTAGGAGACACCAACACCTATAAATGCTTGGAGGGAGATCCCACATCATCGATTACTACAAAGTTTCTAGATTATTTGGATAAGGGGAAAGAATTAGATATCCTAAAAGAGGAAGAATATAAGTATCTATATGTGTTACATCCTAAAATCCCTGTCTTCTACTACTTACCCAAGGTTCATAAAGATCTCGATAATCCACCTGGACGACCAATTGTCTCCGGAATAGGGTCAATTTCCTCCAATTTATCAGAATATTTAGATCATTTGTTACAACCTTTAGTTATCCTAACTCGGTCTTACATTAAAGATACTATGGCTATTATTAAAGAATTAGAGAGTATTACCTGGGAAGAGGACTTCCAATTAGTCACGTGTGATGTAAACTCATTATACACTAGAATACCACACCAATTAGGATGTGAAGCTGTACAATATTTTCTGAGAGAGGTTGGTCATTTTGAGTTAGAACAAATAGAATTTGTAACTGAGGGTATTAGATTAATACTGGACAATAATTATTTTTGGTATGATCATAAATTCTATCTGCAGTTAACCGGAATAGCTATGGGGACCAGGTTTGCCCCAGCTATGCCAATCTGTTCATGGCATACTGGGAGCACCAGATGGTATGGACGGGGCATCGCTGGGGGCAACACCTGGTCCTATACAAAAGGTACATCGATGATGTTATAATCATTTGGAAAGGAGACAAACATGCCCGAAGAGAATTCATAATTTATCTTAATGATAACCAATGGGGAATTAAATTGGATTCCAAGATCAGTGATGTAGAGGTAGAATACCTTGATTTGAATATATATATTGAGGATGGGATTATGAAGACTAGAACACATTTCAAGGATGTCAATGTAAACAGCTATATCGGTTTAGAAAGTGACAACTTCCCTCCATGGTTAAAAGCTGTTCCGAAAGGACAGATGACTCGTCTTCGGAGAAACTGCACTAAGATCCGAGAATTTGAGAAGCAGTCGGAGAAATTAATGGATGACTTTGTAGAGAAGGGATATGTGAGGACGGAATTAGAACACACAAGGGAGGAAATCCGTAATTCGGATAGAAATATGCTATTACAATACAAAGTCAAAGAAAGAACTGATCAATTTGATTTACCCATTATTATGGATTATAATGCTGGAAATAAAAATATTAAAAGATATATACAGAAATATTGGCCAATATTAAAAGAGGATCCCGTACTTAGAGATATTTTACCTAATCAACCCCAAGTTATCTATAGAGGTGGAGGCAGTCTAAGACAAAAATTAGTACATAACCATCTACGGGAACAGAGGGAACAGATAAATTGGTTCGGATTAACATCTGGGTTCTATAGATGTGGAGACTGCATTAGTTGCAGGAAATCGCATAGCAAGAAAAGACATATTACTACATTTTGTGTTGGTCAAAACAATAAGGTTAGAGATAAATTGACTTGTTTCTCTAAATATCTTATTTATGCATTACGATGCCCCTACAATAAATATTATATAGGTAAGACTACACGAGCATTACAAGTTAGAGTTAATGAGCATATTAACAATATTAATAGAAGTTATGAGAAACATTGTGTCTCTAATCATTTCAAATTTAAACATAATAATAGTCCAATGGGTTTAGAATTTTTTGCTATTGAGAAGGTAACCAAAAATTGGAGGGGGGAAGATCTTGACTTAAAATTAGCGAAAACTGAAATTAAATGGATCTATACACTGAATACCCTTGAACCAAATGGCCTCAATGCCGATTGAGATCTGCCTTTTTTTATAGACTGTATATGTTTGTTATTGTTTATGTTTTAATTATCCTATCCAATGTCAATGTCTATTTTTTCATTATCGATATTGTCCATACTATCTACTAGCCAGCTGACCGCATGACATTACATTCAATTTTGTTGTGGTCTATATGGTGGAGATTGCTGATTTTTTATAGACTGTATATGTCATTAATTGTTGATTTAAATATCCAACCAACTACCAATATCTATATTTTATTATCGATATTGTCCACCCTATCTACTGGCCAGCTGACCGCATATTCAATTGTGTTGTGGTCTATATGGTGGAGATTGTTGATTTTTTTATGCACTGTTGTTGGGTTGATTTGTGACTCTCTTTGGCAGCGTGGCTTGGTGGGGGTGACCCCCGGAGTGCGGACTGCACACACTGTGGGGAGAGGCAGATGGAATTTGGGCCCTTGTGACAGGAGGCAATGTTTGGAGGTTGGAACTTTTGGAGCGCATGCCGCGGGCCAGATTTGGAACGCATGCCGCAAACCGGAATTGGACCTAACATCCGATCACGTGACCGGAAGTCACGTCGTGGAACGCACGCCGGAACCAGAGTTGGAACGCACTAGCGATTGCCAACTACAGGTGACGAACATTAGCCATCATGAAGCAGCTATTTAATAGCTGCATGGTAACTAACACTCCACACAGGACTGAGGAAGCCTACAGTTTGCTTAGGCGAAATGCGTCTCTTTTAAGTTTATTTTATGTGGATTTTAGATTAAATGGTTTACTTTACTTCCAGTTCGTTGCTCTTTTCAGTACAATATCCTGCCATTGATTTTTTACATTCTCCACTAATCTCCAGCTTGGGACCTGCCTATTGGATTCCGATTCCATGCACGCTAATATACTGAGCCACTTTTCTAAGAGGCTCAACAAATTGTGAGTATCCATTCGTTATTTACTGGTATGCCACAAGAATGCTGATGTCTGCGCAATGGAAGTCTTTCTTTCCCTTTAAGTGCTAAAGAAGTCTTCCACGGACAAACCCATTGCTAAATCAAGTGTAAAGAATCCTACAGAAGGGGTGTGACCCCCCAGAGTGGTCAAAAGGAGTTACCATCTGAGCCTAGGGCTCTACACTTGTGAGTTCTTGACACACACGATTGGTCTTTTATTATCTTTTATAACCTGATTATTCAAACGATATTGCACCATGGAGCTTTTTATTTTTTATTAATAGGCTCAATTGATTATGATTCTCCAACTACGAGAACTACCTGATGGAGAACTTCTTCCGGTTCTTGAACCGGAAGTACTTTTGCGGGACACTTGCGGTTTCGTTTTGCGATTTCCAGTTTCCGTTTTTTGTTTTTATTACTTTTACCTTTTGGTTGGTTAATTGAATTTTGGGTTGGGTATATTAGAGGGGTACTAGATTGAACTTTCACGCTCCTGATGAAGTCCATGGGACGAAACGCGTCGAGCAGCACCTATAGACGTTGGGTCATGGGATCTGGTGATGAAATGCTTCATTTGTTTTAACTTTTTGTAAGCGCAATTAAAACTTTGGTTTTATGGTTGCCTGGCTGTCTACACTATTACTCTTTCTTTCTTAAGGCTACCATTCCAGCCCGGAGAAATTTAAGAACCTGCTATGGGTCTTCCCAGTAATAGCTACCTGTGAGTAGTCAATAATATACTAATTTTGTGCTCTACTTGCCAGGGGTATCACCCTACGTGTATTATTGTTCTATTTTTGTTTATGGATACCGCCTTTTTTGCTTTTTGCTATCTGCGAGTCCCTTCACTGGCTCCCCATCTACCTCACCCGCCGCGCTGTCTCTGCCGCTCCCCTCTGCAAGTCCCTTCACTGGCTCCCCATCCACCTCACCCGCCGCTCTGTCTCTGCAAGTCCCTTCACTGGCTCCCCATCCACCTCACCCGCTGCTCTGTCTCTGCCGCTCCTCTCTGCGAGTCCCTTCACTGGCTCCCCATCCACCTCACCCGCTGCTCTGTCTCTGCCGCTCCTCTCTGCGAGTCCTTCACTGGCTCCCCATCCACCTCACCCGCCGCTCTGTCTCTGCGAGTCCCTTCACTGGCTCCCCATCCACCTCACCTGCCGCTCTGTCTCTGCAAGTCCCTTCACTGGCTCCCCATCCACCTCACCCGCCGCTCTGTCTCTGCCGCTCCTCTCTGCGAGTCCCTTCACTGGCTCCCCATCCACCTCACCCGCCGCTCTGTCTCTGCGAGTCCCTTCACTGGCTCCCCATCCACCTCACCCGCCGCTCTGTCTCTGCCGCTCCTCTCTGCGAGTCCCTTCACTGGCTCCCCATCCACCTCACCCGCCGCTCTGTCTCTGCGAGTCCCTTCACTGGCTCCCCATCCACCTCACCCGCCGCTCTGTCTCTGCCGCTCTGTCTCTGCGAGTCCCTTCACTGGCTCCCCATCCACCTCACCCACCGTTCTGTCTCTGCGAGTCCCTTCACTGGCTCCCCATCCACCTCACCCGCCACTCTGTCTCTGCCGCTCTGTCTCTGCGAGTCCCTTCACTGGCTCCCCATCCACTGCAGAATTAAATTTAAAATCCTTACCCTGACCTATAAAGCTCTCTGTCAGGTGGCGTGTGCAGTTCAGGTATGAGCCCAGCAGGCGGCGACACAGAGGGGAGGCCAGACAGGAATCAAGCAACGAAATAACTTTAAATGGAAGATAAATAGGCCTTGGCAGCCGGCACTTGAAAGAACAGAGGATTGCAATAAAGTCCAGGGAGTAGTCTCGACTGGAGAGCCAGAGGGTTATGGGCAATGCAGTCCCAGACTACAGACAGGGTCCACCAAGAATAATCAGGCTGGCAGTGGTACCTTACTCACAGGTCAGAGAAGGTGAGGAAAGGCTGTAATCCACAGGTAGGTCTCCAGACACCGGGGATAGAGGGCTACGCGATGGAAGTCTTTAACAAGGACCATGGAACAGCGCAGGTGAAGATTGCTTGGAGACACTTGGATACCTTGGAGAAGCTTGGATCAGGTTCAGCAGATATACACACACCACCTAGTTGCCTAGGACATGGACCAATAATGCAGAACCACTGCTAGCTGGGTCTCTCTGCCTTATAAAGGAGGCTTAATCACAGATGGGCCTCAGCTGGAACTCCAGGGCTGGAAAAGGAAACCCAGGCTGGATCTCCAGGAGCCTGGTCAAGGTGCTGAGCCTGGGTAAAACCCAGAATGAAATCCAAGAAAAAGAGATCCAGGGCAAAGTTCTTAGAGCCAGGTGTGCAATACAGGCACGTACCCAGCAAGTACCCAGGAGCGGACCCTGACACTCTAACTCAGCTCCCACTACCTGTCCTCACTAATCACCAAATACACCCCAGCCCGCTCCCTAAGGTCAAACAGTGACCTGCGCCTAGCTTCTCCCCGCATCACCTCTTCCCATGATAGACTGCAGGATTTCTCACGCGCAGCCCCCACTCTCTGGAACGCTCTCCCTCGTACTGTCAGACTTTCCCCTAACTTCTCTTCCTTCAAACGCTCCCTTAAAACATTCCTATTTAGGGAAGCCTACCACCCAACTCACTGACACAACCATCAATCACTCTCACCTTATGTTGCAGACCCCGTTCAGAGGGCCAGCAGACAGATGTAAATACCTGTAAAAACAGGAAAGAATGAGGAGACAGACAGATTGGCTGCTTGTTCCATAGTATCCTCGTGGTTATCTCTTTATTAAGACCCTGTGTGTCATAATAACAGTCCCCTGCTGCTGCAGCAGAGAGCTGCATTCTCATAGTGACTTGTTATAGGCACCATATACCACATAGAAAACATAAACACATACCTTTCAATGTCACCACTATACATGACAATTACTTACTTTATACAATTGTGCACATACCTCGTATGTGTCACACTTACAGTCCTCTCCTCCTGTTTCCAACCCCAACCCTCCTAGATTGTGAGTTCCTACGGGAATAGGGCCCTCATCTCCTCCTGTAATGTTTGTCAAATGTTGTTCAATGTATTGTAACCCTGTCTTTACTGTGCTTATTGTACAGCGCTGTGGAATATGCTGGCGCTTTATAAATAAGAATAATAAAAATAATATCAGACGCCCGCGCACTCCGTATTGGACGCCCACGCACTCCGTATCGGACGCCCGCGCACTCCGTATCGGACGCCCGCGCACCCCGTATCGGACGCCCGCGCACTCCGTATCGGACGCCCGCGCACTCCGTATCGGACGCCCGCGCACTCCGTATTGGATGCGTGCACACTCCTTCCGGCGAGATACCCACTTTAATAACTTCCAGGCAGCAGATTTGCTGTGGAATCTCCTCGGCTCGGAGCATGTGCTCCCCATTCCCTGAGAGCTGCGTTCCTTCCTCTGCCTGTGACCTGCCAGGTCCAAGATAACCAAAAAAGGCCAGAAACCAGGGAAGAGGAGACGCAAGCCGAGCCGCCGGCTCTTTAAACTTTCACAGCGATTTCTGGAAACCAGGTTGTTGTTTATACAGTAAAGCGGGGGCCACGTTCACAAGCTTTCACTGGAATTACCCCTCGGGTAACCCTCTGCCTGCCGCCCGACTTCAGCCTGATCGCTCTGCCACTCAAAGGGTTAATGAAAAGCACATTATGGGCCAAAGACAAAGAAATGTGAATATTGTCTGAAGCAGGGCAGAAGCTCCGAGTCTGACAATTCCACGTTCATAGTAACAATAAAACGTTTAATGAACCTGACTGAGCATTTATTAAAGAGATCGTGAAATGGTTAAAAATGACTTCTGGTGAGACGGGCTCGGGTGCTGCCGCCGGGGGGCCAGGATTTGGGATTTATGGAGATTTCAGGTTGGATTTATGGCTGTGGATTTGGAAGGACCTGGATTATAGATGCTGAAGGGGAGCGTAATGGGATCTGCACCCCCAGGATCCTTTAGTCTCAGTCGTGTCAGGAATGCCGGTGCATGGGGTTACGCCGGTACACCCCGTGTCGTTATATTGCCCATACGTAATAGATTGCCTTCTAGCAAAGCTGCAACATTACAGCAGCATGCCACAATTTAAAAGGGGATCTTTATTTGGGGTGACAGACCCCTACGAGACGCCCCCGAGTGAGACTCCTCCAAATTAGAATATTCCCTAAATCTAATGCCGGTAACTCGTGCCGGAGCTTGAATCCACCTCGGTGGCCTGGAAGGCGTTAGCTGCAAATCAGATGCAGCGCTGATCGCGGGGAATAATTTGGGGTGTTACATGCGTACAAACACTCAATTCTGCAAAGCTGGCTTTTTCACCCAATTTAATGAGGTCGGATCCTGCATCTGGGGATTAAATTTACCAGGAAAGTGAGAATAGTCCGGTGATTCGGGTCTGCTCCGCGTATGAGATGCACCGTCGCGTGAGCAATGACCGGCTGCTCATCCAGAGGCAAAGAAAAACCATTAAGGTTAAAAGAATTTGATCTGCCAAGTGATCTGGATCTTCCAAGAGGTCTCAATTCTCAAAGTGATCTGGATCTACCAAGAGGTCTCAATTCTCCAAGTGATCTGGACCCACCAAATGGTCTGGAACCGCCAAGTCCTCTCAAGCCACTACTGATATGAATCCATAAAGCGAACTGGATCCGACAAGTGATTTTATTCAATCCACCAAGTCCTCTGGATAAATCCAAACTGATCCGCTAAAACCGACATTTCGGTTGTGGATATAGGCGCGAGTGCCGGTAACTGAGCCCAGATTTACGTTATGGATATAGGCGCGAGTGCCGGTAACTGAGCCCAGATTTACGTTATGGATATAGGCGCGAGTGCCGGTAACTGAGCCCAGATTTACGTTATGGATATAGGCGCGAGTGCCGATAACTGAGCCCAGATTTACGTTATGGATATAGGCGCGAGTGCCGGTAACTGAGCCCAGATTTCCGTTATGGATATAGGCGCGAGTGCCGGTAACTGAGCCCAGATTTACGTTATGGATATAGGCGCGAGTGCCGATAACTGAGCCCAGATTTACGTTATGGATATAGGCGCGAGTGCCGGTAACTGAGGCCAGATTTCCGTTATGGATATAGGCGCGAGTGCCGGTAACTGAGCCCAGATTTCCGTTATGGATATAGGCGCGAGTGCCGATAACTGAGCCCAGATTTACGTTATGGATATAGGCGCGAGTGCCGGTAACTGAGCCCAGATTTACGTTATGGATATAGGCGCGAGTGCCGGTAACTGAGCCCAGATTTCCGTTATGGATATAGGCGCGAGTGCCGGTAACTGAGCCCAGATTTTGGTTGTGGATATAGGTGCAAGTGCCGGTAACTGAGCCCAGATTTCCGTTATGGATATAGGTGCAAGTGCCGGTAACTGAGCCCAGATTTTGGTTGTGGATATAGGCGCGCGTGCCAATAACTGAGCCCAGATTTTGGTTGTGGATATAGGTGCAAGTGCCGGTAACTGAGCCCAGATTTCCGTTATGGATATAGGTGCAAGTGCCGGTAACTGAGCCCAGATTTTGGTTGTGGATATAGGCGCGCGTGCCAATAACTGAGCCCAGATTTCTGTTATGGATATAGGCGCGAGTGCCGGTAACTGAGCCCAGATTTCCGTTATGGATATAGGCGCGAGTGCCGGTAACTGAGCCCAGATTTTGGTTGTGGATATAGGTGCGAGTGCCGGTAACTGAGCCCAGATTTCTGTTATGGATATAGGCGCAAGTGCCGGTAACTGAGCCCAGATTTTGGTTGTGGATATAGGTGCGAGTGCCGGTAACTGAGCCCAGATTTCTGTTATGGATATAGGCGCAAGTGCCGGTAACTGAGCCCAGATTTTGGTTGTGGATATAGGTGTGAGTGCCGGTAACTGAGCCCAGATTTTGGTTGTGGATATAGGCGCGAGTGCCGGTAACTGAGCCCAGATTTCTGTTATGGATATAGGCGCGAGTGCCGGTAACTGAGCCCAGATTTTGGTTGTGGATATAGGCGCGAGTGCCGGTAACTGAGCCCAGATTTTGGTTGTGGATATAGGTCTGAGTGCCGGTAACTGAGACCAGATTTTTTTGGGAAACTGAATACCGCTAAACCTTTAATAAAATCTGTTGAACCGAAAACTGGGTGAATTTTGGCAAAATAAATCCAGGAAATTTCTGCAATTGAGCTGAATTAAATCGAGGCTGTGGTCAGAACCGGTGCTTGATATAATTAATTATTATTATTGCCAGCCAGCGACCTGATCCATGCGTTGGCGCTGCCCGTTAGGGTATCGGTACGTGTGCTGGAGGATATTGAGCACCACTTTCTCCAATTGTAATGCTTTTTGGGAGGTTTAATAGCTGTGCATTAACCCTTTCTGTAGCTCCAGGCATTTCTGGCAGGAGGTGGACAGGCTGAGCGCTTCCAAATCCCTAACAAAGCTCCAGATCCCACAAGCTAAACCTATTGAGAATCTCAATGTGCGCGGTCGCCAACGCCATGTGAACCTCTGTGCTTTGTGATGGATATTTCTGCAATCTATAGCATAACACTCACACTGCCATTACCATATACTTTCTATCATCGCTATAGCAACAATGTGGGAGTTCTGTGCCGCTTAATCCATGCAGATATTTAAAGCGCAGCATTGTTTAGTTTATCTGAGATGTGTTCTAGAAAGATAGAATTCTGCATCTGTGCATGAGCTCTGTGATACGCTCATACACACCGCACATTACTGTGAGTTTTATTGCTGTGGAGCTCTGTGATACGCTCATACACACCGCACATTACTGTGAGTTTTATTGCAGTGGAGCTCTGTGATACGCTCATACACACCGCACATTACTGTGAGTTTTATTGCAGTGGAGCTCTGTGATACGCTCATACACACCGCACATTACTGTGAGTTTTATTGCAGTGGAGCTCTGTGATACGCTCATACACACCACACGTTACTGTGAGTTTTATTGCTGTGGAGCTCTGTGATACGCTCATACACACCGCACATTACTGTGAGTTTTATTGCTGTGGAGCTCTGTGATACGCTCATACACACCGCACATTACTGTGAGTTTCATTGCTGTGGAGCTCTGTGATATTCTCATACACACTGCACATTACTGAGTTTTATTGCTGTGGAGCTCTGGTATTCTCTTACACACCGCACATTATTGTGAGTTTTATTGCTGTGGAGCTCTGTGATACGCTTTTACACACCGCACATTATTGTGAGTTTAATTGCTGTGGAGCTCCTTGATACAGTAATGAGCGCAGTGTATGAGCATATGACAGAACTCCACAGCAATAAAACTCACGCTCATACACACCACACATTAATGTGAGTTTTAATGCTGTGGAGCTCAGTCATACGCTCATACACTGCGCTCATTACTGTATCAAGGAGCTCCACAGCAATAAAACTCACAATAATGTGCGGTGTGTATGAGTGTATCACAGAGCTCCACAGCAATAAAACTCACAGTAATGTGCGGTGTGTATGAGCGTATCACAGAGCTCCACAGCAATAAAACTCACAGTAATGTGCGGTGTGTATGAGCGTATCACAGAGCTCCACAGCAATAAAATTCACAGTAATGTGCGGTGTGCATGACCGTGAATTTTATTGCTATGGAGCTCTGCTGTCATATGCTCATACACACTGCACATTAATGTGAGTTTTATTGCTGTTGAGCTCTGTGATACGCTCATACACACCACACATTACTGTCTTTTATTGCTGTGGAGCTCTGATACAGTAATGTGCAGTGTGTATGAGGTGTGAGTTTTATTGCTGTGGAGCTCTGATACATTCATACACACTGCACATTACTGTATCAGAGCTCCACAGCAATAAAACTCACACCTCATACACACTGCACATTACTGTATCAGAGCTCCACAGCAATAAAACTCACGGTAATGTGCAGTGTGTATGAGTGTGAGTTTTATTGCTTTGGAGCTCTGATACATTCATACGCACTGCACATTGTGAGTTTTATTGCTGTTGAGCTCTGTGATACGCTTATACACACCGCACATTATCGGGGAAATATTTTTTTTAAATTTTGCTTTGGAGAATTGTGGGAAACAAAAAATGGTAGTGAGGGTTTTGTAGGTCAGGGTGAGTAGCTTGAATTTGATTCTGCTGCGGATTCGCTTTATACTTGTCGTTTCAGCATCTTCTATATTTCCTGTCACATTGGACACATTTGTAGCAGTCTGTGACCAAACTGCATACTAGACATTTGATTTTTTTTTCACGTTATAATGTTTGCTGCTACATCATGTCAGTATTCTGCTGTGTGTGCAGTTCCTGGAGTATCAATTGTTTCTGTGAGGTACACATTCCCTTCTTCTGTTCTACAAGCACCTACAATAGTGACATTGTGGACATTACTCCACCCAGCAAGACTTAGCTTATCAATTTTACCTTTTACACTTGTTGCTCAATTTCTCGATCATATACTTTCAGGATTATTCAAAGAGAATTGAAAAGTCACCGCACGTTCGGTGACTTTTCGTTCTCTTCAATTCGGTACGATTTGGCGATCCCATTTTGGCGAACCTGCGGTGTATTCAGCAAACAGCACAGGGTCGCCGTAATGCAGGGAAAGGCCACCGCAAACCCGCTGAAAACTCCCCGCAAAGCCTGGCAAAGGCACACTGAAACCCGCAAAAACATCTGGATTAACCCCGCCGAACACGCCGGAGAAACCCGGGCAGCCGCTGACACAGCGCAGAGCAGCCGCCGGAAAAACCCGACACCGCAGACGAATGGAATGAACAAAAAATACCCAGTACGCTTGAATGTTTGAAAAGTGTAAAACTGTTTGCAAAGAAACTACTGAGCGAAAATGTCTGGAATTTACATAAAATCCAATGAATGATAATAAAAAGGGCTGTTACAGAAAAAAGAAAAAGAAAAAAAAAAACGGAAAAATTTTTTGCAAAAAAATCTCTCAAAATGCCTAAAAGATCCTAAAAAATCTAAATAGAGACTCTTTACTGCAGAATATTATAATATACGGTTTATTAGATATTGGATTAAAACGGGAATATTTTTAACATTGAAGCCTATGGGATTCTCCTGAATAAATCAGGGCATTTCGGGAACCTTTCACTGCTGGTTTGTGTTCTCTGAATAGACGCAGCATTGCTTCTCTATGGGGATTCACTGCCCTCGAACAGGCACCGAACAGGCACCGTATGTGCAGGCAATTCGCCAGGATTTGGCGAACTGCCTGCTCTCCGAATAGCCGAATGGCCAGGAAAGGTAACCGTACCCTGAATTTCACTGTTCCCTTACCTTTCGCCAGCAATTCGGATCTCTTTGAATAACCCTGTTTATTATCCAGCCGTTTCCCGGCAGGACCTGCTCTCCGTGGTGGCTGGTCCCGGTCTCAATGACTGAATCATATTAATAAAGTGGGGGTTTTCAATTCATTATTTACTTTAGCAGCTTTATAAAGATACAGTAACAATAATATATCATTTTATTGCTCCGGCATGACAATACCTCATGGCAGTCTTTAAAAACAATATGGGGAGATAATAATCGCTTAAAAACCTGAAGGTTCTGCCAACATGTTGCTTTTATCAGAGCGCTTCTCGTGCCGTTGTTCCAGTCGCGCCACCAGGCATTGCTTTTCTTTGTTGCAAGGCTTGCATTTTGCACACATACCTGCTTTACCTATAGGTAGAGGAACGTCATTAAAATATTCCCAAAATGAATCTCTTTGACGTCCTGCTGCCTTTTTACTCCTCAAGCAATGGAATAAAGATCTCTGCGGTATCTGTACAAAGATCCCAGGGACTGTCACTCCCCCCCCCCCTCACCATTTGAGCCTGGTACAGATTTATTTCACTCAAAACTACCTTGAAACCTAGCATTTAAAGTAAAATATATATATTCAGAGCAATGATAGGATTAAGGTATTTTTCTGAACTTTATTTTATACTATTTTTACTCTGGAAAATGCATGTGATCACAGTGTGGAGAACTTGGATTAATTTAATTTGTATAACAAAAGTGTAAATATTCCATGAATATACGGCCTCATGCTGCATAACTAAACTCGCTTTCATGCTGAATAACCTTTTACCTTTAATATATCTTAGATTTTACTCCAATAGCATTTTATTAACGTAAATCCGATTTAAAATCAAAATAATCTGACGGCTTCATTTTTAAATCACTAATTTCAATCCATCCTGCTTCTGGAGCAGATTGGAATGGTACGTGAGTTCTAGAAAGAGCGAATTATTATATATGGAACAGGCAGCAAGATACCGGACTGTGAGCTCCAGAGCAGATTATTATATATATAGATCGGAGGGTGAGATACAGGACTGTGAGCTCCAGAGCAGATTATTATATATATAGATCAGAGGGTGAGATACAGGACTGTGAGCTCCAGAGCAGATTATTATATATATATGATCAGAGGGTGAGATACAGGACTGTGAGCTCCAGAGCAGATTATTATATATATAGATCAGAGGGTGAGATACAGGACTGTGAGCTCCAGAGCAGATTATTATATATATGATCAGAGGGTGAGATACAGGACTGTGAGCTCCAGAGCAGATTATTATATATATGATCAGAGGGTGAGATACAGGACTGTGAGCTCCAGAGCAGATTATTATATATATGATCAGAGGGTGAGATACAGGACTGTGAGCTCCAGAGCAGATTATTCTATATATGATCAGAGGGTGAGATACAGGTCTGTGAGCTCCAGAGCAGATTATTATATATATGATCAGAGGGTGAGATACAGGACTGTGAGCTCCAGAGCAGATTATTATATATATGATCAGAGGGTGAGATACAGGACTGTGAGCTCCAGAGCAGATTATTATATATATGATCAGAGGGTGAGATACAGGACTGTGAGCTCCAGAGCAGATTATTATATATATAGATCAGAGGGTGAGATACAGGACTGTGAGCTCCAGAGCAGATTATTATATATATAGATCGGAGGGTGAGATACAGGACTGTGAGCTCCAGAGCAGATTATTATATATATAGATCAGAGGGTGAGATACAGAACTGTGAGCTCCAGAGCAGATTATTATATATATGATCAGAGGGTGAGATACAGGACTGTGAGCTCCAGAGCAGATTATTATATATATAGATCGGAGGGTGAGATACAGGACTGTGAGCTCCAGAGCAGATTATTATTATATAAGATCAGAGGGTGAGATACAGGACTGTGAGCTCCAGAGCAGATTATTATATATATATGATCAGAGGGGAGATACAGGACTGTGAGCTCCAGAGCAGATTATTATATATATAGATCGGAGGGTGAGATACAGGACTGTGAGCTCCAGAGCAGATTATTATATATATATAGATCAGAGGGTGAGATACAGGACTGTGAGCTCCAGAGCAGATTATTATATATATATGATCAGAGGGTGAGATACAGGACTGTGAGCTCCAGAGCAGATTATTATATATATGATCAGAGGGTGAGATACAGGACTGTGAGCTCCAGAGCAGATTATTATATATATAGATCGGAGGGTGAGATACAGGACTGTGAGCTCCAGAGCAGATTATTATATATATGATCAGAGGGTGAGATACAGGACTGTGAGCTCCAGAGCAGATTATTATATATATATGATCAGAGGGTGAGATACAGGACTGTGAGCTCCAGAGCAGATTATTATATATATAGATCGGAGGGTGAGATACAGGACTGTGAGCTCCAGAGCAGATTATTATATATATGATCAGAGGGTGAGATACAGGACTGTGAGCTCCAGAGCAGATTATTATATATATATGATCAGAGGGTGAGATACAGGACTGTGAGCTCCAGAGCAGATTATTATATATATATGATCAGAGGGTGAGATACAGGACTGTGAGCTCCAGAGCAGATTATTATATATATGATCAGAGGGTGAGATACAGGACTGTGAGCTCCAGAGCAGATTATTTATATATATAGATCAGAGGGTGAGATACAGGACTGTGAGCTCCAGAGCAGATTATATATATATAGATCGGAGGGTGAGATACAGGACTGTGAGCTCCAGAGCAGATTATTATATATATATGATCAGAGGGTGAGATACAGGACTGTGAGCTCCAGAGCAGATTATTATATATATAGATCGGAGGTGAGATACAGGACTGTGAGCTCCAGAGCAGATTATTATATATATAGATCAGGGTGAGATACAGGACTGTGAGCTCCAGAGCAGATTATTATATATATATGATCAGAGGGTGAGATACAGGACTGTGAGCTCCAGAGCAGATTATTATATATATATAGATCAGAGGGTGAGATACAGGACTGTGAGCTCCAGAGCAGATTATTATATATATATGATCAGAGGGTGAGATACAGGACTGTGAGCTCCAGAGCAGATTATTATATATATAGATCGGAGGGTGAGATACAGGACTGTGAGCTCCAGAGCAGATTATTATATATATGATCAGAGGGTGAGATACAGGACTGTGAGCTCCAGAGCAGATTATTATATATATGATCAGAGGGTGAGATACAGGACTGTGAGCTCCAGAGCAGATTATTATATATATAGATCAGAGGGTGAGATACAGGACTGTGAGCTCCAGAGCAGATTAAATATATATATAGATCAGAGGGTGAGATACAGGACTGTGAGCTCCAGAGCAGATTATTATATATATGATCAGAGGGTGAGATACAGGACTGTGAGCTCCAGAGCAGATTATTATATTATATGATCAGAGGGTGAGATACAGGACTGTGAGCTCCAGAGCAGATTATTATATATATATGATCAGAGGGTGAGATACAGGACTGTGAGCTCCAGAGCAGATTATTATATATATATGATCAGAGGGTGAGATACAGGACTGTGAGCTCCAGAGCAGATTATTATATATATGATCAGAGGGTGAGATACAGGACTGTGAGCTCCAGAGCAGATTATTATATATATAGATCAGAGGGTGAGATACAGGACTGTGAGCTCCAGAGCAGATTATTATATATATGATCAGAGGGTGAGATACAGGACTGTGAGCTCCAGAGCAGATTATTATATATATAGATCGGAGGGTGAGATACAGGACTGTGAGCTCCAGAGCAGATTATTATATATATGATCAGAGGGTGAGATACAGGACTGTGAGCTCCAGAGCAGATTATTCTATATATGATCAGAGGGTGAGATACAGGACTGTGAGCTCCAGAGCAGATTATTCTATATATGATCAGAGGGTGAGATACAGGACTGTGAGCTCCAGAGCAGATTATTCTATATATGATCAGAGGGTGAGATACAGGACTGTGAGCTCCAGAGCAGATTATTATATATATATGATCAGAGGGTGAGATACAGGACTGTGAGCTCCAGAGCAGATTATTATATATATGATCAGAGGGTGAGATACAGGACTGTGAGCTCCAGAGCAGATTATTATATATATATGATCAGAGGGTGAGATACAGGACTGTGAGCTCCAGAGCAGATTATTATATATATAGATCGGAGGGTGAGATACAGGACTGTGAGCTCCAGAGCAGATTATTATATATATGATCAGAGGGTGAGATACAGGACTGTGAGCTCCAGAGCAGATTATTATATATATATAGATCAGAGGGTGAGATACAGGACTGTGAGCTCCAGAGCAGATTAATATATATATATGATCAGAGGGTGAGATACAGGACTGTGAGCTCCAGAGCAGATTTTATATATATATGATCAGAGGGTGAGATACAGGACTGTGAGCTCCAGAGCAGATTATTATATATATATGATCAGAGGGTGAGATACAGGACTGTGAGCTCCAGAGCAGATTATTATATATATATGATCAGAGGGTGAGATACAGGACTGTGAGCTCCAGAGCAGATTATTATATATGATCAGAGGGTGCGATACAGGACTGTGAGCTCCAGAGCAGATTATTATATATATGATCAGAGGGTGAGATACAGGACTGTGAGCTCCAGAGCAGATTATTATATATATAGATCAGAGGGTGAGATACAGGACTGTGAGCTCCAGAGCAGATTATTATATATATGATCAGAGGGTGAGATACAGGACTGTGAGCTCCAGAGCAGATTATTCTATATATATATAGATCAGAGGGTGAGATACAGGACTGTGAGCTCCAGACCAGATTATTATATATATATGATCAGAGGGTGAGATACAGGACTGTGAGCTCCAGAGCAGATTATTATATATATAGATCAGAGGGTGAGATACAGGACTGTGAGCTCCAGAGCAGATTATTATATATATATATAGATCAGAGGGTGAGATACAGGACTGTGAGCTCCAGAGCAGATTATTATATATATGATCAGAGGGTGAGATACAGGACTGTGAGCTCCTGAGCAGATTATTATATATATAGATCAGAGGGTGAGATACAGGACTGTGAGCTCCAGAGCAGATTATTATATATATAGATCAGAGGGTGAGATACAGGACTGTGAGCTCCAGAGCAGATTATTATATATTTGATCAGAGGGTGAGATACAGGACTGTGAGCTCCAGAGCAGATTATTATATATATGATCAGAGGGTGAGATACAGGACTGTGAGCTCCAGAGCAGATTATTATATATATATGATCAGAGGGTGAGATACAGGACTGTGAGCTCCAGAGCAGATTATTATATATATGATCAGAGGGTGAGATACAGGACTGTGAGCTCCAGAGCAGATTATTATATATATATGATCAGAGGGTGAGATACAGGACTGTGAGCTCCAGAGCAGATTATTATATATATATGATCAGAGGGTGAGATACAGGACTGTGAGCTCCAGAGCAGATTATTATATATATATGATCAGAGGTGAGAATACAGGACTGTGAGCTCCAGAGCAGATTATTATATATATATAGATCAGAGGGTGAGATACAGGACTGTGAGCTCCAGAGCAGATTATTATATATATATATATGATCAGAGGGTGAGATACAGGACTGTGAGCTCCAGAGCAGATTAATATATATATATGATCAGAGGGTGAGATACAGGACTGTGAGCTCCAGAGCAGATTATTATATATATATGATCAGAGGGTGAGATACAGGACTGTGAGCTCCAGAGCAGATGATTATATATATATGATCAGAGGGTGAGCTACAGGAATGTGAGCTCCAGAGCAGATTATTATATATATATGATCAGAGGGTGAGATACAGGACTGTGAGCTCCAGAGCAGATTATTATATATATATGATCAGAGGGTGAGATACAGGACTGTGAGCTCCAGAGCAGATTATTATATATATATGATCAGAGGGTGAGATACAGGACTGTGAGCTCCAGAGCAGATTATTATATATATATGATCAGAGGGTGAGATACAGGACTGTGAGCTCCAGAGCAGATTATTATATATATAGATCAGAGGGTGAGATACAGGACTGTGAGCTCCAGAGCAGATTATTATATATATATATGATCAGAGGGTGAGATACAGGACTGTGAGCTCCAGAGCAGATTATTATATATATATGATCAGAGGGTGAGATACAGGACTGTGAGCTCCAGAGCAGATTATTATATATATGATCAGAGGGTGCGATACAGGACTGTGAGCTCCAGAGCAGATTATTATATATATATGATCAGAGGGTGAGATACAGGACTGTGAGCTCCAGAGCAGATTATTATATATATGATCAGAGGGTGCGATACAGGACTGTGAGCTCCAGAGCAGATTATTATATATATATGATCAGAGGGTGAGATACAGGACTGTGAGCTCCAGAGCAGATTATTATATATATATATATGATCAGAGGGTGAGATACAGGACTGTGAGCTCCAGAGCAGATTATTATATATATATGATCAGAGGGTGAGATACAGGACTGTGAGCTCCAGAGCAGATTATTATATATATGATCAGAGGGTGCGATACAGGACTGTGAGCTCCAGAGCAGATTATTATATATATGATCAGCGGGTGAGATACAGGACTGTGAGCTCCAGAGCAGATTATTATATATATAGATCAGAGGGTGAGATACAGGACTGTGAGCTCCAGAGCAGATTATTATATATATGATCAGAGGGTGAGATACAGGACTGTGAGCTCCAGAGCAGATTATTCTATATATATATAGATCAGAGGGTGAGATACAGGACTGTGAGCTCCAGACCAGATTATTATATATATGATCAGAGGGTGAGATACAGGACTGTGAGCTCCAGAGCAGATATTATATATATAGATCAGAGGGTGAGATACAGGACTGTGAGCTCCAGAGCAGATTATATATATATATATAGATCAGAGGGTGAGATACAGGACTGTGAGCTCCAGAGCAGATTATTATATATATGATCAGAGGGTGAGATACAGGACTGTGAGCTCCTGAGCAGATTATTATATATATAGATCAGAGGGTGAGATACAGGACTGTGAGCTCCAGAGCAGATTATTATATATATAGATCAGAGGGTGAGATACAGGACTGTGAGCTCCAGAGCAGATTATTATATATTTGATCAGAGGGTGAGATACAGGACTGTGAGCTCCAGAGCAGATTATTATATATATGATCAGAGGTGAGATACAGGACTGTGAGCTCCAGAGCAGATTATTATTATATATATGATCAGAGGGTGAGATACAGGACTGTGAGCTCCAGAGCAGATTATTATATATATGATCAGAGGGTGAGATACAGGACTGTGAGCTCTAGAGCAGATTATTATATATATATGATCAGAGGGTGAGATACAGGACTGTGAGCTCCAGAGCAGATTATTATATATATATGATCAGAGGGTGAGATACAGGACTGTGAGCTCCAGAGCAGATTATTATATATATGATCAGAGGGTGAGATACAGGACTGTGAGCTCCAGAGCAGATTATTATATATATGATCAGAGGGTGAGATACAGGACTGTGAGCTCCAGAGCAGATTATTATATATATATGATCAGAGGGTGAGATACAGGACTGTGAGCTCCAGAGCAGATTATTATATATATATGATCAGAGGGTGAGATACAGGACTGTGAGCTCCAGAGCAGATTATTATATATATATGATCAGAGGGTGAGATACAGGACTGTGAGCTCCAGAGCAGATTATTATATATATAGATCAGAGGGTGAGATACAGGACTGTGAGCTCCAGAGCAGATTATTATATATATATATGATCAGAGGGTGAGATACAGGACTGTGAGCTCCAGAGCAGATTATTATATATATATATGATCAGAGGGTGAGATACAGGACTGTGAGCTCCAGAGCAGATTATTATGTATATATGATCAGAGGGTGAGATACAGGACTGTGAGCTCCAGAGCAGATTATTATATATATAGATCAGAGGGTGAGATACAGGACTGTGAGCTCCAGAGCAGATTATTATATATTTGATCAGAGGGTGAGATACAGGACTGTGAGCTCCAGAGCAGATTATTATATATATGATCAGAGGGTGAGATACAGGACTGTGAGCTCCAGAGCAGATTATTATATATATATGATCAGAGGGTGAGATACAGGACTGTGAGCTCCAGAGCAGATTATTATATATATGATCAGAGGGTGAGATACAGGACTGTGAGCTCCAGAGCAGATTATTATATATATATGATCAGAGGGTGAGATACAGGACTGTGAGCTCCAGAGCAGATTATTATTATATATATGATCAGAGGGTGAGATACAGGACTGTGAGCTCCAGAGCAGATTATTATATATATATGATCAGAGGGTGAGATACAGGACTGTGAGCTCCAGAGCAGATTAATATATATAGATCAGAGGGTGAGATACAGGACTGTGAGCTCCAGAGCAGATTATTATATATATATATATATATGATCAGAGGGTGAGATACAGGACTGTGAGCTCCAGAGCAGATTAATATATATATATGATCAGAGGGTGAGATACAGGACTGTGAGCTCCAGAGCAGATTATTATATATATGATCAGAGGGTGAGATACAGGACTGTGAGCTCTAGAGCAGATTATTATATATATATGATCAGAGGGTGAGATACAGGACTGTGAGCTCCAGAGCAGATTATTATATATATATATGATCAGAGGGTGAGATACAGGACTGTGAGCTCCAGAGCAGATTATTATATATATATGATCAGAGGGTGAGATACAGGACTGTGAGCTCCAGAGCAGATTATTATATATATATGATCAGAGGGTGAGATACAGGACTGTGAGCTCCAGAGCAGATTATTATATATATAGATCAGAGGGTGAGATACAGGACTGTGAGCTCCAGAGCAGATTATTATATATATATATGATCAGAGGGTGAGATACAGGACTGTGAGCTCCAGAGCAGATTATTAATATATATAATGATCAGAGGGTGAGATACAGGACTGTGAGCTCCAGAGCAGATTATTATGTATATATGATCAGAGGGTGAGATACAGACTGTGAGCTCCAGAGCAGATTATATATATATATGATCAGAGGGTGAGATACAGGACTGTGAGCTCCAGAGCAGATTATTATATATATATGATCAGAGGGTGAGATACAGGACTGTGAGCTCCAGAGCAGATTTATATTATATATGATCAGAGGGTGAGATACAGGACTGTGAGCTCCAGAGCAGATTATTATATATATATGATCAGAGGGTGAGATACAGGACTGTGAGCTCCAGAGCAGATTATTATATATATATGATCAGAGGGTGAGATACAGGACTGTGAGCTCCAGAGCAGATTATTATATATATATGATCAGAGGGTGAGATACAGGACTGTGAGCTCCAGAGCAGATTATTATATATATAGATCAGAGGGTGAGATACAGGACTGTGAGCTCCAGAGCAGATTATTATATATATATATATGATCAGGGGTGAGATACAGGACTGTGAGCTCCAGAGCAGATTAATATATATATATGATCAGGGGTGAGATACAGGACTGTGAGCTCCAGAGCAGATTAATATATATATGATCAGAGGGTGAGATACAGGACTGTGAGCTCCAGAGCAGATTATTATATATATGATCAGAGGGTGAGATACAGGACTGTGAGCTCCTGAGCTGCGTTCATATGCCGGCAGATTGTGGTATTGTGATCTAGAGCAGATGGTGCATTCTGGATCAGGCTGTGTGATTGTGAAAATATTGTGATATCAAGAGCACATTGATAGATTTGGAGTGGCTTCTGCAATCTGGATCAAACCTCTATCCAGAGCAGATTGTGAGCTTTGTGGGTATATTGTGAGATCTTGTCTTATGATTTGTGAATTGTTCTGTGTGATCTGGAGTATACTGTGTGGTCTGTGTAAGGCTGCTGTCACACAAGCACATTTTTTTGCGTCCGGCTCGTGGTATACAGTGGGGTTCTGGGGTATACGGTGGGGTCTGTAGCATTCTATGGGTTCCGGGTTGTACGGTGGGGTCTGTAGCATGGTGTGGTTCCGGGGTGTACGGTGGGGTCTGCAGCTTGCTATGGGTTCCGGGGTGTACGGTGGGGTCTGTAGCATGGTGTGGTTCCGGGGTGTACGGTGGGGTCTGTAGCATGGTGTGGTTCTGGGGTGTACGGTGGGGTCAGCATGGTGTGGGTTCCGGGGTGTACGGTGGGGTCTGTAGCATGGTGTGGTTCCGGGGTGTACGGTGGGGTCTGTAGCATGGTGTGGGTTCCGGGGTGTACGGTGGGGTCTGTAGCATGGTGTGGGTTCCGGGGTATACGGTGGGGTCTGTAGCATGGTGTGGTTCCGGGGTGTAAGGTGGGGTCTGTAGCATGCTATGGGTTCTGGGGTGTACGGTGGGGTCTGCAGCATGATATGGGTTCCGGGGTGTACGGTGGGGTCTGCAGCATGCTATGGGTTCCGGGGTGTATGGTGGGGTCTGCAGCATGCTATGGTTCCGGGGTATACGGTGGGGTCTGTAGCATTCTATGGGTTCCGGGGTGTACGGTGGGGTCTGTAGCATGGTGTGGTTCCGGGGTGTACGGTGGGGTCTGCAGCTTGCTATGGGTTCCGGGGTGTACGGTGGGGTCTGTAGCATGGTGTGGTTCCGGGGTGTACGGTGGGGTCTGTAGCATGGTGTGGTTCTGGGGTGTACGGTGGGGTCAGCATGGTGTGGGTTCCGGGGTGTACGGTGGGGTCTGTAGCATGGTGTGGTTCCGGGGTGTACGGTGGGGTCTGTAGCATGGTGTGGGTTCCGGGGTGTACGGTGGGGGGGTCTGTAGCATGGTGTGGTTCCGGGGTATACGGTGGGGTCTGTAGCATGGTGTGGTTCCGGGGTGTAGGTGGGGTCTGTAGCATGCTATGGGTTCTGGGGTGTACGGTGGGGTCTGCAGCATGCTATGGGTTCCGGGGTGTACGGTGGGGTCTGTAGCATGGTGTGGGTTCCGGGGTGTACGGTGGGGTCTGTAGCATGGTGTGGGTTCCGGGGTGTACGTTGGGGTCTGTAGCATGCTGTAGGTTCCGGGGTGTACGGTGGGGTCTGTAGCATGCTGTAGGTTCCGGGGTGTACGGTGGGGTCTGTAGTATGGTGTGGGTTCTGGGGTGTAACCTAACCCCTGGGGGATATCAGGAGGGCGCTATCCGGCACTGAAAGAGTTACTGGAGGCAGGATTTTGGGCAGAATTCCTCTGCAAGTGGTGACGAAGGCAGATTTTGTTTGTGAAATCTCACACATCTCCGAGGGAGGGATCTGAGAATTAATGCGCCATAGGGAATCAGGTTTCCATGGTAACACGGATACAGATCCACTCATAGGGGATATTAAATTCTACCAGAACGCATGATGTGTGGGGGGGGGGCGCTGTAAGCCCCCGGGATCGCAAGCTGTCACAAACCACTGGCATCCTGGGCACCAGCAACAGGCGAGACGGGCATATGCTCCACTTCCAGACGTATCACCTGGAACCGACGCAGAGCGCGCAGGATGTGCTGGACGCTAAAGCCACGTGGAGCCAATGGGAGTCTAGTGTTGAATTATTCACCCGGTCACCGAGAGGAAACGCAAAAAATGTGACATTCTGAACATTTCATAGAACGCCCAGAGCTGATCCAGATCACACAGTTCTGTCTGTCAGCCGTCCCTCCATCCATCCATCATCCCAGCCAGCACCTCCCGCCATATTACCTGCTGTGCCACAGTGAACCCCATGTACGCAATCCCAGCGCTATGATGGTATCGCTCACAGCGGAGGACGCGCAGATTGTGACGCTTTAATATTCTGCCCGAAACTCTGCAAAAAACACACATAACACAATGAATCACAATGAATGAAACAGCGACAGAACACGGCACCATAATGGGAACTGAGTGACTCTGTATTCCCTAGTGACCGTGTCACAAACACACTGACAGTGTCACACACACACCGTGTCACACACACACTGACAGTGTCACACACACACATACTCTTCTGGAACCCCAGGGTCATATGCAGGATATGATTGGAGTCACATCTCAGGTGTACCTTGGTATGGGGGGAGGTGGATAGAGAGGACTTCTCAGGTGTACCTTGTTATGGGGGACGGTAAAAACAGGATGCAAACTCCCAGTACAAGATACTTGCTGCTCACTGCCTGTCAGGAAGAGCAGCTTGCTGAAACAGGAAATGGGGCTGGGCCAAACTAACTATGTGGATTAGAGAGGGAGAGTGGACTAATCCACTTTAAGTAAAACCATAGGGGGAAAACAAGGAATCTGGTTCCATGACACACACTGTCACACATACATAAACACAGTGTCACACACACACTCCACACAAACTGTGTGTCACCGACATACACAGATATACTGATTCACCCACTACGTACATGCGCACACACTGATCTCAAGCATTTGTACACTCACGACATGGTGATATCACACATACAGTTGTGTTCAAAATGATTCAACCCCCAATGCTGTAAAGGGTTTTAGGGAATTTAGTGACATTTGTAATTGTATTCAGAATGAAATCCTACAAGGACTTTTTAAAGAACCATATGCAACTAAAATGACATCAATTGGTTTTGTAATACAGTAGTAAATGTTTCTTTTGTGAATTCTTCATTGACACAATTATTCAACCCCTTAAAGACTACCACTCTGAAGAACAGAGGTTCATTCAAGTGTTTTCAATCAGGTATTGAAAACACCTGTGGATGTCACGGAGCAGCAATAAAGCATAATAAGCACCAATTAGGCAGCTTTAAAATGACTGTGATACTCAGCTCCTTCTAGACATTTACTGGTGTGGTTACAAACATGGTGAAGTCAAGAGAATGGTCCAGGAAGACAAGAGAAGAGGTGATTACTCTTCACAGGAAGGGCAATGGCTATAAGAAGATTGCAAAGATGTTAAACATACCAAGAGAGACCATAGGAAGCATCATTCACAAATTCAAGGCAAAGGGCACTGTTGAAACGCTACCTGGTCGTGGCAGAAAGAAGATGCTGACTTCGACTGCTGTGCGCTACCTGAAGCGTAGAGTGGAGAAAAGTCCCCGTGTGACTGCTGAGGAACTGAGAAAAGATTTGTCAGATGTGGGTACTGAAGTTTCAGCTCAGACAATACGGCGCACACTGCGTAATGAAGGCCTCCATGCCAGAACTCCCAGGCGCACCCCTTGCTGTCTCCAAAGAATAAGAAGAGTCGACTGCAGTATGCCAAAAGTCATGTGGACAAACCACAGAAGTTTTGGGATAGTGTTCTGTGGACTGATGAAACAAAATTAGAACTGTTTGGGCCCATGGATCAACGCTATGTTTGGAGGAGGAAGAACAAGGCCTATGAAGAAAAGAACTCCTTGCCTACTGTGAAGCATGGCGGGGGGGTCAATCATGCTTTGGGGCTGTTTTGCTTCTGCAGGTACAGGGAAGCTTCAGCGTGTGCAAGGTACCATGAATTCTCTTCAGTACCAGGAGATATTGGATGACAATGTGATGCAGTCCGTCACAAACCTGAGGCTTGGGAGACGTTGGACCTTTCAACAGGACAATGATCCCAAGCATACCTCCAAGTCCACTAGAGCATGGTTGCAGATTAAAGGCTGGAACATTTTGGAGTGGCCATCGCAGTCACCTGACTTAAATCCGATTGAGAACCTCTGGTGGGACTTAAGAAAGCAGTTGCAGTGCGCAAGCCTAAGAATGTGACTGAACTGGAGGCTTTTGCCCATGACGAATGGGCGAAGATACCCGTAGATGGCTGCAAGACACTTGTGTCAAGCTATGCTTCACGTTTAAAAGCTGTTATAACTGTAAAAGGATGTTGTACTAAGTACTAAGATTGAATGTCACTTGGGGGTTGAATAAAACTGATAATGATGTGAGCACAGAAAAGACATTTGTGGTTATTTCATTATAAATGTTATGTTATATTTGTCTGACCTACACGTGCCTCTTTGATTTAATTGTAAGCAAGATGACTGAATGATCAAAATCAATGTCAAACTGGCCAAAACACCCAATTTCAGTGGGGCTTGAATAATTTTGAACACAACTGTACATGTATCTGGCAGGTGAAGCTGTGTGTTTGGCTCAGAGCATTGTTTAGTGGATAAAGCCCACGTGTGTTTATGTATAGTGTTGCCTGGTGTGTGATCCATCAAGATCCAGGAGATCCCGCACAGCTATTGGCAGACAGCTGGATGATCAGGTAATATTTAGCCTCATCCTTCTGTCGCTATTGGCCGCGCTGCTGCTCCGCCCACTTCTACACAATATTAAACGCTTTACACGCTCTGCTATAGAGTTTACAGCCTATGTGAGCGCTATAATAGGTATAAGTATTACAGTGAGCTGAGGACGTGCTAATAGGAGGGGGAGGTGCAGTGGGAGGGGTTAGGAGTAGCAGTGGGAGGGGTTATTTGGAGCAGTGGGAGGGGCTATAGAAAGATTTTAGGTTTTATAAATGTCTTCCCCATGTTCTGAGCACATGTAGCCTATTTTGTATTTTTATCCTTTCGGTGTGTTTTTATCCTTTTTGTGTGTTTTTATCTTTTCAGTGTGTTTTTATCTTTTCAGTGTGTTTTTATCTTTTTTGTGTGTTTTTATCTTTTCAGTGTGTTTTTATCTTTTTTGTGTGTTTTTATCTTTTCAGTGTGTTTTTATCTTTTTTGTGTGTTTTTATCTTTTCAGTGTGTTTTTATCCTTTTTGGTGTGTTTTTATCTTTTCGGTGTGTTTTTATCTTTTCGGTGTGTTTTTATCTTTTCAGTGTGTTTTTATCTTTTCAGTGTGTTTTTATCCTTTTTGTGTGTTTTTATCTTTTCTGTGTGTTTTTATCTTTTCGGTGTGTTTTTATCTTTTCGGTGTGTTTTTATCTTTTCTGTGTGTTTTTATCTTTTCTGTGTGTTTTTATCTTTTCAGTGTGTTTTTATCTTTTCTGTGTGTTTTTATCTTTTCTGTGTGTTTTTATCCTTTTTGTGTGTTTTTATCTTTTCTGTGTGTTTTTATCTTTTCGGTGTGTTTTTATCTTTTTTGTGTGTTTTTATCTTTTCTGTGTGTTTTTATCTTTTCGGTGTGTTTTTATCCTTTTTGTGTGTTTTTTATCTTTTTGTGTGTTTTTATCTTTTCGGTGTGTTTTTATCTTTTCTGTGTGTTTTTATCTTTTTTGTGTGTTTTTATCTTTTCGGTGTGTTTTTATCCTTTTTGTGTGTTTTTATCTTTTTTGTGTGTTTTTATCTTTTTTGTGTGTTTTTATCTTTTCTGTGTGTTTTTATCCTTTTTGTGTGTTTTTATCTTTTCTGTGTGTTTTTATCTTTTCTGTGTGTTTTTATCTTTTTGTGTGTTTTTTATCTTTTCTGTGTGTTTTTATCTTTTCGGTGTGTTTTTATCTTTTCGGTGTGGTTTTTTTTCCCCCTCTCTTTTTGTAGATCCTGTCTAATTGCCTCATCTTCCTGTGCACAAACATTGTGGGGATCTGCACCCACTACCCGGCCGAGGTGTCGCAAAGGCAGGCGTTCCAGGAGACCAGAGAGTGTATCCAGGCACGACTCCACTCCCAGAGAGAGAACCAGCAGCAGGTAACCCCCCCCCCCAAAAAAACAAAATCCAAAAAATATCCTGAAAATCACCTTCAAATGCAACCAGCACAACTCCGCCGAACCCAAATCAACCCCAATAAATAATTACTGAATCAATTCAGATCTGATCAAATTTATAGATTCCGTCTGCTTGTGCGCTGCAAAACGCCTCAACATGGAAATCCCAGGATTCCCTATGGGGCCCGGTCACTCCTGGGCGTTTTATAGCGTGTAGGAACGCGCTGTAAAACGTCCTACGCCCAAAGTACAGGAGCTTCTTTGGGGCGTATTGCAGCGCGTTCACGGCCATAGACTGCAGCGTGAACGCGCTGCAATGCCCGTTTTTTTAACGTTTGCGCGATACATGCGTCAACCACCCATATTATGCACATCAAAAAACGGGCAGGTGTGAACCCAGCCACTCACAGGGTTATTCAGAGAGAGGTGAGAACCAGGAGAACTGTCAGGAGAAGAGAACAATCTAGACCAAATAGCTGATTTGGAAAGTGAGATAAATGGGAGAATATTTCTGGTTCGGCTATTTTGACCTAGAATTTTCACTTCTCCAGTCATTCTTCTGAGATTCACCTCTCTTTGAATAACCCTGTGTATGGAGCAGCCCATTCCATGTCCTGCACAAAACGTTTAATAAACTTCACAATATTTTTTCCAGCCACCCAGATCCATCAGGAAAACAGGGACAACACGGAATGTTACATTTGCAAGGTGACGTACATGAAAAGGGCTGCCCGCCCCTCTGTATATTTCATACACGGAGTATATAAAGGAGCCCCTAAAAAGACACCCACACACCCTGAATATATGGAGGAGCCCCTAAAAAGACACCCACACCCTGAATATATGGAGGAACCCCTAAAAACACACCCTGAATATATGGAGGAACCCCTAAAAAGACACCCACACCCTGAATATATGGAGGAACCCCTAAAAAGACACCCGCACACCCTGAATATATGGAGGAGCCCCTAAAAAGACACCCGCACACCCTGAATATATGGAGGAGCCCCTAAAAAGACACCCGCACACCCTGAATATATGGAGGAACCCCTAAAAAGACACCCACACCCTGAATATATGGAGGAACCCTAAAAAGACACCCGCATACCCTGAATATATGGAGGAGCCCCTAAGACACCCGCACACCCTGAATATATGGAGGAGCCCCTAAAAAGACACCACACCCTGAATATATGGAGGAGCCCCTAAAAAGACACCCGCACACCCTGAATATATGGAGGAGCCCCTAAAAAGACACCACACCACCCTGAATATATGGAGGAGCCCCTAAAAAGACACCCTCACACCCTGAATATATGGAGGAACCCCTAAAAAGATACCCGCACACCCTGAATATATGGAGGAACCCTAAAAAGATACCCGCACACCCTGAATATATGGAGGAACCCCTAAAAAGACACCCGCACACCCTGAATATATGGAGGAACCCCTAAAAAGACACCCGCACACCCTGAATATATGGAGGAACCCCTAAAAGACACCCGCACACCCTGAATATATGGAGGAGCCCCTAAAAAAACACCCACACACCCTGAATATATGGAGGAGCCCCTAAAAACACACCCGCACACCCTGAATATATGGAGGAGCCCCTAAAAAGACACCCACACACCTTGAATATATGGAGGAACCCCTAAAAAGACACCTGCACGCCCTGAAAATATGGAGGAGCCCCTAAAAAGACACCCACACACCCTGAATATACGGAGGAGCCCCTAAAAACACACCCACACCCTGAATATATGGAGGAGCCCCTAAAAGACACCTGCACACCCTGAATATATGGAGGAACCTAAAAAAAGACACCCGCACACCCTGAATATATGGAGAACCCTAAAAAGACACCCGCACACCCTGAATATATGGAGGAACCCTAAAAAGACACCTGCACGCCCTGAAAATATGGAGGAGCCCCTAAAAAACACGCACACCCTGAATATATGGAGGAACCCCTAAAAAGACACCCACACACCTGAATATATGGAGGAGCCCCTAAATACAACACCCACACACCCTGAATATATGGAGAAACCCCTAAAAAGACACCACACACCCCTAAATATATGGAGGAGCCCCTAAAAAGACACCCACACACCCTGAATATATGGAGGAACCCCTAAAACCACACCCGCACACCCTGAATATATGGAGGAACCCCTAAAAAGACACCCACACACCTGAATATATGGAGGAACCCCTAAAAACACACCCGCCCACACAAATATGAATATTATGGAGGAACCCCTAAAAACACACCCGCACACCCTGGAATATATGGAGGAACCCCTAAAAAACACCCACACATCCTGAATATATGGAGGAACCCCTAAAAAGACACCCACACACCCTGAATATATGGAGGAGCCCCTAAAAACACCCGCACCGCCCCTGAATATATGGAGGAACCCCTAAAAAGACACCCACACACACCCTGAATATATGGAGGAGCCCCTAAAAAGACACCCGCACACCCTGAATATATGGAGGAACCCCTAAAAACACCCACACACCTGAATATATGGAGGAGCCCCTAAAAAGACACCCACACACCCTGAATATATGGAGGAACCCCTAAAAACACCCACACACCCTGAATATGGAGGAGCCCCTAAAAAGACACCCGCACACCCTGAATATATGGAGGAGCCCCTAAAAACACACCCACACACCCTGAATATATGGAGGAGCCCCTAAAAAGACACCCGCACACCCTGAATATATGGAGGAACCCCTAAAAAAGACACCCGCACACCCTGAATATATGGAGGAACCCCTAAAAACACACCCGCACACCCTGAGTATATGGAGGAACCCCTAAAAAGACACCCACACACCCTGAATATATGGAGGAGCCCCTAAAAACACACCGCACACCCTGAATATATGGAGGAGCCCCTAAAAAGACACCCACACACCTGAATATATGGAGGAACCCCTAAAAAGACGCCCGCACACCCTGAATATATGGAGGAACCCCTAAAAATACACCCACCACACCCTGAATATATGGAGAAGCCCCTAAAAACACACCCGCACACCCTGAATATATGGAGGAGCCCCTAAAAAGACACCCACACACCCTGAATATATGGAGGAACCCCTAAAAAGACGCCCGCACACCCTGAATATATGGAGGAACCCCTAAAAACCACCCCGCACACCCTGAGTATATGGAGGAGCCCCTAAAAAGACACCCACACACCCTGAATATATGGAGGAACCCTAAAAAGACACCCACACACCCTGAATATATGGAGGAGCCCCTAAAAAGACACCCACACACCCTGAATATATGGAGGAGCCCCTAAAAACACACCCACACACCCTGAATATATGGAGGAGCCCCTAAAAACACACCCACACACCCTGAATATATGGAGGAGCCCCTAAAAAGACACCCGCACACCCTGAATATATGGAGGAGCCCCTAAAAACACACCACACACCCTGAATATATGGAGGAGCCCCTAAAAACACACCCACACACTGAACCTGCAATAATATATGGAGGAACCTAAAAAGACACCTGCACACCCTGATATATGGAGGAACCCCTAAAAACACACCCGCACACCCTGAGTATATGGAGGAGCCCCTAAAAAGACACCCACACACCCTGAATATATGGAGGAACCCCTAAAAAGACCCACCCACACACCCTGAATATATGGAGGAGCCCCTAAAAAGACACCCACACACCCTGAATATATGGAGGAGCCCCTAAAAACACACCCCACACCCTGAATATATGGAGGAGCCCCTAAAAACACACCCACACCCTGAATATATGGAGGAGCCCCTAAAAAGACACCCGCACACCCTGAATATATGGAGGAGCCCCTAAAAACACCCACACACCCTGAATATATGGAGGAGCCCCTAAAAACACACCCACACACCCTGAATATATGGAGGAACCCCTAAAAAGACACCTGCACACCCTGAATATATGGAGGAACCCCTAAAAACACCACCCACACACCCTGAATATATGGAGGAGCCCCTAAAAACACCCACACCCTGAATATATGGAGGAGCCCCTAAAAAGACACCCACACACCCTGAATATATGGAGGAACCCCTAAAAAGATGAAAATGTGGAATTCTTGCTTAATATGTGTAATCACATTCCTGTATTGGATGTTATAGTGTGGCATGAAGCGGCCCGTGTCCCGGGAGATCCTTCCATCTCAGGGTTTGTGGTGCGCATGATGCGCCGCCGCTGCGTCCCCGTGGATTAATTATCAATATACGGCGGTGCAGGTGTTTAGTGATCCCTTATGTGAATGCCGCGGGATTTACAGCGTGGAGCGTGGGGACATGGTGTCCGGGTTTCGCTGTATGATCATATTGCGATGACAATTCACATGTGACATCCCTCTATACACGCGCGCCACGCGGCTGGGGGTAATTGATTTTTCTTGCCCCTGGGAGATGCAACGTATTTATTCTGCAGCGCGACGCATTGAAATAAGGAGTGCGTTTTCCAGTAAAGTTACCCCGACGCGCCCTGAGTAAAGTTACCCCGACGCGCCCTGAGTAAAGTTACCCCGACGCGCCCTGGAAACAGAAATCTCCATAAAACGCCATTATGTCTGCTTTATAATTACGCCCAAAATAAAGCAAAAGCTGTGAAATGGTATAAATCCTGTATAAAGCTGCAATGTGACCCCCTTTCATATAGAATCCCCCCATAAAAGCCTCACGCAACGGGTAACGGCTTCATCAGGACATCACGTCTGTCTGCGCTTAGTGAATTAAAGCTGCTCGTTAATGCTAATAGTGCTCATTATCTAACGATCAATAGCTTTAACAGCCGCTCGTCCCAACATTAAAAAAGACGAGCTGGTGACTTCAGGGCCGGAAGTGCCTGAGCCAACATGGAGGACCCATTCAGCCTCTGGCTGCTGCGAGCAGAGTGACCCCGGACACCCAGGCAGCAGATTGTGCTGCGGTCACATTCCCCGTCCTGGGTGAGACCACCACACTCCAATACTGGGCGGACACAGAAATATTAAGGTCTAATGGTTTAGTAACGGTGCGCGGATATATCTGGACTGGTAAAAGAAGTGTTTTAGCATTTGAAGTTATTTTCTTACATTCTGCCTTCAATGAGTTAATTTTATTTACTCAGGGCAGGAAATCGGTTAAACCAGGCATCTCTACTTCCCTCCCCTTCCCCCGTATGTTTCCCATGATCCTCTGGCCATCTTTTGCACATAAAGAATTCTGGGAATCCGGGGAGGGCTGGAGTTTGAGATCCCCGAGCTAAACGGTGATTATTTGGACTTTTCCCAGATTTAAAGGGAAATGAGAAAGTCTCCATAAGTGGTGAAGATGGAGCCAGTGATGCCTGATGGACCTCAGGTTGTGCAGGTGGGAGGTTTGGCAGGTGGTGGCGACCAGGCGGTCACGTTGATCCACCATGACTTGTGTCTGCAGAACCTGCTGATGCCAAAATACTGTTAGACAACAAGAGAGATCAGGTAAAGCCGTCTCCAACCACAGGAGATGTCAGGAAGCTGAATGTGCTATAAAACACAGGGGTTACCCTATAGGTCACAATAGATTCCGCTGTATCGAAGGCTCAGTTTAGCAACAAAAAGCATTAAAACTGAACATTTAATAGTGTTACTAAAAAACACCACAAACAAAAACGTCATTCGAGAGGGTCTCCAAAGCTACCCCAGAAATACAGCAACCATGGGGCGTCCCAGATAGTAAATGAAAGGGGGGCTCCTCAATGCGGGGCTGATCATAGACGGATGATCTTGGATACCGCGGTCTGTACCTTTTCCTGCTGTTCTATACGTTTCTTCTCTTTCCCGGGATGTATTGAGGTAGGGTATAGTTTCACGGCAAATCTGAGACCGTCTATGATCAGCCATCGATCACGTGGCAGCTCTGCATTGGGGAGCCCCCCTTTCTTTTACTATCTGGGACGCCCCATGTTTGCGTTATTTCTGGGGTAGCTCAAAGCCTTGGATCCCCTCGTTTTAACTCTTTTTGTTGCTACACTGAACCTTCGATACAGCTGAACCGATCAGAACCTGCTGATGGAAATAAAGCTGGGGCCTCCTTGGACTCGTTGTCACCAGGCAAGGGTCATCTCCTGTTGGAACCCGGTGGGTTTCCCACAGAGGGCAAGAAAAGTCTCAGATCACAGCTTGGAGAATAAGTGGAGGTACAGGAGGATCACAGCGTGAACATGTGGCAGGAAGGCCTGTGTGAACAAAGCGATGCTCCACAGGAACTAGATCCGCCGGGAACATCTCCAGCATATTTGGTTTTGTGTTAATATCTTGCATTTTACTATTTTGTGTTTCTGTAACATTTCAATGTTCTCAAACCCAGGACATACTGAAAACGAGAGAAATCTCAATGTATCCGTCCTGGTAAAATCCTTTATAAATATGTAACGCTCTTTTGCCGCTGGGGGCCGCCCCCGCTGGCACCCTCCAGCTGGGTTACACCTTCTTGCTTTACCTGTTGGTCCTGAGTTTCCGCATTTTGGGAATAAGGATACATAGTGTTGGCAGTGCCTCCACCTGTCTGGGCATCCATGGCATGGACTGTTTGCCCAGGCAGGAACCTAATAATAACAACTACACAGTGGTACAATAAACAATATAAACTTGTATTGAAATGCAAGTGGCAGCATAAAAGGATTTCAGGTAATACAGTAGCTAACTAGACACACCAACTGCTCTCTAACCTCCCAGCCCAGGACCCTCCCAAACAACCTGGAACTACCCTGATCTTCGTCCTAATGACAGCGATGATGGGTACCAGTTGGTGCACATAAGAGATGGGGCCCTTTTAGCATAACGTAGCTGCCAGTACAGGAAAGGCTGTGGGTAAAATCCGCTCAGCAGCTGTGTGATTCTTAGTTAGTGTAAAGATGGATAGAATGCTGTCAGCGAGACAGAGAGAAAGATGCTCGTTACCGCACAACTTCAGTTGCTCACAGTCCCAGGAAGGCCTCTTGAACGTTGTAGCAATCTGCAGCCTCTGGATCAATTCTTCCCCACGCAGAATGCAGAATCTCCTCTGCCTGAAGTCAATGCCGCCAGCAAATCCCTCTGCCTGCGGCCTCCTTAACACAGGGCCCCTCTTCAAACACACTTGCCTCCTGAACAGTCCAGCACAATATACAGCAGACCAAGGTACACTCTCCAGCACTGGATGCTGCTGATTCTCTGTGCTCCAGCTTGCACAGATCCTGGAAAATCTCTCTTATCTGACTGCTCACTCTCTTTGCTCACTTTGTTCTGCCCACGCTGCATGCATGCTTTTTACTTCCTGTTTCTTTTAGCTTGGGTCCTTCCTTTTCCTGTAAGGGCATTCTGGGAGGTGTGGTCCATGAGTCCAATAAAGTATGTTCCCATACATTGTCCTCTGGCTCCCCCTAGAGGCATAACAGCTGCAGTCCTCAGAGCCAAATTAAACACAGGACTACATTCTCCCCCTCGAAAAAAAATTCCTTGCCTTCCACTGGCAAGACCAGCCAGGTGCAAAAACACACACAAAAAAAAAAACAACGGCAACATATATATTTCTGCATGACAGTCCTGCATAACAGTCCTATCTAGACAATTGTCAACTATCTTGAAGTCTGCTCTAATAAACAGGAGTTCCCATATTCATCATTTCTGCAAAAGCATACAGGAAATCAACAACTTTACAGTGTAGCTGAGGCACTGGGACATAGCTAGGTTCTCCAACGTGATCGTAAGTAAGAACCCTGGGAGGTTGTCTCGCTCTAGTGCCCTGTCTCAATTCTCTCTGAGGAAGTCCATAGTGTGCCTGGGAATCTTCGGCTCCTGCCATTGGGTTGGGGAGGTCACCAGAGGCTTGAGGCCCTGGCTTTCCCATGATACAAGAGTCTCTTTCAGGGGTCCCAGGCACAAAACTAGGGCTGTTTGGATCCAATGTAGAAGAGGCTATGGGAGGAGAGGGAGGTGGCTGCTGAGAAGTGTCTTGTACCATCCACCACTCGTCACTGTGGTCAGTGGATTCTAGGGTCTTTTCTTTAGCTCTCTCCACATTACAGTCTTGCACTGTCTCCTCCATGCCCCTTACAGGTGGTGCGGATATATTCTCACTCTCTTCATTTCCTTTCTGGAACTCTTCTTGGGAGTATAACACTGGCAGCAGATGGTTCCTGTGCCATGCCTTGATACGACCTTCTGGTCCCTTGATCTTGTATACAGGAAGTCCTGGCAACTTGGCGACCACTTCAAACAGAATGTCTTTCCATCTATCTGCAAGCTTATGTTTCCCAGGCACCCCTAGATTCCGGAGAAGAACTTTATCCCCGGGCTGTATCTCTCTATATTTTACTTTGGCATCATAGCGCCTCTTGTTTTGTTCATTCAACTTAGCAGCAGACTGAATAGATAATTCATAAGCTCTCTGAAGGTTCTGTTTCAGTGACTTGACATATTGATAATGAGAGACGAGACTCGACCCATCTGAAGAAACTCCCAGCCTCAAATCTATGGGCAAGCGGGCTTCCCTCCCAAACATTAAGAAATATGGTGAAAATCCAGTAGATTCATGTCTCGTACAGTTGTAAGCATGCACCATAGCTTCCACATGCCGACTCCAAGCTCTTTTTTCTACGTGTGGCAGTGTACCCAACATATCCAAAAGGGTCCTGTTAAATCGCTCAGGCTGTGCATCGCCTTCTGGGTGATAGGGAGTAGTCCTTGACTTATTAACGTTGAGCAAGCTCAGGAATTCCTTGATGATTCGACTTTCAAAATCTCTGCCCTGATCAGAATGTATCCGATTGGGCAGACCATAATGCACAAAGTACTTTTGCCACAAAGTCTTGGCTACCGTCAATGCCTTTTGATCTTTGGTGGGAAATGCTTGTGCGTAGCGTGTGAAATGATCTGTAACCACCAGGACATTTCCAATGCCAGCAGAGTCATTTTCAATACACAGAAAATCCATGCAGACCAGATCCAGGGGACCATTACTTTTAAGATGGCCCATGGGTGCAGCCTTTACGGGTAGGGTCTTCCTCTGTATGCATCTTTTGCAGGTTTTTATATACTGCTCCACCGTCTCTCTCATCTTTGGCCAAAAAAATCTATCTTGCACTAGACCATATGTTTTGTCTATTCCAAGATGTCCATGCTGATCGTGTAGGGCTCTCAGAACCATCCCCCTGAACCGGTGAGGGAGCACCAACTGCTTGCGATCTGGGTGATCATGGTACTCAATAATCCGATACAACAACCCTTCCTCCAGATGCAATTTGCTCCATTCTCGCCGAAATATCTCCTTCAGTCCTGAGGGAAGACTGGTCAGAAGGTTAGGATTCTTCGCCTTTACGGCCTTGATGACATTGCCTACATGCCAATCTTGAGCCTGAGCTCTCCGCTTGTCCGCTGTCGTGATATCTGACCAATGCTGTAGAAAATGGGAGCACTGAAGGCTTCGGGCACAACTCCAGGTGAACAGCTAATGGAGTCTATTCCCCTAAATTCTGGTAAAATCTTCTGGGTGTTCTACAACTACCGCCGTATTACATAGAGCCCTCACTCCAGGTCCAGGGACTTCTTCCCACTCCTCTTCTTCTTGATGAGGAGGAAGCCCGGGTCGCCGTGATAGCGCATCTGCACTGATGTTTTTGGGGCCCGGTTTATATCTCAGATGGAAATGGTAATTCGACAACGCCGCCAACCATCGATGTCCGTGGCATCCGTGCTGTCGTTTGCTGTCGTCTGTATGTAAGTAAGGGATTGTTATCCGTTCTTACTTCAAACTCTGTCCCATACAGATAATCATGAAGTTTGTCTACTATTGCCCATTTAAGAGCCAAAAATTCCAGCTTGTGGACCGGGTAGTTCTTCTCACTCCCTGTTATGCTTCGACTAATGTAAGCAACTGGTCTCAGTCCCTCAGCATAACTCTGGTGTAGTACACCTCCTATGCCCTCTAGACTAGCATCTACATGGAGCACATAAGGCCTTTCAGGATCTGCATAGGCCAGCACTGGGGCTTCAGTGAGCTTCTTCTTCAGGGTGAGGAAGGCCTGCTCGCATTCAGAGGTCCATTTTTCCCCGAAGGAATCTCTGGAATATAACACTTTAGAACCATCTGCACTTAAAGAGCCTTTTAGGAGATTATGCAATTTGTGCGCTATCTTGGAGTAGCCTTCCACAAATCTACGGTAATACCCACAGAATCCAAGAAAGGACCTTAGTTCTCCAACATTATCCGGCTTGGGCCAGTTCACCACAGCTTCGATTTTGGCCGGGTTAGTTGCAACCCCTTGGGCAGAAACTATATGTCCCACGTAGGTGACAGAGCTTCTAGCGAACTTGCATTTGTCTAAGGATAGTTTTAATCCCTCAGCTTCAAGTCTATCCAACACTTTCAATAGTCGGTGCTCATGCTCCTCTGGAGTCTTCCCAAACACTATGAGATCATCAAGTACACCAAGCACTCTCGAGGGTTCATATCCCCAACGGTTTTCTCCATTAGACGTTGGAAAGTGGCGGGAGCTCCAGTGATACCTTGGGGCATCCGCGTAAACTGGTAAAATCCCAGAGGACAGATAAAGGCGGTTTTTCCTGATCATCTACCTTCATGGGTACCTGGTAATACCCAGACCTTAGATCAAGTACACTGAACCACTGACTTCCAGACAGAGCATTCAGCAGATCTTCTATCCGGGGCAACGTATACTGGTCTGGTATGGTGCGCTTATTTAGTGTCCTGTAATCTATGCACAGCCGGACTGATCCATTCTTCTTGCGTACTACTACGATTGGGGATGCATAGGGGCTACGAGATTCTGTAATAATCCCTGCTCCTTCCATCTGATGGAGAATATCCCTGACATCTTGTATGTCACGGGGTGGAATACGTCTAGATCTTTCCCGAAAGGGGCCAAAGTTGGATAATCGGATGGCATGGGTGGCACTTTTTGCACAGCCTACATCCATCTCTTCTTTGGAGAACACACTCTCTCTGGCTTGGAGTTTAGTTCGGAGACTATCCTTCCATTCCTGGGATAGGGGAGAATCCTCTAGACTGAAATCCGCAGGAGTCCCGGGCATCTTCCCCTCTTCAGCTGTCACTGCCATAATCGAGGAGATTTGGTCTAGCAGGTGGATCACTCCCAGCAGCTGACCCCGGTCTATACGCACTTCAGTGTGAGTTAGGTTTTGCACCATCACCGGAAAGGCTTGCCCCGTGGTTCTTCCAGTCTTTAACTTCAGGTATGACCATCCATCCTTTCTGAGCGTCATCCTCCGGAAGGGATTCAATTAAGTATTGTCGCCCGCCATCTAAAATTCCATCATGTAGAGTTGCCGAGGCCCGTAGGGATAGTGTTTCACCTGGTCTGATGAACACAGCTCCAATTCCGATGTAATGGCATTTCCCAGCTTTAGCCTGCAATGCCAGTCGCTGACACTCTTCTCCAAGGTGCGGACTAACTTCCATCAGATGATCCAGTGAAGCACCCCTCGTTCCCCAAGGTAGTTTCTGAATACATCCTGCACCACCCTGGCATTGGTCCCGAGTATGATGGGGGCACAAACTCTTCACATCTGGGCAGATTATGGCCTCCAACTCCATGCTCTGTTCTGTTCCGGTATTCAACTGAGGAATGGTGATGGCGACCTTGATGCTTCCATCAGTCTTGCAGACTTGATCTCCCATGCCCCATAGCTGCATCTCTTCAGTGGCAGTAAGGGCAGATGCTTTAAATGCTGCTCATAGAATGACCTGTAAACTATAGTCACCTGTGACCCAGTATCTAACAGTGCTGAAGCATAGATGCCATTGATTAGTACATGGATGATAGACCTGGGCCCTACTTTGGGATTGGCCTGTAAACGAGGAGCTCTTTTTTTAGTCCAGTTTCTCCTTTTTTTCTTAATTTTCTTTGAGAAAACTGTACTGTCTTCCAGGGGTCCTATCACTAGCACATGCCCGTCTTCTTCTCCCGAAGGGGCAGGGCATTCCTGGCAAAATGTCCTGGCTGGCCGCAAGTAAAACATTTCCTCTCCCTTGGTTGATTTCGAGTCAGCCGGTGGGCTCTGCCCTTTTCGGATCCCGCTCGGACCGTGGAGGATGTGACTGAGACTCTAATTCTGCTAGTCTTTCCCTGAGGCTAGCCATTTCAGTGTTCTCTTTTTCCCGAGGTTTCGTCAGGTTTTCTTTGGAGGTGGCAGGAGAAAATATCTGACTCTCGATCTCCTTCACTTGGGTTATGAGCAATATAAAATCTAAATCTTCTTTAGTCAGTCCTGCTCGCAAAGTAACAATTACTGGGTCATCGGACAAGGCACCCCGCAATACTTGTTTTGTCAATTTCACATGAGCTTGAGCAGGTAACACTACATTCTTTTCCATCAGTTTTCCCAAAAACACTTGCAATCTGGTAACATAGTCAGACAACCTCTCATGTTTCTTTTGACGGGTATTATAGAACTTATTAAGAAGACTTTCGGCATCCTCCACATCTCCATATACTCGTTGTAATACCAGTAGGTACTCCTGAGACTCAATTTCTCCTTTTAAGATTTTATGTGCATTCACAATGTCCGTAGCTGGGGACCGCAGACTCTCCATTATTCTCTGTCGTTTCATAGCATCAGTACAGGTCCATTCGCCCAGCAATTGTGCTGCATTCCGCTTCCATATTTCAAAACTCTCTTCTCCCGATGGAACGGGTTGCATCCCTGAGAATACCCTCAACTTGCGATAGCTATGAGTATGATTAGCTGTCACAATTGCCTCTGAGAGTTTCCTGAGTACATCTGGTATATCGCCATTACTAGCCTCAGTTGGGTTTGGCACATTGCTAGGTCTAGAAGACGTGGTCGGTATTTCATCCACAAAATCAATGTGGTTGACACGGAGCCTCTTCTCCTCTTGGGGTGGAATAGGTAATGTCCGGTGCCATCTCTTTGGAATGGCCCCTGCTTCTTCTTTGACACCGGCATATACAATCGGACAAAACTCTGATAGTTCATCGCTTAAATGAAAACCTATTGGCTTTGTGCAGTTCCTGAGATCCTTCAATGCATAAACCAGGATATATTTCTCTCCTGTTTGGTTTCTCAACACATCCTTGATGGTCACCATAGTCTCTGGTATAAGATTCTCTAACATGCGAATGCATTGCATAGCCTGTCCTTGGGGTGGTATATTGCATACCATCAGGGCCTGGTATATGGGTATCCTCTGATTAATAGCCCACTCAGTTACAAACGACACCGTGGGTCGTGGCTCAAATGTAAGGTGGAAACATGTATCCTTTTTCATCTCAGCAGTGCCTCCATCTGTAACGCTCTTTTGCCGCTGGGGGCCGCCCCCGCTGGCACCCTCCAGCTGGGTTACACCTTCTTGCTTTACCTGTTGGTCCTGAGTTTCCGCATTTTGGGAATAAGGATACATAGTGTTGGCAGTGCCTCCACCTGTCTGGGCATCCATGGCATGGACTGTTTGCCCAGGCAGGAACCTAATAATAACAACTACACAGTGGTACAATAAACATATAAAAACTTGTATTGAAATGCAAGTGGCAGCATAAAAGGATTTCAGGTAATACAGTAGCTAACTAGACACACCAACTGCTCTCTAACCTCCCAGCCCAGGACCCTCCCAAACAACCTGGAACCACCCTGATCTTCGTCCTAATGACAGCGATGATGGGTACCAGTTGGTGCACATAAGAGATGGGGCCCTTTTAGCATAACGTAGCTGCCAGTACAGGAAAGGCTGTGGGTAAAATCCGCTCAGCAGCTGTGTGATTCTTAGTTAGTGTAAAGATGGATAGAATGCTGTCAGCGAGACAGAGAGAAAAGATGCTCGTTACCGCACAACTTCAGTTGCTCACAGTCCCAGGAAGGCCTCTTGAACGTTGTAGCAATCTGCAGCCTCTGGATCAATTCTTCCCCACGCAGAATGCAGAATCTCCTCTGCCTGAAGTCAATGCCGCCAGCAAATCCCTCTGCCTGCGGCCTCCTTAACACAGGGCCCCTCTTCAAACACACTTGCCTCCTGAACAGTCCAGCACAATATACAGCAGACCAAGGTACACTCTCCAGCACTGGATGCTGCTGATTCTCTGTGCTCCAGCTTGCACAGATCCTGGAAAATCTCTCTTATCTGACTGCTCACTCTCTTTGCTCACTTTGTTCTGCCCACGCTGCATGCATGCTTTTTACTTCCTGTTTCTTTTAGCTTGGGTCCTTCCTTTTTCCTGTAAGGGCATTCTGGGAGGTGTGGTCCATGAGTCCAATAAAGTATGTTCCCATACATTGTCCTCTGGCTCCCCCTAGAGGCATAACAGCTGCAGTCCTCAGAGCCAAATTAAACACAGGACTACAAATAAATAAATAAATCTTCTAGAATCCAAGAATCCAGCAAGCGAGCGGCCTTATTATCTGAGACCGAGTGGACAAAACAGCGGGTGACAGAGTGCAGAAATCATGTGATGACCTCATTTCTGCAAATCAGGGGGTAACCGTATAGAAATCTACATGCTGTGGATCCCCATCAATTCTCCAACCTACTTCACCACCTCCCTCATACCTCATCCTTCACCTGCCCTGATGCTGCCGCTAATCACTACAACACTAGGCTTATCTCTGCTCTAGACACTCTTGCTCCTCTTCGACTCTGTAAGGCCCCACGCCGCCAGCTTCAGCCCTGGCACACCCTCCAGACTCGCTACCTGCAAAGATGCTCCCGCACCGCAGAGCGTGCCTGGAGGAAATCCCGCTCTGAAGCTGATTTTGTACACTTCAAGTTTATTCTCCGGTCATACACCTCTGCCCTCCACTTGGCCAAACAATCCTTCTTCTCATCTCTTATATCTACGCTGTCCTCCAACCCTAAACGGCTCTGGTCCACCTTCAACACCCTCCTCTACCCACCTGCACCTCCCCCCACAGCTGCCTTCAGCGCTCAAGACCTGGCAGACTACTTCCTCAATAAATCCGAAGCAACATCCCAACACAAGATAGTTATCTGCCACCTCCACTCCCAGAAGCCCCCTCTGCCACCTCCACTCCCAGAAGCCCCCTCTGCCACCTCCACTCCCAGAAGCCCCCTCTGCCGCTTCCTCCCAGCCACTGAGGAGGAAGTCAATTCCTTATTGTCCTCCTCACATCTCACCACGTGCCCGCTCGACCCCATTCCCTCACATCTAATTCCTCCCCTCTCCTCCTCCCTCACCCCTGCTCTCACACACATCTTCAACCTATCTCTCTCCACTGGCTCCTTTCCATCCGCCTTCAAACAGGCGCTAGTTACCCCTTTACTAAAGAAACCATCCCTAGATCCCAACTCTCCATCCAACTACCGCCCTGTATCCCTGCTTCCCTTCACATCAAAGCTCTTAGAAAAACTAGTCTTCAACCGCCTCTCCCTCTTCCTGTCCTCCAATTCCCTACTTGACCCCCTGCAATCTGGCTTCCGTCCCCTACACTCAACTGAAACTGCCCTCACCAAAGTCACCAACGACCTCCTAACTGCTAAAAAACACGGCCACTATTCTATTCTCATCCTGCTTGACCTCTCGGCTGCTTTTGACACTGTTGACCACCCCCTCCTTCTACAGACCCTCAACTCTCTGGGTCTCGGTGACACTGCACTTGCTTGGGTTGACTCCTATTTATCCAACAGGTCCTTCTGTGTGTCCTTTGCTGGTAACTCCTCCTCCTCATTGCCTCTATCTGTTGGTGTACCTCAAGGCTCTGTCCTTGGTCCTCTGCTCTTTTCCATCTACACCTCCTCCCTGGGCAAAATCATCAACAGCTTTGGCTTTAATTACCACCTCTATGCTGATGACACTCAGATCTACCTCTCTACCCCTGATCTCTCTCCCCCTGTCCTTTCAAAAGTCAGTGACTGTTTATCTGGCATCTCCTCCTGGATGGCCTCCCACCACCTAAAGATCAACATGTCAAAGACTGAACTCCTACTTTATTCCTCCCTCCAATGCCTCCCCACCTCCTGACTTCTCTATCACGGTGGAGGGTATCACCATCTCCCCATCAAACCAAGTTCGCTGTCTTGGAGTTACACTTGACTCTGCTCTTTCCTTCATCCCCCACATCAAGTCTCTTTCCTCCTCCTGCCGATACCAACTGCGTAATATTTCCAGAATTTGGCCATTTCTTACCGCTGTCACCACAAAACAACTCATACACGCCCTGGTAATCTCCCGACTCGACTATTGCAATAATCTCTTATCTGGGCCTCCCTCTGTCCCGCCTCTCCCCCCTACAATCCATCCTGAACGCCTCTGCCAGGCTCGATGTTAAAAACATTAACGCGAGGGGTAAAACCATTTGCGCCTAATCCCGTATTACATAGTCGGGTGAACCTGTGCGAACCCTGCGCGAGTTTACTATACAGCACGCGTCCTATACTTAACATTGTGAGTGCAAATGTGCACTGGTACGCGGATGGTATTACATTCTATTTGCGGTAATTACCGCATGGCTTTTGCGCGCATAATTTTAGCAACTCCTAAAAGCTGGTGTTAATGGCAAATCTGAACGTCCTGGCCGAACCCAAAAAAACAGCCCATAAGCATTTTACCCTTAAGTTACCTTAACTTCCCTTCAACCCCCCAAACCATCCCCTCACCCCCCGCCCCCGCTCTCCCCATAAATAAGAACACATGACAAAAGTATTGGCGGTTTGAAAAGGTCACGTCTTTTATTTATAATCAAGGCCAAAAAAACATTGGCTTTGTGGCAGAATTATCAGCGATCCTCGCTTTCTTGGAATAGGTAACACCAGATAACACTGGCAACCGCAATGAACCACCAGCATTGCCCAGAAATAGCGGCCGGCCCCACGTGGGTAAGCTAGCACGACCACACGCTGCTCTCTTTATAGCTGATAGTAGGCCCGGGAGGATCTTCAAACCAGGAGGCACCTGTGTTTGGCCGCACAAACCACCACACAGACCCCCAGATCCTCCCCCTCTATCGCCCCTCCACGTGCCAGGGCCGCATATTTCACCGCCACAAATAAAAGACCGTGACCTTTTCACTTACCTTACACAAGGGTCTTTATCAGCCCTTCGATGTTGCCCCCGAAAAGGTTGTTCCTCGCCTTGGACAAATGGACCCCGTCATTCCAAAACAATTCCTCCTGCATTGTCACTATGTTCTGATGCTCCAAAACCTTTCCTCCCATCTCCAGCATAATCTTTTTCGCTGCCTGGTTTAGCTTCTTTCTCCCGGTGTATCCTGCACCCTGCAGTTCCTCCACACTAATATAGCAATTACGTTAGACCACACTATCTGAACATCCGGCCATTCCTTCCTGAACCACCTAAGTGTTTCCCGGACCCTATTCTGCAAATCTATCGTTGTCATAGCCCCTATGTCATTACCCCCTAAATGCACTATCATTATATCTGGCTGGTCTGGGGATGTAGAGTATGGGGTAGCGGGCGGTAGGGATTCGGCGGTGATCCAGCGTTTCTTTCCACGGTCCTAGCAGCGTCGCGGTTCTCCAAGCCCTGTTATCCCCAATTACTAGCCGAGGCAAGCGTAAAGGTTCAAACAGGAATGAGTTTATTTTAACATGGAGAATACAGGGTTATTTATGAGAAATGAAACCATTGTTCTCCCCTGGCCCGCCCTCAGTCCTCCTGCGGTGATCTTTGCCAGCGCCCGGCCCCCCCTGTGGTGTGAGCGCTCCTTGTGGCTTTCTGCCCGAGTTTGGGGTTTTACCAGGGATTTTGGGGTGATCCCCTGGGAGCGGCGGCATGCTGGGGGTACAGCCTGGTAGCTCGGGTCCGGGGCTGGTTCAGTCCAAAAAGCGCCCGGATCGGATCCACGGAGCCCGAGCTGCGAAGGGGGAAAGTTCGGCGGCTGTACCCGAGCAAGAGTCACTGGTTGCCGGCTGCGCTCCCAGCGAGGGATCCCTGGTCGGCGTTCGGGTTTCTCGGGGTGTTTCGTTCTATAATTCGCACCCCCGTAAGCACCTATTTTTAGGAGCCCACTGGCCAAGAAGCGCTCTTCTGCGTGGTTTCCACGCTGCGGGGCAAGGCGGGCAAGTTTGGGCGGCTTGGCCGAGACAGTCAGCGGCGGCTCGAGGCATTCACAGACCGGGCGTCTTCCCGGGACTGTGGACAGACGGGGAACAGGTCAACCATGGGGAGAATTACAGGGGGAACTTATAAAAATACAACCTAACGAATTCTTTAATACACCATACTGAAACAACATTTTTAAAATGTTGTACCGCGCTACGATATAGTGGCGGCCGTTCCGTCACACATCTCCCCCAAGTTTCCAGATGGCAGACCCGGTGAGACCCTCTTCGGGTCCGCTTGGGGATGTCCATGGCCTCCACCCACCCTAAGTTTCAAGCTCAGTCTGGCAGGATAGTCCGTCTGCATTGCCATTTTGCTTCCCAGGCCGGTACTGGATGGTAAAATTGAAGGGCTGGAGGGCCAGGCTCCACCGCAAGAGCCTGCCGTTGTCCCCGGCCACCCGGTTCAGCCATACCAGGGGGTTGTGGTCCGTGAGGACCGCCCATACAGATACGGTTGCAATTTCTTCAGGGCCCATACCAGGGCCAGGCACTCCTTCTCGATGGCCGCATAAGCTACCTCCCTGGGTAAAAACGGCTGATGTAGGCAACCGGGTGGTCGTGCCCGTCTTCACCGACCTGGCTCAGCACTGCTCCCAATCCGAACATAGATGCGTCTGTGTGGACAACAAAACGTTTCGTGGAATCAGGAGCAGTCAACACGGGGGCTCCCACCAGGGCTCGCTTGAGCTGCTGGAAGGCTTCTTCACACTCCGGGGACCACAGTACCTGTCGGGGAAGGTTCTTGCGGGTCAGGTCAGTCAGGGATTTGGCAATGGCGCTGTAGTTGGGGACGAAGCGGCGGTAGTATCCTGCCGTACCTAGAAAAGCCAACACCTGGGTCTTGGTGCGGGGAGTGGGCCACTGGGCAACAGCCTCAACCTTGGCGGGTTCTGGGCGCTGCCTTCCGCAGCCCACCCGGTGGCCCAGGTACTGGACCTCGGACATGCCGACGTGGCACTTGTCTGGTTTGATGGTCAGACCGGCAGCCGATCCACCATGCGTTGGAAAGTGGCCGGGGCATTCTTCATCCCGAATGGCATAACCCGAAATTGGTATAAGCCAAACGGAGTGATGAATGCCGATTTCGGCACACCTTCCTCGGCAAGGGGAATCTGCCAGTACCCCTTACATAGGTCAATGGTGGTGAGAAAGCTTCCCTGGGCAATCCGGTCTAGGAGTTCGTCGACTCGGGGCATGGGGTAGGCGTCAGTGACAGTGTGGTCATTTAACTTCCTATAGTCCACACAGAACCTGGTAGTGCCATCCTTCTTGGGTACTAGAACCACCGGGGAGGCCCAGGGGCTCTCGGAGGGTTCTATTACCCCTAGGTCCAACATCTCACGGATCTCTTTCTGCATCCCGTCTCTCACTGCATCGGGGATTCGGTACGCCGTCTGCCGCAAAGGGGCTTGACTCTGGGTATTGACCCGATGCAGGGCTATGGAGGTGTAGCCGGGACGGGATGAGAACAGGTCTCGGTGCTCCTGTAGCACCTGCTGAGCCTGTTCCTTGTGGCGGGGGGTGAGCCCCTCGCCCAGCCGGACATTGGCTATCCCCTGGGCACTTGGATCCCCAGGCAGTACCGGCAGGGGGAGATCCTCCAGATCCCCCGCGTCCGGCGCGCAGATGGCGGCTACTGCCTCTTCCCTTTCAAAAAACGGTTTTAGCATGTTCACATGAAAGGTTCTGTGTATCCTTTCATCTGAGCATCTAGCTGCGGTGAAGGTGGTATCGCAGATCTTTTCTATGATTTTGTAGGGTCCTTCCCAGGCTGCCTGCAACTTATTTTGTTTGACCGGTCGGAGTGCTAACACTTTCTGCCCTATCTGGAAGGTGCGGTCCCTAGCCGACCGGTCATACCACCTCTTCTGCTTGGTTTGGGCCGCTTGGAGATTGTCCCGTACCAGGGCGGTCAATTCCTGCAGCCGGTCCCTAAACTCAAGCACATAATCTATGGCCGAGGTCCCCTCCTCGGCCAGAGCACCTTCTCAGTGCTCCCGGAGCAAGTCCAAGGGGCCGCGGACTCTCCGGCCGTACAGTAGCTCAAAGGGAGAGAAGCCTGTGGCTTCCTGGGGTATCTCCCGGTACGCGAACAGAAGGTGGGGCAGATGGCATTCCCAGTCCTTATGGGACATGGTAAAGGTGCGGAGAAGCTGCTTGAGGGTCCCGTTGAACCGCTCGCAGAGCCCGTTGGTCTGCGGGTGGTAAGGGGAGCTGTACAGGGGTTTAATCCCGCACAGCCTCCAGAGCTGCTGGGTCACCTCGGCCGTAAATTGTGTGCCCTGGTCAGACAGGATTTCCTGGGGAAATCCAACCCTGGAGAAGATCTGCAGCAGAGCTCCGGCAACGGTCTCTGCGTGGATATCCCGGAGGGCCACGGCTTCGGGGTACCTGGTGGGGTAGTCTACTACGGTCAAGATATACTTCTTGCCCGTAGGGCTAGGCACTGCCAAGGGTCCTACCAGATCCACCGCCACCCGTCTAAAAAGTTCTCCCACTATGGGCAATGGTCTCAGGGGAGCTTTCTTGGCGTCCCCCGCTTCCCTACTCGTTGGCATACCCCACACGTCCGACAGTAGTCCCTAACTTCCCCTGATAATCCGGGTCAAAAGAAGCTCTGGGTCAGACGGTGCAATGTCCGCCGGTGCCCGAGATGGCTCGCAAGGGGAATATCATGCGCGATCCTTAACAGATCGCGCTGATATTTCGCCGGCACTACCAGCTGCCTGTGGGGTACTCGGTCTATTCCCTGGCTCGTCCCCCCAATGTCCTGTACAGCTTCCCTTGGTCCCAGGCAAATCTCCCCTCCCCTAACCCTCCCGGGTCCCTCCCTGCTTGTTGTCGGTATAGGGCAAGGGTAATATCGTTCCGGGTGGCTTGGGCAAAGTCCGTCGGGGAATCCCAGGTCAGGGCAGGGGCGTTGTCAGGGCCAAGTGGGGGTGTTGGTCTGGTCTGGCTTACCGTGGTCCCCTCGGAGTCGGTGGGTGGAGCCTTCCGTGCTTGAATGTGGGTGGTAACGGGGCATACCCCGCCAGGATGAGGGTCCTCAAAAGGTGGAGGTCAGCAATCCCAGGTCGTTGCCAAGTAGGACCTCGGACGGTAGATTCTTCATGACCCCGACCTCCACGTCCCGGGCATTTGTGCCCCAATCTAGATGGACGCGGGCCGTAGGGATTCGATACACATGGCCACCAGCGACTCTGACGGCCACCGAATACCCGGTTGAAGCAGCCGAGGGGATAAGATGGGGCTGTGCCAGGGTAAGGGTTGCACCGGTGTCTCGCAGACCACTGGCAAGTTGTCCATTCACCCGAACTTGTTGGCGATGGTGATGACGGTTGTCCTGCGCGGCTGCTTGCACAGGGTTGGCCTCATGCAGGATGCACTAGTCTTCCTCGAGGGTGGCTGTGGGTTCCGGTTCCTGATGGCAGCAGTATGCCGTAGCTCGGCTCGGTGGGTGCGCTGCCCGGGACGGTGCCGGACGCTGGTTGTTCAGGGGACAACGGTCTCTCATGTGTCCGATCTGGTTACACCCATAGCACCGGGGTCCTACCCGAGGAGCCGGGGTGGAGGGTGCCGGTGGCCTGGGTGCTCGTTCGAGGGGAGCAGGGCGTAACTGTAGCGCTGGATGGAAGCGGGGAGATGGGGCTCGGATGCCCGGAGGGGCTACTCGCCTGGCGTCCTGGTACTCGTCGGCAAGGCGGGTGGCTTCAGACAGGGTGAGGGGGCGCCGGTCTCGCACCCAGTCTTGGACCTCTGGAGGAGAGTAGTTGTAGAACTGCTCCAGTAATAGCAGCTGGACGATCTGGTCCGGTTGGGTAGCTTGGCACCCCTGTATCCAGCTGCGGAGCGCCTGGTGCATCCGGTGTCCCCACTCCGCATACGAGTCCTGAGTGCCCCTTCTTAAGGCTCGAAATCGAACTCGATACGCCTCCGGGGTGAGTGCATAGCGGGCCAGCAGATGTTCCTTGACCCGCTCGTACACCATACAGTCTTCGTCCGCCACCGCCCGATAGGCTTCAGCCGCCCTGCCGGTCAGTTTTCTCGCCAGGATGGGTACCCAGTCTCGGACCGCCACCCCCTGCAGGGCACATTGCCTCTCGAAATCCTGCAGGAACCCGATGTCTTCGCTCCCCTCTGGGAAAAGTTTGAATGCTGCGAACAGTATTTTCTGTTTGGGGGGTCCGGTACTCCCTTGGGGGGACAGCGAACCCCCGGACCTTTGCTGCATCTCTGCCTGGCAGAGCTTGTCTGTGTCGACCAGGACCCTCCCAATGATGTCGGCGGAGGGGTCCGTTCCGTATAGGGCCAGCTGCCACTGCACCTCTCGCCTCCATTCCGAGGTCTCGGAGCCCTCAGAGGGAGCCACGCTGTTGCGGTCGTACTCCATCAGTTCTCCGATGATGACCGCTTTCGCCTTGCCTCTGGCTCTTAACAGTTCTTTCAGGACCGTGCGCTTCAGCCCTTCGTAGCGCTGTGCCATACGGGGTCACCGCCGTTGCTGGTACTGTCCACCTCTCGAACCCAGGGGTGTCTGAGACCGGGGTCAAGCCGGCGGCTGTATCTCCCCCTGCTTGTCTGGTCTCAGCCGGATCCCAGCGCTGCCAGCCAATGTAGCGGATCCCTGCCACCCTGCCCGGGTAGATCCGCCGTCAGCGCCGAACTGGTCTGGGGATGTAGAGTCAGGGGTAGCGGGCGGTAGGGATTCAGCGGTGATCCAGCGTTTCTTTCCACGGTCCTTGCAGCGTCGCGGTTCCCCAAGCCCTGTTATCCCCAATTACTGGCCGAGGCAAGAGTAAAGGTTCAAACAGGAATGAGTTTATTTTAACATGGAGAATACAGGGTTATTTATGAGAAATGAAACCATTGTTCTCCCCTGGCCCGCCCTCAGTCCTCCTGCGGTGATCTTTGTTTGTACCTCAAGCCATAGCCCAATCTGCCTGGGTTAACCTGGGGGAACCCCTACGGTGCGCAGCCCTTATCTCGGGTCTCGGCGCCAGCTCGTCTGTTCCCCCCTCCCAGAGCCTCTCCCTGTCTGGCCAGCGCCCGGCCCCCCTGTGGTGTGAGCGCTCCTTGTGGCTTTCTGCCCGAGTTTGGGATTTTACCAGGGATTTCGGGGTGATCCCCTGGGAGCGGCGGCATGCAGGGGGTACAGCCTGGTAGCTCGAGTCCGGGGCTGGTTCAGTCCAAAAAGCGCCCGGATCGGATCCACGGATCCCGAGCTGCGAAGAGGGAAAGTTCGGCGGCTGTACCCGAGCAAGGGTCACTGGTTGCCGGCCGCGCTCCCAGCGAGGGATCCCTGGTTCGGCGTTCGGGTTTCTCGGGGTGTTTCGTTCTATAATTCGCACCCCCGTAAGCACCTATTTTTAGGAGCCCACTGGCCAAGAAGCGCTCTTCTGCGTGGTTTCCACGCTGCGGGGCAAGGCGGGCAAGTTTGGGCGGCTTGGCAGAGACAGTCAGCGGCGGCTCGAGGCATTCACAGACCGGGCGTCTTCCCGGGGCTGTGGACAGGCGGGGAACAGGTCAACCATGGGGAACTTATAAAAATACAACCTAACGAATTCTTTAATACACCATACTGAAACAACATTTTTAAAATTTTGTACCGCGCTACGGTATAGTGGCGGCCGTTCCGTCAGACACCTAATGCCCGCTTTAGTGAGGCTGAACCCTAGGTTCACTCCCATCGTTGTGCCCACAGCGTGAACAGCCGCCCAGTGCACATAGGAGTGTCCCAGGATCCATACTCTCTTCGCCCGCTCTGAAAGAAAAAACCCAAAAAACTGAATATTAACGTTCAAACACATACCAACTTTTTATCGCGACTGTAAATTGAATCAGGGTTATATACCTACCCCCGCTTTTTCACAACCCTCTCCTCTCTAACTTAGTAAATTATGAAATACCAGCTAGCCTGCTAAAACCGGTGCCCTTTAAACAAATTCCCTTTCCCCATCGCTGTTTAATCCTAACTGCTCGCGATCTGCCAGAGAAATGAAGGTTTATTAATTTTATTTTTTCCCCAAAAACAGAATATCCCCTATGTCGTTACCCCCTAAATGCATGGCCGGATTAACATAGGGGCGGATGGAGCGGTCGCTCCAGGCCCCCTTCTAAAAATAGGCCCACAGCCGGCCAGCTGATAGTGAGTGCCGAGTGCACCCAGCCCAGGCCTTTGATCAGCCCTGCAGCAGAACCCGGCGCTTAGATAATAGAAACGCAGCATTTCCTATGGGCAGAGGCTGAGGGGCGGAGCTGTTCTTTGAAGCCACGTGCTGCCCCTTTCCCTGCACAGCGGGAAGGTGATGAAGATCCGGCTCGGGAGATAAGATAAGGACACACTGATTTGTAAATATTTCCTCCCTCTTATTTAATCACTGGCCCACTAGTTCCAGGATGACATGGGAGGGGGGGGGCCCTACCTAACAGGCATCCAGGTTGCTTAGAGATAGCAGCTTCAACTTAAGCTGCAAAGCAGCCTGATTAGGTGTAAACACTGCGTGTGTGTCTGTTTGTGTATATAGCTGTGTGTGTATATAGCTGAGTGTGTGTGTGTATAGCTGAGTGTGTGTGTGTGTATAGCTGAGTGTGTGTGTGTGTATAGCTGAGTGTGTGTGTGTGTATAGCTGAGTGTGTGTGTGTGTAGCTGAGTGTGTGTGTGTGTGTGTGTCTGTTTGTGTATATAGCTGTGTGTGTATATAGCTGAATGTGTGTGTATGTGTGCTCTGTATATAGCAGAGTGTATGTGTGCTCTGTATATAGCAGAGTGTGTGTGTATGTGTGCTCTGTATATAGCAGAGTGTGTGTGTGTATGTGTGCTCTGTATATAGCAGAGTGTGTGTGTGTATGTGTGCTCTGTATATAATGGAGTGTGTGTGTATGTGTGCTCTGTATATAATGGAGTGTGTGTGTGTGTGTGTGTGTGCTCTGTATATAATGGAGTGTGTGTGTGTGTATGTGTGCTCTGTATATAATGGAGTGTGTGTGTGTGTATGTGTGCTCTGTATATAATGGAGTGTGTGTGTGTGTGTGTATGTGTGCTCTGTATATAATGGAGTGTGTGCGTGCCTCAGTATTTATAAAAAGGCCCACCGAAATCTTCAGCACCAGGCCCATGATGCTCTTAATCCGGTGCTGCCTAAATGCACTATCATTATATCTGGCTTCCCCCACCTTCTCCTAGATTGAATATAGAATATTTGATACAGTCCTAACCTCAACATCTGAGGAAAGGGATTTAGGGGTCATTATTTCAGAGGATCTAAGGGTAAGTAGTCAATGTAATAGAGCAGCAGGAAATGCTGGCAGAATGCTTGGAAATGCTGGCAGAATGCTTGGTTGTGTAGGGAGAGGTATTAGCAGTAGGAAAAGGGAAGTGCTCATGCCACTGTACAGAGCACTGGTGAGACCTCACTTGGAGTACTGTGTGCAGTACTGGAGACCGTATCTCCATAAGGATATAGACACCTTAGAGAGAGTTCAGAGAAGGGCTACTAAAATGGTGTACGGCTTGAAGGAGAAAAGTTACCAGGAAAGGCTTAATGATCTTAACATGTATAGCTTGGAAAAAAGACGAGACAGATGAGATATGATAGAAACATCTAAATACGTAAAAGGAATCCACAAGGTAGAGGAAGGAAGTATATTTAAAGGGAAACAAAGTAGGAAAACAAGAGGACATAGTCTTAGATTAGAGGGGCAAATGTTTAAAAGTAACATCAGGAAGCATTATTTTATTGAGAGGGTGGTGGATACATGGAACAGTCTTCCAGTAGAAGTGGTAGAGGCTAAAACAGTGATTGAATTTAAACAGGCATGGGATAGGCATAAGGCTATCCTAAACAAAAGATAAATCCAGGTAAAGTATCCATGTAATTGGGCAGACTAGATGGGCCGAAAGAAAATGTCGGCAGATAAGAACCTATGTTTCTTTCCATCCCAGCAACGTTACAGCCTTTTCCACAGCCGCTTTGAATTGCAACCTGGACAAAATTGGTTCCATCCTCATGCCTCATAAAACATATGGCCGTTTGCAGGAGCCGCCTCCAAATAACCTCTTACATAACACCGGGCATACCTCCACTTAACCTCTGTATTACACTCCAGTCTTTGTGTAATATACCCTCCCCCCTCTAAGTAATGGATCCCCTTTGTTTTCACATGCTTCTGTCAGCCCCTCGCCCCCCCAGCAACCAAGGTCGCCCAGCTCATGGTTATCTGATGCATTGTTCCTAGCTGGATGTGATTACATTGTCTCTGCACCTTTCCTCTCTGTGTGTGTCCCTTGCACAATGTAAATCAATGTAGTCTCCATTTTGAGTTTGGCCATAAGCAGTACGTCTGCGGAATACTGACTTCAAGGGGAGCAGTCTGCCCGTGGACAGGAACCCCTATGTTACAGCCTCGTTCCTCGAATGCCCTCTGGGTTAAGCTAAATGGGGACTTCTCTAAAGGACCAGCCATTCTACCTAACAGCACCTCCTTCCCCCACTTTTCTCTCAATATTTCTGGCAGTTCATATGCTGATTTCAACTGCTTTACTTTCCTACCCCCCTTCGCTTCACCCCTAATCAGTATCTTGAAGCCTTTCATAAAAACCCTTACTCCATTCTCCTTATCCTCCATCTTTAAGGCTCGCCAGCCCTGGAATCCTTTACCAAGTCTTTAACCCACGTCTTTAACCCACGTCTACCAATGAAACGGTTTCTTGCTTAGTATATTAATCTATAGACCCGAAGTTAAGTCAACCTACCCAAAATAGTGAAACAGCATCTGCTAACATACAAAAATCACTGTTTAGTTGATAAGCCTCTTCAGAAATTATAACAGACACATTTAGATGTGTATTTGGTTAGTAATCGTTATATTCATAAGTCTGGCAGAAACCATCTGGATTAATTTAGTTGCGCAAATGTAAGTTTAAACAGATTATACAGTTACTGCTGCCGCACTTCCTCATTGACAGCAGACCATGTGACTTTTTGAGGTTTAAGATGGCTGCCAGCCATGCGGTCACTGATTACCTATATTTATAAGATCATACAGACTATACAAATAATAAGGTTTGATCAAGTATTACAAAGTGAAGCAAATATCAACAAGCATATTCTAGCTAAAATGCAAATCACTATAACGGGTAAATTAGTGCGTATTTAACCAAATAGATTATACTGTATGTGTGTGTGTGTGTAATGTCAAAATAGTGACAAATTCACAGAATTAATACACTTAATACTCATCCACTCCCAGGTTTTCTTATGATGATGGTACGAGTGGGAAAGATGAGGGAGTTGTTGCTCATGTTTCCTCCATTTCGGAGATAAGTCTCTCCTCTCCCTCAATAAAGACAAAGTTAGTGTTCTGAAATAATTATTTACTCACACTGTAGCAAGTGCGCAAAAAAGATTGTACATTACTGCTGTGTCACTTCAAAAATTGCCTCAATTAGTATAGTGAACTTAAATACAGTATACAAATGAGTTTATTCATCAACTTATTGCTTAGCTCTTGGAGTTACTTTATTTATTTCACATACGCCCAGGTGAGACAACCCCCCTCCCTTCCAGAATACATTACAGATAACAACAGGCTCCAGCCACTATACAATAGATAAAGCTCCAGCCACTGGACAATAGAAATAACAGTCATCACAAGGGAGTGTTTACCCTTCCTTCTCTAAACAGTGTGCTTAGGGAAACCCAGGATGTTAGAGTGCAAGCTCTTGAGCAAGGGGCCACTCCTACTGTTTAATGATGCAAAATATAACAACTTATAACTGTAACATACAGATACACACTTTGACAACAGCATAGCACATCACACAACACTCTACACTATATACAGAGACAATAAACTGTAAAGCAAAATACTTGCAAATAAACATTGGGGCGGCCGTTTCATCACAGGTTGCTTGGTATGCTTCCGGCCTGTTCAGTACAAAAATGACTGCAGCTCATTAAAATGTATTGATTTTGGAGTGCTATTTGGTGCTAAAACACCCACTATTCATGTGCGTGATTCTTAAAATTGACCGTCAGTCATTTACTAGAGTGAGCACTTTAACTAGAAAGGCACAGCAATCTTCAGACAGACACAGGCAAAATTACTGATCCCAAATGCCCCTAATAACATACAAAACAACAAATCACTGAATTCTGGCCGAGCTATACCAGAACCATTAACCTATTCATAATTACTATCACGCAGATACTACACAAAATTAACAAGGGAATACAGTATTGCAAAGTGTAACGAATATCAAAAGCATCTACTAAATAAAACCTGCAAATCAATACAATGGAAAACCTGCACCTATTTATCCAAGTATTAATAGAACTAGGAATATATATATATAGGTTTAGCAGACTATAATAATAGGGAATATATAACCGATTGATACAGCCAGTAATACTTATCCAGTCGTTGGTTTTCGTATGCTGATGGTGATGGTAAAATGGAGTTGGCTGTCCAAAAAGACAAAGGTTAGACTGATTTCATCTGTCCTTTGCTTACCCTTTTCTATTACCCCTGCCCCTCCCCTTTCTGTTATCTGCCCCCGAGACCCAATCCCAGCGATACCCTGAAACAAAAGGGTGAACCATTGTAACTCCTCCCAACTTTCAACTCTTTTCTTTAAACAGGGAAATTGCTTAAGCTTTTTTCGTTCCCATCCAGTCTCTCATCAGTACTAAAAAGTAATGCAGCAACAATGTAATGGATGATGCAGGTGTGTGTGTTATTACTGTGATGTTTTCCACAAACGTTTTTATATTCTTACTTAATTGGTTGAGTTGTATTAAAAAGTCTCTTACTTCCGTGTAAGCAAGTTGTAGTTTATTAATCGGTGTAGACCAGTTTCCTCACAGAGCTGCCTCATAACACTGCTCTGCTTCAGCCGCCATTTTACATCTACCAGAACATTCCCCCCAACTGACAACAGGAAGTGAAAAATCACCTCAGAGCATAACAGGAAGTAGGAAGGCAGAAGAAAAGCAATGCATCATTCACAACCAACAGTCAATATACCTCACAATACACACACACACTATATAGTCTTACACAGTCTAACCACCCATACATCACATAAGTGATGTCGTGTGTGTATATACCTGTGTATTGTCCCTAAAGCGGTGTAAGTGATGCCGTGTGTGTGTATAAACCTGTGTATTGTCCCTATAGCGGTGTAAGTGATGCCGTGTGTATATACACCTGTGTATTGTCCCTATAGCGGTGTAAGTGATGCCGTGTGTGTGTATATACCACTATTGTCCCTATAGCGGTGTAAGTGATGCCGTGTGTGTATATACCTGTGTATTGTCCCTATAGCGGTGTAAGTGATGCCGTGTGTGTATATACCTGTGTATTGTCCCTATAGCGGTGTAAGTGATGCCGTGTGTGTATATACCTGTGTATTGTCCCTATAGCGGTGTAAGTGATGCCGTGTGTGTGTATATACCACTATTGTCCCTATAGCGGTGTAAGTGATGCCGTGTGTGTATATACCTGTGTATTGTCCCTATAGCGGTGTAAGTGATGCCGTGTGTGTATATACCTGTGTATTGTCCCTATAGCGGTGTAAGTGATGCCGTGTGTGTCTATATACCTGTGTATTGTCCCTATAGCGGTGTAAGTGATGCCGTGTGTGTATATACCGGTGTATTGTCCCTATAGCGGTGTAAGTGATGCCGTGTGTGTATATACCTGTGTATTGTCCCTATAGCGGTGTAAGTGATGCCGTGTATTCTGACTCCGATCGTTGTATAGCGATTTATCCCTTGCAGAGACCTCTATGCCTGGCCTGTATAAGTAGATGCAATCACCGAGGACAATCCTTATCAGAAGCTGAACTCCCCAAAACACTGTTTCTTTCCACGACTTGCTTTATTCCGTACATCAGGTTACAGCAGATCACAGGATACAGCAGATGATGGAATGATAGGTTTTATGCGGTCAATAGATGATACTGTCCTAGCTTGCAGATGAATAGACATATGCTGCTAGATAACTACACCATGCTACAGCTCTTACAAGAAGGATGGGTGGAACTTCACACACACAGGAAGTGCATCATCATAAAGCGAGGGAAAAAAGAGAAAACATGTACAATACAGAAAGACCACTAGGTGGCAGCATAAGGACTATCTATACAATATAAATCCCCATCTTAATGAATATAACTGTAACAGCACACCGTGTGTGTGTGTATATACCTGTGTATTGTCCCTATAGCGGTGTAAGTGATGCCGTGTGTGTGTGTATACCTGTGTATTGTCCCTATAGCGGTGTAAGTGATGCCGTGTGTGTGTGTATACCTGTGTATTGTCCCTATAGCGGTGTAAGTGATGCTGTGTGTGTGTGTGTATACCTGTGTATTGTCCCTATAGCGGTGTAAGTGATGCCATGTGTGTGTATACCTGTGTATTGTCCCTATAACAGTTTTAGTGATGTATATACATAGTCACAGCTGACAGACTCCGCACCAGTAATTTGAGGGTTCGGGTTCTGTGAGTGTGTGCGGACACATGCAGCACCTCACTGTCACGTTATCCCTCTGTGCAGATGGCGTCTATAGAATGGGTTTCACTTTTGGGGTACCCTAAACTGACTCTGCATTTTGACCCCCAGGAGCGGCTCCTGCTCTCAGTGTTACCGCGCCATGTTGCCATGGAGATGAAGGCCGACATTAACGCCAAACAGGAGGACATGATGTTCCACAAGATTTACATCCAGAAGCACGACAACGTCAGGTACGAAAATGACATCACTATGACGGGCAGAGCGGGGTTTGGTATTGGTATGACGGGTAGAACTGGAGTTGGTATCGTATGATGGGTAGAACTGCGGTTGGTATCGGTATGATGGGCAGAACAGGGGTTGGTATCGGTATGACGGGCAGAACTGGGGTTGGTATCTGTATGACGGGCAGAACTGGGGTTGGTATCGGTATGACGGCAGAACAGGGGTTGGTATCGGTATGACGGCAGAACTGGGGTTGGTATCGGTATGACGGCAGAACAGGGGTTGGTATCGGTATGACGAGCAGAACGGGGGTTGGTATCGGTATGACGGGCAGAACTGGAATTGGTATCGGTATGACGGGCAGAACTGGGGTTGGTATCGGTATGACGGGCAGAACTGGAATTTATATGACATGGAGAGCTTGTGTGGACATTGAGAGTTGGGTTTGGTATCAGTATGATGGGCAGTGCTGGAGTTGGTATCCGAATGAGAGTCAGGTTTGGGGTTGGCATTGGTATGATGGGCAGAGATGGGTTGATGATGGTATGAGAGCCTGCAATGGAGTTAATATCAGTATGATGCGCAGAGCTTGGCATCGGTATGACCGGCAGAGCTGAGGTTGCCATCAGTATCATGGGCAGAGTTGGGTTTGGTGTCCGTATGAGGGTCATATTTGGAGTTAGTGTTGGTATGAGGGTCAGGGTAGGGCTTAGTATGGGTATGAAGGGCAGAGCCAGTATCAGTACAGCTTAAAGAGCTTTTGTGGGCGTCGAGATGGTGAGAGTTGGGGTTGGTATGGGTATGATGGACACCATTGGAGCTAGTATCGGTATGATTCTCAGAGCTGGTATCACTGACAGGCGGAGCCGGGGTTGGCATTGGTACAGTGGGCAAAGCTGGGGTTGGTATCAGTATGAGGGCAGGATTTGGGGTTCTTATTGGTATAAGGGTCAGAGCTCTGGTTCGCACCAGTTCTGTGGGTAAAGCTGAGGGTTGGTATCAGAATGAGGGTATGATTTGGGTTGGCATTGGTATGAGGGCATCCTGAGGAAAAGGCCAGGGCACTTAATGCTGTGCCAGGGCAGAGTTGGTAGTGTGAGTGTTTGGGGTCATTCTCAGCTCTGTGTCAGGAAGGAGCTCATCCCAATGAAATCCTTTCTTGACGTGGAGACCCTGGCTTTTATAAAGGGGACATTGATCCTGTGCCCGCGGTAATTACCAGCGTGTATTTTGCCGGAGCCCCGGGCACTGTGTCTTGTGGGTGTGCCCTGACTTTATCCAAAACATCAATTCATGGGGACATTAAGAAATAAAATATTTTGTGTTTTTCTATTGATCAGCAAAAAGCTATTTTTACCCGGAATTCAGCGGAATAAAGCTGTGATTGTTCCATGAAGCAGCAGCTCCTCCAAATCCGGACAAGTGTCATCTGATCGCCCAGGCGGGCGCCAGACTGAGTCACCCTCTCACGGGGAGATCTCCCAAACTTGTGATCGCTTAGTGACTGGACTCAGCAGCTGCACAGAAATTACCTAAACGGCTCCCTGTACCATAAGGGGGTGCATAGTGTGCCCGGGCACACCCGAATGCTGGGCGTTATGTCCTCTTTCACCCCTTACAATGCCATTTTATATCTCCCTTATCTGATTCACCATGAATAACATAAAATCTGCATCTGATTATTAATGAAAAATGTACATTTTATGCAAAATCTTCTAAACACAAGTTTTAATTTCATAAATGTTCCACGTCTGCACGTCCCAACGCTAGAGACTGCGCCCGCCAGTGTCTGCGCCCCCCAACGCTAGAGGCTGCGCCCGCCAGTGTCTGCACGCCCCAACGCTACAGGCTGCGCCCGCCAGTGTCTACGCGCCCCAACGCTACAGGCTGCGCCCGCCAGTGTCTGCACGCCCCAACGCTACAGGCTGCGCCCGCCGGTGTCTGCGCGCCCCAACGCTACAGGCTGCGCCCGCCAGTGTCTGCGTGCCCCAACGCTACAGGCTGCGCCCGCCAGTGTCTACGCGCCCCAACGCTACAGGCTGCGCCCGCCGGTGTCTGCGCGCCCCAACGCTACAGGCTGCGCCCGCCGGTGTCTGCGCGCCCCAACGCTACAGGCTGCGCCCGCCAGTGTCTGCGTGCCCCAACGCTACAGGCTGCGCCCGCCAGTGTCTACGCGCCCCAACGCTACAGGCTGCGCCCGCCAGTGTCTGCGTGCCCCAACGCTACAGGCTGCGCCCGCCGGTGTCTGCGCGCCCCAATGCTACAGGCTGCGCCCGCCGGTGTCTGCACGCCCCAATGCTACAGGCTGCGCCCGCCGGTGTCTGCACGCCCCAATGCTACAGGCTGCGCCCGCCGGTGTCTGCGCGCACTAACACAATGGGCTGTGCCTACCAATGCCCTGTACCATTCTCACATTATCTCACGGTAATATTACTGCTGGGCGAGTCATCCCAGACACCACGTGAGCCCCAATACACCTCGCAGACACCACATGAGCCCCAATACACCCCGCAGACACCACATGAGCCCCAATACACCACGTGAGCCCCAAAACACCCCGCAGACACCACGTGAGCCCCAATACACCCCGCAGACACCACGCGAGCCCCAATACACCCCGCAGACACCACGTGAGCCCCAATACACCCCGCAGACACCACGTGAACCCCAATACACCACGTGAGCCCCAATACACCCCGCAGACACCACGTGAGCCCCAATACACCACGTGAGCCCCAATACACCCTGCAGACACCACATGAGCCCCAATACACCCCGCAGACACCACATGAGCCCCAATACACCCCGCAGACACCACGTGAGCCCCAATACACCCCGCAGACACCACATGAGCCCTAATACACCACGTGAGCCCCAATACACCCCGCAGACACCACGTGAGCCCCAATACACCCCGCAGTCACCACGTGATCCCCAATACACCCTGCAGACACCACGAGAGCCCCAATACACCACGTGAGCCCCAATACACCCCGCAGACACCACGTGAGCCCCAATACACCCCGCAGACACCACGCGAGCCCCAATACACCCTGCAGACACCACGAGAGCCCCAATACACCACGTGAGCCCCAATACACCCCGCAGACACCACGTGAGCCCCAATACACCCCGCAGACACCACGCGAGCCCCAATACACCCCGCAGACACCATGTGAGCCCCAATATACCACGTGAGCCGTAATACACCCCACAGACACCACGTGAGCCCCAATACACCACGTGAGCCCCAATACACCCCGCAGTCACCACGTGATCCCCAATACACCCTGCAGACACCACGCGAGCCCCAATACACCCCGCAGACACCATGTGAGCCCCAATATACCACGTGAGCCGTAATACACCCCGCAGACACCACGTGAGCCCCAATACACCACGTGAGCCCCAATACACCCCGCAGACACCACGTGATCCCCAATACACCCCGCAGACACCACGTGAGCCCCAATACACCCTGCAGACACCACGTGATCACTCAGAGGAGTGAAAGGGAGACAATAAAAGGTAAATATGCTCAGAGAGGAAACAAAAGGGTCGAACGTGAGGAAAAAGGAAACTCAATGAGAAAATATGTCCCTATCTCACCCAGGTGGTGACCACTCAAGGGTTACCAGCCGCCCTGCATTGCTCAGTTTTTTTCTTTCTCCCTCGTGCAGGGAGTCGTGCAGGGAGTCGGAGATGTGCAGGAGGATGAGCCCGTGTTGCATTGGTGGTGCCGCGCAGGGAGCCGTGGGTGGCTTGCTGCGATCATCATGCCAGCGGGCAGCAAACCGCGCTCTATATAAATACTGTCTGCTTTATACTGGCGCTGCGGCCGGCAACATGTGACCCTCTCAACAGAGACTGGAATGAGCCTATTGCCTCCTCAGAGATCGGCCTGAGCGCCGCTTGGGTCAGTGTTACCCACCGGCTAACAAGTAAATCCATTCAGTGGTAACAGAGTTCAGGCTTCTTGCTGAATCCTCAGGTATGGCTGCCATCCTACCAATCAGTGTATGTTCCAGCTCTCTCTGCGCTGTATGGCTGTGCCCCGCTTGTCTGTGTGTGGCATGGCTGTCTGCACATGTCTGTACGCGGCATGTCTGTCTGCGGCATGGCTGTGCGCCGATTGGCTGTCTGTGGCATGTCTGTGTGCTGCATGTCTGTCTGCGGCATGGCTGTGCGCCGCTTGTCTGTGTGTGGCATGGCTGTGTGCCATGGCTGTGTGCACATGTCTGTACGCGGCATGGCTGTGTGCGGCATGGCTGTGTGCGGCATGGCTGTGTGCGGTATGGTTGTGTGCTGCATGGCTGTGCGCCTCATGTCTGTGTGCGGTATGGTTGTGTGCTGCATGGCTGTGCGCCGCTTGTCTGTGTGTGGTATGGTTGTGTGCTGCATGGCTGTGCGCCTCATGTCTGTGTGCGGTATGGTTGTGTGCTGCATGGCTGTGCGCTGCATCTGTGTGTGGTATGGTTGTGTGCGGTATGGTTGTGTGCTGCATGGCTGTGCGCCGCATGTCTGTGTGCGGTATGGTTGTGTGCGGTATGGCTGTGCGCCGCATGTCTGTGTGCGGTATGGTTGTGTGCGGTATGGCTGTGTCTGCATGGCTGTGTGCCGCATGTCTGTGTGCGGTATGGTTGTGTGCCGGTATGGCTGTGCGCCGCATGGTCTGTGTGCGGTATGGTTGTGCTGCGGTATGGTTGTGTGCTGCATGGCTGTGCGCCGCATGTCTGTGTGCGGTATGGTTGTGTGCGGTATGGCTGTGCGCCGCATGTCTGTGTGCGGTATGGTTGTGTGCGGTATGGCTGTGTGCTGCATGGCTGTGCGCCGCATGTCTGTGTGCGGTATGGTTGTGTGCGGTATGGCTGTGCGCCGCATGTCTGTGTGCGGTATGGTTGTGTGCGGTATGGTTGTGTGCGGTATGGCTGTGCGCCGCATGTCTGTGTGCGGTATGGTTGTGTGCGGTATGGTTGTGCGCTGCATGGCTGTGCGCCGCATGAATCGATAAGATTTTTGACAGCGAGATCAGGCCTCAGTATGTCCGCGTTGGCTGATCTACTGGAGGTCGGGCCGTCGGGGCTCCATGGTCCCGGCTCTGTGTTCTTTGCCGCTTTGTCCAGATGTTCACAAAGACTTTGTACTTTTCAGTGTTTTCATAAACCGGGCCGGAGGCTAAAAATAGCCCTTGTGTTTTGGATGCAGGTTCTCCCTGTGCTGACATTTGAGTATTTTTGGATTCCCAGCTGGTGGATGAATAGTGTCCAGCGGTGGGTCATTGTGTAACGCAGGCGCTCGGGGCCCTCCCCGACTATTCTATCTGCGCTTCCTGTATATTCTGAATAAACACAAGGACTTCCTCTGTATTAATTAATATCACACAACGAAAAGCGTGAAGGTGGGAAAATCCACACCATACTCTGTTTCCACTGTATATAATCACACCGTGCGCTGTATCCCTGTATATAATCACACTGTGCGCTGTATCCCTGTATATAATCACACCGTGCGCTGAATCCCTGTATATAATCACACCGTGCGCTGTATCCCTGTATATAATCACACCGTGCGCTGTATCCCTGTATATAATCACACGTGCGCTGTATCCCTGTATATAATCACACCGTGCGCTGTATCCCTGTATATAATCACACCGTGCGCTGTATCCCTGTATATAATCACACCGTGCGCTGTATCCCTGTATATATCACACCGTGCGCTGTATCCCTGTATATAATCACACCGCGCTGTATCCCTGTATATATATCACACTGTGCGCTGATCCCTATATAATCACACCGCGCCTGTATCCCTGTATATAATCACACCGTGCTCTGAATCCTTGTATATAATCACACCGTGCGCTGAATCCCTGTATATAATCACACATGCGCTGAATCCCTGTATATAATCACACATGCGCTGAATCCCTGTATATAATCACACCGTACTCTGAATCCTTGTATATAATCACACCGTGCGCTGAATCCCTGTATATAATCACACATGCGCTGAATCCCTGTATATAATCACACATGCGCTGAATCCCTGTATATAATCACACCGTGCGCTGAATCCCTGTATATAATCACACCGTGCGCTGTATCCCTGTATATAATCACACGTGCGCTGAATCCCTGTATATAATCACACATGCGCTGAATCCCTGTATATAATCACACCGTGCGCTGAATCCCTGTATATAATCACACCGTGCGCTGTATCCCTGTATATAATCACACTGTGCGCTGAATCCCTGTATATAATCACACCGTGCGCTGAATCCCTGTATATAATCACACCGTGCGCTGAATCCCTGTATATAATCACACATGCGCTGAATCCCTGTATATAATCACACTGTGCTCTGAATCCCTGTATATAATCACACCGTGCGCTGAATCCCTGTATATAATTACACCGTGCGCTGAATCCCTGTATATAATCACACCGTGCGCTGAATCCCTGTATATAATCACACCGTGCACTGAATCCCTGTATATAATCACACCGTGCGCTGTATCCCTGTATATAATCACACTGTGCGCTGTATCCCTGTATATAATCACACTGTGCGCTGAATCCCTGTATATAATCACACCGTGCGCTGAATCACTGTATATAATCACACCGTGCGCTGAACCCCTGTATATACTCACAATGTCCGCTGAATCCCTGTATATAATCACACCGTGCGCTGAATCCCTGTATATAATCACACCGTGCTCTGAATACCTGTATATAATCACACCGTGCTCTGAATCCCTGTATATAATCACACCGTGCGCTGAATCCCTGTATATAATTACACCGTGCGCTGAATCCCTGTATATAATCACACCGTGCGCTGTATCCCTGTATATAATCACACCATACTCTGAATACCTGTATATAATCACACCGTGCGCTGTATCCCTGCATATAATCACACCATACTCTGAATCCCTGTATATAATCACACCGTGCGCTGAATACCTGTATATAATCACACCATACTCTGAATCCCTGTATATAATCACACCGTGCGCTGTATCCCTGTATATAATCACACCGTGCGCTGAATCCCTGTATATAATCACACCGTGCGCTGAATACCTGTATATAATCACACCATACTCTGAATCCCTGTATATAATCACACCGTGCGCTGTATCCCTGCATATAATCACACCATACTCTGAATCCCTGTATATAATCACACCGTGCGCTGTATCCCTGCATATAATCACACCATACTCTGAATCCCTGTATATAATCACACCGTGCGCTGAATACCTGTATATAATCACACCATACTCTGAATACCTGTATATAATCACACCGTGCGCTGTATCCCTGCATATAATCACACCATACTCTGAATCCCTGTATATAATCACACCGTGCGCTGAATACCTGTATATAATCACACCATACTCTGAATCCCTGTATATAATCACACCGTGCGCTGAATCCCTGTATATAATCACACCGTGCGCTGAATCCCTGTATATAATCACACCGTGCGCTGTATCCCTGTATATAATCACACCATACTCTGAATCCCTGTATATAATCACACCGTGCGCTGTATCCCTGTATATAATCACACCATACTCTGAATCCCTGTATATAATCACACCGTGCGCTGAATACCTGTATATAATCACACCATACTCTGAATCCCTGTATATAATCACACCGTGCGCTGTATCCCTGTATATAATCACACCATACTCTGAATCCCTGTATATGATCACACCGTGCGCTGTATCCCTGTATATAATCACACCATACTCTGAATACCTGTATATAATCACACCGTGCGCTGTATCCCTGCATATAATCACACCATACTCTGAATCCCTGTATATAATCACACCGTGCGCTGAATACCTGTATATAATCACACCATACTCTGAATCCCTGTATATAATCACACCGTGCGCTGTATCCCTGTATATAATCACACCATACTCTGAATCCCTGTATATAATCACACCGTGCGCTGAATACCTGTATATAATCACACCATACTCTGAATCCCTGTATATAATCACACCGTGCGCTGAATCCTGTATAATAATCACACCATACTCTGAATCCCTGTATATAATCACACCGTGCGCTGTATCCCTGTATATAATCACACCATACTCTGAATCCCTGTATATAATCACACCGTGCGCTGTATCCCTGTATATAATCACACCGTGCGCTGAATCCCTGTATATAATCACACGTGCGCTGAATCCCTGTATATAATCACACCGTGCGCTGTATCCCTGTATATAATCACACCGTGCGCTGTATCCCTGTATATAATCACACCGTGCGCTGAATCCCTGTATATAATCACAGCGTGCACTGTATCCCTGTATATAATCACACCGTGCGCTGAATCCCTGTATATAATCACACCGTGCGCTGAATCCCTGTATATAATCACACTGTGCGCTGTATCCCTGTATATAATCACACCGTGCGCTGAATCCCTGTATATAATCACACCGTGCGCTGTATCCCTGTATATAATCACACCGTGCGCTGAATCCCTGTATATAATCACACCGTGCGCTGAATCCCTGTATATAATCACACCGTGCGCTGAATCCCTGTATATAATCACACCGTGCGCTGAATCCCTGTATATAATCACACCGTACGCTGAATCCCTGTATATAATCACACCGTACGCTGAATCCCTGTATATAATCACACTGTGCGCTGAATCCCTGTATATAATCACACCGTGCGCTGAATCCCTGTATATAATCACACCGTACGCTGAATCCCTGTATATAATCACACCGTGCGCTGAATCCCTGTATATAATCACACCGTGCACTGTATCCCTGTATATAATCACACCGTGCGCTGAATCCCTGTATATAATCACACCGTGCTCTGAATACCTGTATATAATCACACCGTGCGCTGAATCCCTGTATATAATCACACCTGGCGCTGATCCTGTATATAATCACACCGTGCGCTGAATCCCTGTATATAATCACACCGTGCGCTGAATCCCTGTATATAATCACACCGTGCGCTGAATCCCTGTATATAATCACACCGTGCGCTGAATCCCTGTATATAATCACACCGTGCACTGAATCCCTGTATATAATCACACCGTGCACTGAATCCCTGTATATAATCACACCGTGCGCTGAATCCCTGTATATAATCACACCGTGCACTGAATCCCTGTATATAATCACACCGTGCACTGAATCCCTGTATATAATCACACCGTGCACTGAATCCCTGTATATAATCACACCGTGCGCTGAATCCCTGTATATAATCACACCGTACGCTGAATCCCTGTATATAATCACACCGTACGCTGAATCCCTGTATATAATCACACTGTGCGCTGAATCCCTGTATATAATCACACCGTGCGCTGAATCCCTGTATATAATCACACCGTACGCTGAATCCCTGTATATAATCACACCGTGCGCTGAATCCCTGTATATAATCACACCGTGCACTGTATCCCTGTATATAATCACACCGTGCGCTGATCCCTGTATATAATCACACCGTGCACGTATCCCTGTAATAATCACACCGTTGCGCTGAATCCCTGTATATAATCACACCGTGCTCTGAATACCTGTATATAACACACCGTGCGCTGAATCCCTGTAATATAATCACACTGGTGCGCGTATCCCTGTATATAATCACACGTGCGCTGAATCCCTGTATATAATCACACCGTGCATCTGAAATCCCTGTATATAATCACACCGTGCGCTGAATCCCTGTATATAATCACACCGTGCGCTGAATCCCTGTATATAATCACACGTGCACTGAATCCCTGTATATAATCAACCGTGCACTGAATCCCTGTATATAATCCCCCGTGCGCTGATCCTGTATATATCACACCGTGCACTGAATCCCCGTATATAATCACACCGTGCACTGAATCCCTGTATATAATCACACCGTGCACTGAATCCCTGTATATAATCACACCGTGCACTGAATCCCTGTATATAATCACACCGTGCACTGAATCCCTGTATATAATCACACCGTGCGCTGTATCCCTGTTATAATATCACACCGTGCGCTGAATCCCTGTATATAATCACACTGTACGCTGAATCCCTGTATATAATCACACTGTACGCTGTATCCCTGTATATAATCACACCGTGCGCTGAATCCCTGTATATAATCACACCGTGCACTGAATCCCTGTATATAATCAGTCAGTATAATTCACTTGTGAATCACTGTCGTTTGTGTTTCCTGTGTGTTGTGCACAGTATGTTTTTCCCAGCATGCCCCTGGCCCTGGGGAGATGGGAGGAAGTGCACTTGTCTCCCCAGAGGTGGGAGGATGGAGGCTGTGATAGGAATATCTGTGGTTCAGATATTAACCCCTTCAGGGTGCTCTGTTTTGTTTTATCACAGAACTGGCAATGCATGAAGGGGTTAATGTGTGTCTGCAAGAGACCTGGCACCTTACCCACCTCCTTATTCCATGTGTCCACACCCCCTGACTCTGAACCATCCTATGGAATGAAGAAGTGCATTGTGGGAGATGAGCATTGTGGCAGACAGTGAGGTGCATTATGGGTGATGGTGAGATGCATTGTGGCAGACAGTGAGGTGCATTATGGGTGGTGCTTTGCATATCACCGTGTGAGTTGTGCTGCGCTCCGGCCTGTGATGCCTCTTCATTTGTATTTTTGCAGCATCCTGTTCGCAGACATTGAAGGATTCACCAGCCTGGCGTCTCAGTGCACGGCGCAGGAGCTCGTCATGACCCTCAATGAGCTGTTTGCCCGATTCGACAAACTGGCCGCTGTATGTGTGCACGCTGCATCACGTCATGTTGTTGTATGTGTGCACGTTGCTGTATGGGTGCCCGTCTGGCGTCACGTTGCTGTATGGGTGCACGTCTGGCGTCACGTCTTGTTGTATGTGTGCACGTTGCTGTATGGGTGCCCGTCTGGCGTTCACGTTGCTGTATGGGTGCACGTCTGGCGTCACGTTGCTGTATGGGTGCACGTCTGGCGTCACGTTGCTGTATGGGTGCACGTCTGGTGTCACGTTGCTGTATGTGTGCACGCTGTGTCACGTCTTGTTGCTGTATGTGTGCACGCTGCGTCACGTCGCTGTATGTGTGCACGTTGCGTCTGTGTCCCATTGCTGTATGTGGTCACGTTGCTGTATGTGTGCATGCTGCGTCTGATTCACGTCGCTGTATGTGTGCACGCTGCTTCACGTCGCTTTATGTGTGCACGCTGCTTCACGTCGCTGTATGTGTGCACGCTGCTTCACGTCGCTGTATGTGTGCACGCTGCTTCACGTCGCTGTATGTGTGCACGCTGCTTCACGTCGCTGTATGTGTGCACGCTGCTTCACATCGCTGTATGTGTGCACGCTGCTTCACGTCGCTGTATGTGTGCACGCTGCTTCACGTCGCTGTATGTGTGCACGTTGCTTCACGTCGCTGTATGTGTGCACGCTGCTTCACGTCGCTGTATGTGTTGCACGCTGCTTCACATCGCTGTATGTGTGCACGCTGCTTCACGTCGCTGTATGTGTGCACGCTGCTTCACGTCGCTGTATGTGTGCACGCTGCTTCACGTCGCTGTATGTATGCACGCTGCATCACGTTGCATCACGTCTTTATTTCTGCAGGAGAATCACTGTCTGCGCATCAAGATTCTGGGCGACTGTTACTACTGTGTGTCCGGGCTACCAGAGGCTCGAGCTGATCACGCGCATTGCTGTGTGGAAATGGGGCTGGACATGATCGAAGCAATTTCGTGAGTATTGAGTGTGCGCTCTACTGGGAGGATATTCCATGTATCTACTACCCTTTCTATATCACTGTTACTGCCCCACTGGGAGGCTATTCCATGTATCTACTACCCTTTCTATATCACTGTTACTGTTCCCACTGGGAGACTATTCCATGTATCTACTACCCTTTCTATATCACTGTTACTGCTCCCACTGAGAGGATATTCCATGTATCTACTACCCTTTCTATATCACTGTTACTGCTCCCACTGGGAGGATATTCCATGTATCTACTACCCTTTCTATATCACTGTTACTGCCCCCACTGGGAGACTATTCCATGTATCTACTTCCCTTTCTATATCACTGTTACTGCCCCCACTGGGAGGCTATTCCATGTATCTACTACCCTTTCTATATCACTGTTACTGCTCCCACTGGGAGGCTATTCCATGTATCTACTACCCTTTCTATATCACTGTTACTGCTCCCACTGGTAGGCTATTCCATGTATCTACTACCCTTTCTATATCACTGTTACTGCCCCCACTGGGAGGCTATTCCATGTATCTACTACCCTTTCTATATCACTGTTACTGCTCCCACTGAGAGGATATTCCATGTATTTACTACCCTTTCTATATCACTGTTACTGCTCCCACTGAGAGGATATTCCATGTATCTACTACCCTTTCTATATCACTGTTACTGCTCCCACTGGGAGGATATTCCATGTATCTACTACCCTTTCTATATCACTGTTACTGCTCCCACTGGGAGGCTATTCCATGTATCTACTACCCTTTCTATATCACTGTTACTGCTCCCACTGGGAGGATATTCCATGTATGTATCTACTACCCTTTCTATATCACTGTTACTGCCTCCCCACTGGGAGGCTATTCATTAACAGTGATATAGAAAGGGTAGTAGATACATGGAATAGTCTCCCAGTGGGGGCAGTAACAGTGATATAGAAAGGGTAGTAGATACATGGAATATCCTCCCAGTGGGAGCAGTAACAGTGATATAGAAAGGGTAGTAGATACATGGAATATCCTCTCAGTGGGAGCAGTAACAGTGATATAGAAAGGGTAGTAGATACATGGAATAGTCTCCCAGTGGGAACAGTAACAGTGATATAGAAAGGGTAGTAGATACATGGAAATCTTCCCAGTGGGAGCAGTAACAGTGATAGAAAAGGGTAGTAGATACATGGAATAGCCTCCCAGTGGGAGCAGTAACAGTGATATAGAAAGGGTAGAAGATACATGGAATATCCTCCCAGTGGGAGCAGTAACAGTGATATAGAAAGGGTAGTAGATACATGGAATAGCCTCCCAGTGGGGGCAGTATCTACTACCCTTTCTATATCACTGTTACTGCTCCCACTGGGAGGCTATTCCCTGTATCTACTACCCTTTCTATATCACTGTTACTGCTCCCACTGGGAGGCTATTCCCTGTATCTACTACCCTTTCTATATCACTGTTACTGTTCCCACTGGGAGACTATTCCATGTATCTACTACCCTTCTATATCACTGTTACTACTGCTCCCACTGAGAGGATATTCCATGTATCTACTACCCTTTCTATATCACTGTTACTGCTCCCACTGGGAGGATATTCCATGTATCTACTACCCTTTCTATATCACTGTTACTGCCCCCACTGGGAGACTATATGTATCTACTTCCCTTTCTATATCACTGTTACTGCCCCCACTGGGGCTATTCCATGTATCTACTACCTTTCTATATCACTGTTACTGCTCCCACTGGAGGCTATTCCATGTATCTACTACCCTTTCTATATCACTGTTACTGCTCCCACTGGTAGGCTATTCCATGTATCTACTACCCTTTCTATATCACTGTTACTGCCCCCACTGGAGGCTATTCCATGTATCTACTACCCTTCCTATATCACTGTTACTGCTCCCACTGAGAGGATATTCCATGTATTTACTACCCTTTCTATATCACTGTTACTGCTCCCACTGAGAGGATATTCCATGTATCTACTACCCTTTCTATATCACTGTTACTGCTCCCACTGGGAGGAATATTCCATGTATCTACTACCCTTTCTATATCACTGTTACTGCTCCCACTGGGAGGCTATTCCATGTATCTACTACCCTTTCTATATCACTGTTACTGCTCCCACTGGGAGGATATTCCATGTATCTACTACCCTTTCTATATCACTGTTACTGCCCCCACTGGGAGGCTATTCCATTAACAGTAATAGAAAGGGTAGTAGATACATGGATATCCTCTCAGTGGGAGCAGTAACAGTGATATAGAAAGGGTAGTAGATACATGAATAGTCTCCAGTGGGAACAGTAACAGTGATATAGAAAGGTAGTAGATACATGGAATATCCTCCCAGTGGGAGCAGTAACAGTGATATAGAAAGGGTAGTAGATACATGGAATAGCCTCCCAGTGGGAGCAGTAACAGTGATATAGAAAGGGTAGAAGATACATGGAATATCCTCCCAGTGGGAGCAGTATCTACTACCCTTTCTATATCACTGTTACTGCTCCCACTGGGAGGCTATTCCATGTATCTACTACCCTTTCTATATCACTGTTACTGCTCCCACTGGGAGGATATTCCATGTATCTACTACCCTTTCTATATCACTGTTACTGCCCCCACTGGGAGGCTATTCCATTAACAGTGATATAGAAAGGGTAGTAGATACATGGAATATCCTCTCAGTGGGAGCAGTAACAGTGATATAGAAAGGGTAGTAGATACATGGAATAGTCTCCCAGTGGGAACAGTAACAGTGATATAGAAAGGGTAGTAGATACATGGAATATCCTCCCAGTGGGAGCAGTAACAGTGATATAGAAAGGGTAGTAGATACATGGAATAGCCTCCCAGTGGGAGCAGTAACAGTGATATAGAAAGGGTAGAAGATACATGGAATATCCTCCCAGTGGGAGCAGTAACAGTGATATAGAAAGGGTAGTAGATACATGGAATAGCCTCCCAGTGGGGGCAGTATCTACTACCCTTTCTATATCACTGTTACTGCTCCCACTAGGAGGTTATTCCCTGTAACAGTGATATAGAAAGGGTAGTAGATACATGGAATAACCTCCCAGTGGGGGCAGTAACAGTGATATAGAAAGGGTAGTAGATACATGGAATAGCCTCCCAGTGGGAGCAGTAACAGTGATATAGAAAGGGTAGAAGATACATGGAATATCCTCCCAGTGGAGCAGTAACAGTGATATAGAAAGGGTAGTAGATACATGAATAGCCTCCCAGTGGGGGCAGTATCTACTACCCTTTCTATATCACTGTTACTGCTCCCACTGGGAGGCTCCCTGTATCTACTACCCTTTCTATATCACTGTTACTGCTCCCACTGGGAGGCTATTCCCTGTATCTACTACCCTTTCTATATCACTGTTACTGTTCCCACTGGGAGACTATTCCTGTATCTACTACCCTTTCTATATCACTGTTACTGCTCCACTGAGAGGATATTCCATGTATCTACTACCCTTTCTATATCACTGTTACTGCTCCCACTGGAGGATATTCCATGTATCTACTTACCCTTTCTATATCACTGTTACTGCCCCCACTGGGAGACTATTCCATGTATCTACTTCCCTTTCTATATCACTGTTACTGCCCCCACTGGGAGGCTATTCCATGTATCTACTACCCTTTCTATATCACTGTTACTGCTCCCACTGGGAGGCTATTCCATGTATCTACTACCCTTTCTATATCACTGTTACTGCTCCCACTGGTAGGCTATTCCATGTATCTACTACCCTTTCTATATCACTGTTACTGCCCCCACTGGGAGGCTATTCCATGTATCTACTACCCTTCCTATATCACTGTTACTGCTCCCACTGAGAGGATATTCCATGTATTTACTACCCTTTCTATATCACTGTTACTGCTCCCACTGAGAGGATATTCCATGTATCTACTACCCTTTCTATATCACTGTTACTGCTCCCACTGGGAGGATATTCCATGTATCTACTACCCTTTCTATATCACTGTTACTGCTCCCACTGGGAGGCTATTCCATGTATCTACTACCCTTTCTATATCACTGTTACTGCTCCCACTGGGAGGATATTCCATGTATCTACTACCCTTTCTATATCACTGTTACTGCCCCCACTGGGAGGCTATTCCATTAACAGTGATATAGAAAGGGTAGTAGATACATGGAATATCCTCTCAGTGGGAGCAGTAACAGTGATATAGAAAGGGTAGTAGATACATGGAATAGTCTCCCAGTGGGAACAGTAACAGTGATATAGAAAGGGTAGTAGATACATGGAATATCCTCCCAGTGGGAGCAGTAACAGTGATATAGAAAGGGTAGTAGATACATGAATAGCCTCCCAGTGGGAGCTATTAACAGTGATATAGAAAGGGTAGAAGATACATGGAATATCCTCCCAGTGGGAGCAGTAACAGTGATATAGAAAGGGTAGTAGATACTGCCCCCACTGGGAGGCTATTCCATGTATCTACTACCCTTTCTATATCACTGTTACTGCTCCCACTGGGAGGATATTCCATGTATCTTCTACCCTTTCTATATCACTGTTACTGCTCCCACTGGGAGGCTATTCCATGTATCTACTACCCTTTCTATATCACTGTTACTGCTCCCACTAGGAGGTTATTCCCTGTAACAGTGATATAGAAAGGGTAGTAGATACATGGAATAACCTCCCAGTGGGGGCAGTAACAGTGATATAGAAAGGGTAGTAGATACATGGAATAGTCTCCCAGTGGGAGCAGTATCTACTACCCTTTCTATATCACTGTTACTGCCCCCACTGGGAGGCTATTCCATGTATCTACTACCCTTTCTATATCACTGTTACTGCTCCCACTGGGAGGTTATTCCATGTATCTACTACCCTTTCTATATCACTGTTACTGCCCCCACTGGGAGGCTATTCCATGTATCTACTACCCTTTCTATATCACTGTTACTGCTCCCACTGGGAGGATATTCCATGTATCTACTATGACGGAATGGGATGTTGTTCCGCCTGCGGGTGTGCTCTATCTGCGTGCCCCGGCGCTTACCGCTGGCCCGACTACCGAGTGGCACGGCACTCGGCGTCTCGTGCGGCCTGGCGTGACCCTGGGGAAGGGTTAGCGGGCGGTGGAGGGGACCCCTGCCTAGAACCAGCCCGACCACTGAGCCATACGGTACTCAGCGTCCCGAGCAGCTGGTGCACTGACCTTGTGGGTGGTGGGGTACGTCTGCGGGCGGCGGACGATTACGGGGATCGGATCTCTTCCGGCACTATTCGGTTCGGAACGCGGAGGACTTTCGGATCGGGGGATGGATGTAGCTTCGGAACTTGCGGAATCGGCAGAGTATTCGGATCTTACCGCAGTCCCTCGCAATACCGAAGCGCGGTACACACGGCCGCGCTCTTCGGATCGGATCTCGATCGCTGGAAGTCTGAGACCGAACACCATACGCTGCGCCTCTGTCCTGATGCGAGATGCAGGCACAGAGCGCTCGGTTCGGTTCGGATCGTCTTGGACACCGTACCCTGAGACCGCGGGGGATGCTCAGATGATGAAGTACGGCGGAGAAATAAAGACATCAGTCGAGGCTGGATGCACTGGTAAATCTGGCTTTTTTATTCACAGCTCAGGCATTTAACAACTTCACACAAATTACAATACAATGGGAATCCCTGCCCGCCCTCCCAGGACCCATTGGCCATTACAGTTCGGGGAGTCGCCGATTCGGACCGGATGGTCCGAATCGGCCATTTTACGATTCGAATAATCTGATAACGGCCACGAGGCAATCGGAAAATGGCGGCGGGCAAGGCAGACAAAGGGAATACATTTCACAACACCAACGGGGACACTTTATTACACCACACATAACCACATCTAAATAAACGTACTTTAAAACTCCGTGCGTGCCACCGCACCTAATTGTCCATGGCCATTTTACTGTCACTGCGCACCGCCCCTGGCTGAGGGTGCTGAGCCATTCCGTGACACTCCTCCCCCTCCCCAAGGTCCGACGCACTCGGTTGGACCCCAACGGGTCGTACCGAGGTAGTCGGGGCTCCCCAATCCCCTGGTTCCCGGGCCGACTGCCGCGATAACCCATCTGCGTTACCGTTTTGCGACCCGGGCCGGTATTGGATTGTAAAATTGAAGGGTTGGAGAGCCAGGCTCCACCGCAACAGGCGGCCGTTCTCCCCCGCCACCCGGTTGAGCCATACCAAGGGGTTATGGTCGGTCATCACGGTGAAAGACCGACCGTAGACATAAGGTTGGAGCTTCCGTAGGGCCCAGACCAGGGCCAGGCACTCCTTCTCCACCGCAGCATACCCCACCTCTCGTGGCAACAGCTTCCGGCTGATGAACGCCACCGGATGATCCCCCCCGTCGTCCCCCACTTGACTTAGGACAGCTCCCAGTCCGAACATGGACGCGTCTGTGTGAACAACAAAACGTTTATTATAGTTGGGAGCTGCTAGCAGGGGAGCTTGGGTCAGGGCGGCCTTCAATTGCCGAAAGGCCTGTTCGCACTCCGGGGACCACAGGACTTGGCGGGGCAGGGATTTCTTTGTCAGATCAGTCAGGGGTTTGGCCAGGTCACTGTAATGGGGTACAAATTTTCTGTAGTACCCCGCGGTACCCAGGAAGGCGAGGACCTGGGTCTTGGTCACAGGGGTGGGCCAATCCAGGATAGCCTCTATCTTAGCGGGCTCTGGCCGTTGTATCCCGCACCCCACCCGGTGGCCCAGATACTGCACTTCGGCCATCCCCACTTTGCATTTCTCCGGCTTCAGGGTCAGGTTGGCGTCCCTAATCCGGCCCAGGACAGTCCCTACATGGTCCAGATGTTCCTCCCAGGTCTGGCTATAGATGGCTATGTCATCCAGGTATGCGCAAGCGAATCCCTGGAGGCCATCGAGGAGGCGATCGATTAACCGCTGGAAGGTAGCAGGGGCGTTCTTCATCCCGAACGGCATGACTCGAAACTGGTACAAGCCGAACGGGGTGATGAAGGCCGACTTCGGGGTCGCCTCCTCGGCAAGGGGAATCTGCCAATACCCCTTGCACAGATCGACCGTGGTCAGAAAATGACCCCGGAGATCTGGTCTAGCAACTCGTCGACTCGGGGCATCGGATAAGCGTCCGTAATGGTACATCGTTTATCCGCCGATAGTCGACGCAGAACCTGGTGGTACCGTCTTTCTTGGCACCAGGACCACGGGCGACGCCCATGGACTGGCCGACGGTTCAATGACCCCAGCTCCAGCATCTCCCGGATCTCGGCCCGCATGGACTCGCGGACCGCTTCCGGGAGCCGGTATGCAGGTTGCCGAAGGGGTCTCTGACCGGGCGTGTCCACCTGATGGATGGCCTGGTCCGTGTATCCCGGGAGAGCCGAGAAAAACCCCCGGGTAGGCGAGAAGCAGCTGCCGCGCCTGCGCCTGTTTCTCGGGTCCTAACTCCTCCCCCAGCTGCACCTGATCACCCCGGAAGGCTGCCTGGCTACCCCCGGAAGTTCTTCCAACGGAAACGGTTCCGTCTCCTCGGCAGCCGGCGCGCATATGGCGTCCACCGTCTCGGCCGCTCATGGAAGGCCTTCAGCATATTGACGTGGAACGTCCGCTGGATTCTGGTGTCTCGCAGCTGACAACCACATAGGTGGTATCCCCAGCTGGGGTTACCACCTTGTAGGGACCTTGCCAGGCCGCCTGCAGCTTGTTCTGCCGCTGTGGTTTCAACACCAGAACCTTCTGCCCCACGCAGAACGAGCGACTGCACGCAGCGCGATCGTACCACGCCTTCTGCTGAGCTTGGGCCGTCTCCATGTTCTCCTGCACGAACCCCGCGAGTTCGCCAAGCGCTCCCGGAGCTTCAAGACGTAATCCACCACAGGAACCCCATCCTCCTCCTGTGCCCCCTCCCACTGAGCCCTAACCAGATCCAGGGGTCCTCGCACCTGGCGCCCATACAGCAGCTCAAAGGGGGAGTAACCGGTGGATTCCTGAGGAACCTCCCGGTAGGCGAACAGCGGGTGGGGAAGATACTTCTCCCAATCCCTGCTCTCGTGCACAAAGGCCCGAATGAGCTGCTTCAGGGTCCCATTAAACCGCTCGCACAGCCCATTGGTCTGGGGGTGATACGGGGCGCTGTGCAGCGCCCTCACACCACAGAGACGCCAGAGCTGTTGGGTGAGCTCAGCGGTGAACTGGGTACCCTGATCGGATAGGATTTCTCGGGGAAACCCCACCCTCGTGAACACCCGGAGGAGCGCGTCCGCTACGGTGTCCGCCTGGATGTTGGCCAAGGCCACAGCCTCGGGGTACCGGGTGGCATAATCCACTACGGTAAGGATGTACCTTTACCGGTGGCACTGGGCCGCTGGCAACGGCCCAATGATGTCGACCGCCACCCGGCTAAAGGGCTCCTGAATGATGGGCATGGGCCGCAAGGGTGCTTTCGGGTGATCCCCGGCCTTCCCAGTTTTTTGGCAAACTGGGCAGGTGCGGCAATAGTCGCGGGTGTCTTCGCTAAGGCGGGCCAGAAAAACGCGCGCGCCAACCTGTGCCGGTTTTTCGTCTGGCCTAAGTGACCCGCAAGGGGGATGTCATGGGCCAAGCGCAGAAGCTCCTGCCTAGGGCCCTGAGGCACCACCAACTGCTTCTGCGGGACCTGCTTCTTCTTGGCCCCCTCCCTCACGGTGTACCGGTAAAGCAGCCCATCCTCCCACTCTACCTTGTCCTTTCTCTGGTCGTCCAGGCCCTGACCGGCTCGGTCTCGGTAGCCCTGTAGTGTGGGGTCGGTCTGGGTCTGGTGGCGAAGCGTCTCTGGGGTACTCCACGG
>CM019069.1:2690430-2887880 GCA_009667805.1 Leptobrachium leishanense | reverse complement strand
AATACGGATATAGTAGCACAGGCGAAGCAGAGATATATATATATATATACACACTGAGGCGTATAGATATACACACTGAGGCATATAGATACAGATATACACACTGAGGCGTATAGATACACTGAGGCGTATAGATACAGATATACACACTGAGGCGTATAGATACAGATATACACACTGAGGCGTATAGATACAGATATACACACTGAGGCGTATAGATACAGATATATACAAACTGAGGCGTATAGATACAGATATATACAAACTGAGGCGTATAGATACAGATATATACAAACTGAGGCGTATAGATACAGATATACACACTGAGGCGTATATACACACTGAGGCGTATAGATACAGATATATACAAACTGAGGCATATAGATACAGATATATACAAACTGAGGCGTATATACAAACTGAGGCGTATCGATACAGATATATACACACTGAGGCGTATCGATACAGATATATACAAACTGAGGCGTATAGATACAGATATATACAAACTGAGGCGTATAGATACAGATATATAAACTGAGGCGTATATACAAACTGAGGCGTATCGATACAGATATATACACACTGAGGCGTATAGATACAGATATATACACACTGAGGCGTATAGATACAGATATATACACACTGAGGCGGATCGATACAGATATATACACACTGAGGCGTATCGATACAGATATATACACACTGAGGCGTATAGATACAGATATGTAAACACCGTTCTATGGGTACAGTTAGACATATTGATACGGATATGAAGTGATACAGACGGCCGTGTATAATCTGTTCTGTGTTTGGTGGGATCACAGGCATATGAAGTGCTAGCTCTGTTGCCATTAACTGACTGTCTTGTTATGACCATTTTATAATTTCCTTGTTCCAAGAGCTTGCGATTCATTTGTATATTTGGCATGACCTTTTTACATGTGGTTAGTAAGTATGTGGGTGGGGGGTGGATTCCGGTCTGTTAACCCATTGCTGCCCATGCTGCATATGAGGGGGTTATTGCACGTGCAGCAGCTGGATGTGGAGCCGGTGGTCCTCTCACCGGAGTAATTACACCCCCCCCCCTCGCTGCTATTTTCTCTTTTCTGTTTTGTGCGATTATGCATAAGTAATTCCAGTAATACCGAGAGTGTGCAGGCGGGCTCCGTCCGGCGGGCTGTGTGCTGCAGGCGGGCTCCGTCCGGCGGGCTGTGTGCTGCAGGCGGGCTCCGTCCGGCGGGCTGTGTGCTGCAGGCGGGCTCCGTCCGGCGGGCTGTGTGCTGCAGGCGGGCTCCGTCCGGCGGGCTGTGTGCTGCAGGCGGGCTCCGTCCGGCGGGCTGTGTGCTGCAGGCGGGCTCCGTCCGGCGGGCTGTGTGCTGCATGCGTGCGGCTGGCACCGTGCGGCGGGCTGTGTGCTGCAAGCGGGCTCCGTCCGGCAGGCGTGCGGCTGGTTCCGTGCAGCGGGCTGCGTGTCTGCAGGTCATTTTCAGCCGGTTGTGCAGCAGGGAGCTGTTTGGGAGCGCTGCACTGAATCCGGCATGGCGTGCGGTATTCTATGCTAATGTTTTCCGCTGGACCAGCGAGCCGCCTGGCGGTACCCGTAACCCGGGGTGGAGGATTTGGCATGATGTCTGTCCGAGGCTCTGAGTCCTTCTAACCTTCAGGTATGAATCCTCTTTGTTTGCTGCCCCTGGATGAGGTGAGGACAGCGCAGCACTGACCCCCGACTCAACCCTGCTCCTCCAGGGGACAAATTGCTGTCAAAGCATTAGTCTGTGTGTCCCTTGGGTAGGGGGAGATGCCAACTAGATGGTCCCTTCACTTCAAGCGCCAGAACAATGGGACGGCGGAGCGCCTGGACTGGCTGTGTACATCTTATTGCTGCCCCTCATTTATTAGGCGCTAACATGATCTGTAACGCTGTACAGAAAGAGTATGCTAAACCGCCTTCCTATGGGGAACAGCAGGGGGGGGGGGCTTTACCCGTAAATTTACAATTACAACTTCTGATTATCAGCTGCACCCAACGTAGCCACTACTCTATAACCAGGAATATGTGCTGGGACGTACAGGAGTGAGGGGGGGGGGGTCTAATCACCCAATCACTAATAGACTTCAGGGGTAAAAATGTGTCAGAAAATGCATCACTCCCCCCCCCTCACACATTGTAAAATATTCTGGGTACATTGTAATGGGAAATGCGGGGTTAATCTCTTCTTTTTGTCCGCCAAACAGCTCCACGAAGGAAGGTGGCAGTGAAAGGGTTAATGTCATGGCTGTAGTAATGGCAGGTCAGCCTTTGTTTGATTCTCCCAGTGAAGAGCCACTGCTGTTCCCCGCGTTACACGACAGGGGGCAGTATAACCCAGGGGGACGCTGATCCCCTATCCCTGCGCTTCCCTCAGACAACTTCCATAAAACCAACTTCCCCATCGAACACAAGAGATCAGGAACCTGCAGGAGAGGGGGGGATTCCTCCCGGAGCGATCCCATCCCTTCTGCCACAAATTTGCCGTATTAGGTCACTTTTGTGTAGTGAAAAAATGAAATCTCATTGCGTTTATATATGGGTTTGTTTCGTGTGTATTTAGATTAACGCAAAATACTCCTGTTGCAGATTTTCGTGATTGTGAGAGCTTTCTGCGTGCGCACCCTCACAAACCAATGTCTAAATCAGTGACCGTCCTCAGGACCCTCACAAACCAATGTCTAAATCACTGACCGTCCTCTGGACCCTCACAAACCAATGTCTAAATCAGTGAAAGTCCTCAGGACCCTCACAAACCAATGTCTAAATCACTGACCGTCCTCAGGACCCTCACAAACCAATGTCTAAATCACTGACCGTCCTCAGGACCCTCACAAACCAATGTCTAAATCACTGACCGTCCTCAGGACCCTCACAAACCAATGTCTAAATCACTGACCGTCCTCAGGACCCTCACAAACCAATGTCTAAATCACTGACCGTCCTCAGGACCCTCACAAACCAATGTCTAAATCACTGACCGTCCTCTGGACCTCACAAACCAATGCCTAAATCCACTGACCGTCCTCTGGACCCTCACGAACCAATGTCTAAATCACTGACCGTCCTCAGGACCCTCACAAACCAATGTCTAAATCACTGACCGTCCTCAGGACCCTCACGAACCAATGTCTAAGGCTAGGGTCAGACGAGCGTTGATTCTACGGACTGTACGTCCGTGCAGTACGGACATCGTCAGTACGGATGACGCAGTAGTGGTCACACAGTCCGTTTTTTCACTGAAGTTATTTTTTGACGGATGTAGGAGGGGAAAATAAATTACAATTGAAAAAACATTCTGTCCGTCAAAAATGCTGGACGTATAAATGCTGGAGGTATAAATGCTGGAGGTATAAATGCTGGACGTATAAATGCTGGACGTATAATGCTGCGGACGTATAAATGCAGGTCCGTCTGACCTCGCTCCATCACTCACACACAAAGCTATGCAGACGTTGTGGACGTGGCGCACTCCGCACGTCCGTTCTAGCAGTATTACGTTCTTGCCTGCCTTGCGTCCGTTTGCCGCGGCCGTTGTGCGTCCGCAGTTCAGTGCGGACGTACTTCATGTGTCAGGCTCCAATGGACTTACTTTCATGCTATCACGGACGTACTTTTAGGCGCAATCACGGACGTGAACACTGCGCTCGTCTGACCCCAGCCTAAATCACTGACCGTCCTCAGGACCCTCACGAACCAATGTCTAAATCACTGACCGTTCTCAGGACCCTCACGAACCAATGTCTAAATCCACTGACCGTTCTCAGACCCTCACGAACCAATGTCTAAATCACTGACCGTCCTCAGGACCCTCACAAACCAATGTCTAAATCACTGACCGTCCTCAGGACCCTCACGAACCAATGTCTAAATCACTGACCGTCCTCAGGACCCTCACGAACCAATGTCTAAATCACTGACCGTTCTCAGGACCCTCACGAACCAATGTCTAAATCACTGACCGTCCTCAGGACCCTCACAAACCAATGTCTAAATCACTGACCGTCCTCAGGACCCTCACAAACCAATGTCTAAATCACTGACCGTCCTCAGGACCCTCACAAACCAATGTCTAAATCACTGACCGTCCTCTGGACCCTCACAAACCAATGCCTAAATCACTGACCGTCCTCTGGACCCTCACGAACCAATGTCTAAATCACTGACCGTCCTCAGGACCCTCACAAACCAATGTCTAAATCAATGACCGTCCTCAGGACCCTCACGAACCAATGTCTAAGGCTAGGGTCAGACGAGCGTGATTTCTACGGACTGTACGTCCGTGCAGTACGGACATCGTCAGTACGGATGACGCAGTAGTGGTCACACAGTCCGTTTTTTCACTGAAGTTATTTTTTGACGGATGTAGGCGGGGAAAATAAATTACAATGAAAAAACATTCTGTCCGTCAAAAATGCTGGACGTATAAATGCTGGAGGTATAAATGCTGGAGGTATAAATGCTGGACGTATAAATGCTGGACGTATAAATGCTGGACGTATAAATGCTGGACGTATAAATGCAGTCCGTCTGACCTCGCTCCATCACTCACACACAAAGCTATGCAGACGTTGTGGACGTGGCGCACTCCGCACGTCCGTTCTAGCAGTATTACGTTCTTGCCTGCCTTGCGTCCGTTTGCCGCGGCCGTTGTGCGTCCGCAGTTCAGTGCGGACGTACTTCATGTGTCAGGCTCCGATGGGCTTACTTTCATTCTATCACGGACGTACTTTTAGGCGCAATCACGGACGTGATCACTGCGCTCGTCTGACCCCAGCCTAAATCACTGACCGTCCTCAGGACCCTCACGAACCAATGTCTAAATCACTGACCGTTCTCAGGACCCTCACGAACCAATGTCTAAATCACTGACCGTTCTCAGGACCCTCACGAACCAATGTCTAAATCACTGACCGTCCTCAGGACCCTCACAAACCAATGTCTAAATCACTGACCGTCCTCAGGACCCTCACAAACCAATGTCTAAATCACTGACCGTCCTCAGGACCCTCACGAACCAATATCTAAATCACTGACCGTCCTCAGGACCCTCACGAACCAATGTCTAAATCACTGACCGTTCTCAGGACCCTCACGAACCAATGTCTAAATCACTAACCGTTCTCAGGACCCTCACGAACCAATGTCTAAATCACTGACCGTCCTCTGGACCCTCACGAACCAATGTCTAAATCACTGACCGTCCTCAGGACCCTCACGAACCAATGTCTAAATCACTGACCGTCCTCAGGACCCTCACGAACCAATGTCTAAATCACTGACCGTCCTCAGGACCCTCACAAACCAATGTCTAAATCACTGACCGTCCTCAGGACCCTCGCAAACCAATGTCTAAATCACTGACCGTCCTCTGGACCCTCACGAACCAATGTCTAAATCACTGACCGTCCTCTGGACCCTCACAAACCAATGTCTAAATCAGTGACCGTCCTCTGGACCCTCACGAACCAATGTCTAAATCACTGACCGTCCTCAGGACCCTCACGAACCAATGTCTAAATCACTGACCGTCCTCTGGACCCTCACGAACCAATGTCTAAATCACTGACCGTCCTCAGGACCCTCACGAACCAATGTCTAAATCACTGACCGTCCTCAGGACCCTCACAAACCAATGTCTAAATCACTGACCGTCCTCTGGACCCTAACAAACCAATGTCTAAATCACTGACCGTCCTCTGGACCCTCACACACACCTCTATTTTCCCGCTGTAAATCGTGGGTTTTTCTCCTCAGATTCGCGTTTTATTTCCTGTGAATATTTAGTCATTTTATTCATTTCTGACAAAACAAATCGCGATGGAAAGATCTACTTTGTGTGAGATTCCTGTGCCGCGAGTGCGCGGTTTGGGGAATTCTCCCCCTCGTCTCGGAGCCCCGGGCCCCTCGCTTTGTTTCCCTGTGAAGCGATGGGACGGGTCACTGGGCCCTTTGTGCGCTTTGTGCGGCTCCTGACGAATCGCTCGCCGCTTTCTAAAGAAACCACAAAATCGTCACTTTCAGGGAATTTTTTTTGCAGGCGTTTTTGGGCGACGCGTTCGCATTAACACGTTCCCATGTTTGCAAATAATGCCGTTTCCACAGGAATATCAAGTTATTTTCTCTAGGACCCAGGATTAGGGGAGGGGGAGGGGGGCACATCGAAGAGGTTATTCAATAAACACCGACATTTCGGTGCTTTTCACTTCGGTGCAGTTTGATGCGCTTCAGCGATTCCATTTCGTCCACGGAGTGGTGAATTCACTATTCACCGGATGGTCCTCGTAGTGCACCGAAGATGGAGTCGCTGAAGCCCCTTGAAAAAGTGGGAGGACGTCGCCAAAAAGCACCAAAGTATGTCGAATTGGCCTGGGCGAAATCCAACGAACTACAAAAAAAAAACAACGTATTCTCGTAATAAAAACTAACAGGTCTATTCAGAGAAAGGTGAAACTCTGGAGAATTAACAGAAAAGAACAATCTAGACCGAATAGCCGATTTGGAAAGTGAGGTAAATGGGAGATTTTTTCTGGTTTGGCTATTTTCACCTAGTATTTTCACTTCTCCTGAGTTTCACCTTTCTTTGAATAGAGCTGGTAGAATATGGCGGCAGATCAGAACCTTTGGACCCCGTTATACGGTTACTTTCCCTGGATTTATCTTTTAGGATAGCTTTATGCCTATCCCATGCCGGCTCAATAATAAGTGTTTAAACCAATAAAAGTGCATCTAAATAATATAAAAAGAAAACGGCTTTTTAAACAATTTCATCTAAAAATAAAAACAGTTTTTTGCTGAAAATGTAAAGAATAAAAGTTGAAAGAAAATAAATACAATAATATTGTATAACATTGAAACCTATGGGATTCGCCTGATTAAACCTGTCGAATGAAACCACTGAACATCAGGGCATTTCACTGACATTTCTCTGCTGTTCAATGTGAATAGATTAACCATTGCTTCCCTATGGGGGATTTCACTGCCGCCGAACAGGCACCGTATATCACTGCCGCCAAAGATCGACAAATTGCGGCAAAGGTGTTGTGTGTGTAATATGTGTGTTTATGCTCTTGTGCCTGCATGCGTATGTCTGACTAGTTGTGTGTACGTGTCTGTTTTTGTGTCTGCTTGTATCTGTGTGTGTCTGCATGCCTGTGTTTGATTATCTGTATGTGTCTGTACTGGTGTTGGTTTCTGTTTGTGTGTGTACATGTGACTGTCAGTGTGTGCACTGATCTGGTTATATTCTGTGTCTTGGAACGCAGAGCGTTTGCTTCTCTTTCATCTCGTGTCCTGCGGGTATTTGTTACACTAAAGGCTTTTGTTGTTCTCTGGGGAAGCGTCAGATTATTTGGGGTATTTTTACATTATTATTATTATTATGATTACATAACATGTGGCGCCATCATTTCCTGTGGGGGTTTACTGCAAAAATGACAAATGACTCACAAGAGCTTACAATCTAGAGGAGCAGAGGGCCTGGGTCACAGGAGCTTACAATCTAGAGGAGCAGAGGGTCCGGCTCACAGGAGCTTACAATCTAGAGGAGCAGAGGGTCCGGCTCACAGGAGCTTACAATCTAGAGGAGCAGAGGGTCCGGCTCACAGGAGTTTACAATCTAGAGGAGCAGAGGGCCCGGCTCACAGGAGCTTACAATCTAGAGGAGCAGAGGGTCCGGCTCACAGGAGTTTACAATCTAGAGGAGCAGAGGGTCCGGCTCACAGGAGCTTACAATCTAGAGGAGCAGAGGGTCCGGCTCACAGGAGTTTACAATCTAGAGGAGCAGAGGGCCCGGCTCACAGGAGCTTACAATCTAGAGGAGCAGAGGGTCCGGCTCACAGGAGTTTACAATCTAGAGGAGCAGAGGGTCCGGCTCACAGGAGCTTACAATCTAGAGGAGCAGAGGGTCCGGCTCACAGGAGTTTACAATCTAGAGGAGCAGAGGGTCCGGCTCACAGGAGCTTACAATCTAGAGGAGCAGAGGGTCCGGCTCACAGGAGTTTACAATCTAGAGGAGCAGAGGATCCGGCTCACAGGAGCTTACAATCTAGAGGAGCAGAGGGTCCGGCTCACAGGAGTTTACAATCTAGAGGAGCAGAGGGTCCGGCTCACAGGAGCTTACAATCTAGAGGAGCAGAGGGCCCGGCTCACAGGAGCTTACAATCTAGAGGAGCAGAGGGCCCGGCTCACAGGAGCTTACAATCTAGAGGAGCAGAGGGTCCGGCTCACAGGAGCTTACAATCTAGAGGAGCAGAGGGTCCGGCTCACAGGAGCTTACAATCTAGAGGAGCAGAGGGTCCGGCTCACAGGAGTTTACAATCTAGAGGAGCAGAGGATCCGGCTCACAGGAGCTTACAATCTAGAGGAGCAGAGGGTCCGGCTCACAGGAGTTTACAATCTAGAGGAGCAGAGGATCCGGCTCACAGGAGCTTACAATCTAGAGGAGCAGAGGGTCCGGCTCACAGGAGCTTACAATCTAGAGGAGCAGAGGGTCCGGCTCACAGGCGCTTACAATCTAGAGGAGCAGAGGGTCCGGCTCACAGGCGCTTACAATCTAGAGGAGCAGAGGGTCCGGCTCACAGGAGCTTACAATCTAGAGGAGCAGAGGATCCGGCTCACAGGAGTTTACAATCTAGAGGAGCAGAGGGTCTGGCTCACAGGAGTTTACAATCTAGAGGAGCAGAGGGTCCGGCTCACAGGAGCTTACAATCTAGAGGAGCAGAGGGTCCGGCTCACAGGAGTTTACAATCTAGAGGAGCAGAGGGTCCGGCTCACAGGAGTTTACAATCTAGAGGAGCAGAGGGTCTGGCTCACAGGAGTTTACAATCTAGAGGAGCAGAGGGTCCGGCTCACAGGAGTTTACAATCTAGAGGAGCAGAGGGTCCGGCTCACAGGAGCTTACAATCTAGAGGAGCAGAGGGTCTGGCTCACAGGAGCTTACAATCTAGAGGAGCAGAGGGTCCGGCTCACAGGAGCTTACAATCTAGAGGAGCAGAGGGTCCGGCTCACAGGAGTTTACAATCTAGAGGAGCAGAGGATCCGGCTCACAGGAGCTTACAATCTAGAGGAGCACAGGGCCCGGGCTCACAGGAGCTTACAATCTAGAGGAGCAGAGGGTCCGGCTCACAGGAGCTTACAATCTAGAGGAGCAGAGGGCCCGGCTCACAGGAGCTTACAATCTAGAGGAGCAGAGGGCCCGGCTCACAGGAGTTTACAATCTAGAGGAGCAGAGGGTCCGGCCCACAGGAGCTTACAATCTAGAGGAGCAGAGGGTCCGGCTCACAGGAGTTTACAATCTAGAGGAGCAGAGGGTCCGGCTCACAGGAGTTTACAATCTAGAGGAGCAGAGGTCCGGCTCACAGGAGTTTACAATCTAGAGGAGCAGAGGGTCCGGCTCACAGGAGCTTACAATCTAGAGGAGCAGAGGATCCGGCTCACAGGAGTTTACAATCTAGAGGAGCACAGGGCCCGGGCTCACAGGAGCTTACAATCTAGAGGAGCAGAGGGTCCGGCTCACAGGAGCTTACAATCTAGAGGAGCAGAGGGCCCGGCTCACAGGAGCTTACAATCTAGAGGAGCAGAGGGTCCGGCTCACAGGAGCTTACAATCTAGAGGAGCAGAGGGTCCGGCTCACAGGAGCTTACAATCTAGAGGAGCAGAGGGTCCGGCCCACAGGAGCTTACAATCTAGAGGAGCAGAGGGTCCGGCTCACAGGAGCTCATGTTCCTTTAGATTGTAAGCTCTTGTGAGTGGATATGTACGTTGCTGTGGCACATTAAGGTAAATTCCGGGGGATTCAGATTAAAGTGGTTGTGTAGATTGATGGCCTTTTTGTCCCCTGATACACAGTGTTATGATGACGTGTGACGTTACAGGTTTTTTGGGATTATTTGGAAGTTTCCGCCTCGGTTTTTGCTGCTGAGTTTTTTTCCTGTGGATTCTGATTCTGTGTAGTAAGCAGCGTATAATACAGGGTGGTTTTGTTTCTGGTGTTTCTCCCGCTGGCAGGAATTACACTCTCCACATATCTCTTAAATTCCCGGGCGCTGATTTAAGGTGTGAATAGGATAGAGATCGCTCCTTGTGTTTACGCGTGTGCGACCCGCTCAATAAGACATCAGATAAATGATGCGACGGAATAATGGAATCGCTGCTAAATGTATCTGTTTAATCGAATGACACATTAATCGCCGTATTCTGTGTTTCGGGTTCTGTGAGGTGGTTCACATACTTTGTCAATCCGTGACGTTTGTGTTTTATTTCACCTTTTAATCTTGCACATTATAATCCTGCCACGTGGAGCTCGTTGACCCTCCGTCATCTAGTGTCATCTAGTACTGGTGGGGTCACTTACTGCCTATCACTTAGGATGAGATCAGGAAAGAGCTACAATGCAAGAAACATCTGCAGCCTCAGGCTGTCCCACATTTAACCCTGCAAGTGCCAGTGCTGTGCGTAACATGACTCATGCCTTCAGCTCTCACACTAGTTAGCGCATTTTGAACGTGCGTTCAGGCGCACTCTATCACGGCCGTGGTAGCAGAAAATGACGGGCAATATACGAAGTACGGCCGCACAAAAGTCCGGCCGCGCAACGCAAGCGGCAAACTAACACATTTTTGCAAGAACGCCGAACCACTAGTACTGACGTACAGAGTGCGCTGCGTCCGCATAGCGGCGTGTGTGCGTGATTAGGAGACGTCAGACGCTGCTAATGTCCAGCCAACATAACATCCAGACGCAAAAAGTGTTTTATTGACGATCCGTAAAAAATCACGCACGAAAATGCGCATCATTTGACCGCTTTCGCGTCCACCGTAAAAAAAATACGTCAATGCGTTCGGACGCACTTTTTGACGGTCGATGCGAAAAATGTGTTTGTTTGACCCTAGCCTTACCCAGCGAGTGCCACTGCTGTATATAATGTATGCAACGGTTTGTTATTGTCTGGGATTAACCCCGTTTGTGCTGGTGCTGTATATAATACATACAACTGCTGTTTACTGCCAGAACTGTTCATTATTGTCTGTGATTAACTCTGCGAGCGCCAGCCCTGCAGTAACAAACTATTAATACAGTCAGAGGGAGGAGTTACCTGTATGTTGCCAACACATTCTGCAGCGTTGTACAATGAGAAAATCACAAAGCAAGTAAATATAAAAAAAATGGACTTGGACCCCCTGAAACGAGGTAAGAAAAAGCCTGCGCAGAAGAGCTTGCAATCTAAGTAGTGCGAGGTAACTTAATCGATGCCTGTGGCTGCATACAGAATAGATTGGGTTGTGTACACATGGAGCAAGCAGGAGGTCAGCTGATCTGCATCCCTAAGGGGTTAATAATTGATACTGCCTCTGTGATTCGTCCTGGAACGCAGTGCCGGTATAGCTGGGGCAGGCAGAGCAGCCGGTAGTGTGTTCCTTGAATCTGTGATGCTGAGCCGCCGAGATAAAAATGTCCTCATTGTGCGTCCAGTGGGATAAAAGGTCCTTGATGTTCTGTAACAAAGGTCCGCACTGAATGGATGGAAAGCGGCCAGGATTGGAGGTGGAGGGGCTTTCAGAAAGACGGGCGCAGTCTGCCAGGGAGATGGGACGCGACGCTCTGCGCATTATACAGATAAATGTCAGCCCCTGTCTGTGTGAACAGGACTGGTCTCCTCCAGAGCCCGGTAAACCACCGACATTTATTATTAATTCCGACGTTTCAGCAATATTCTACACATATCTGTGTATTAAACGACACGTGGCCCGAACACGTGAAGCTGGCCCCTACGTCTTCATACTGGCCCCTACGTCTTCATACTGGCCCCTACGTCTTCATACTGGCCCCTACGTCTTCATGCTGGCCCCTACGTCTTCATTCTGGCCCCTAGGTTTGATGTAAGTATGTCCAGTGACGGTGACGGTGCCGCTCCACTTCTCATTTTGTGCCCTCTCACAGACCATGCAATGTTATATCGCAGCAGGGCCTTACAATTCCACATCAACCTTAGGAGCCAGTTACATTGGTTTAGGAGCCAGTAACTACATTGGTTTTAGGAGCCAGTAACTACATTGGTTTTAGGAGCCAGTTACATTGGTTTAGGAGCCAGTAACTACATTGGTTTTAGGAGCCAGTTACATTGGTTTAGGAGCCAGTTACATTGGTTTAGGAGCCAGTTACATTGGTTTAGGAGCCAGGCACCATATGTAATGTAAATTTTTGTACAATACAGAGGTTCAGGCCGTGGATTTGTTGAGCCTTGTTCCGCAGATCCTTCAATGCACGCTTTATGTGTCTTGTTATTTATTCTGCTTTATATTTGGGTTTCCTCTGTTTGTTATTGTTTTCCTGCTCATTTTTTGCAACAAATAATACATAATAATATTATCTTCTAGATTCTCCTCAGTGTTTCTCTCCGCCGTCCTGTGTACATTGCTGTGTCACCCCATGAATGCTCTGTATTGGATGGAGTTGGCGGGTCGCTCAGAGTAACAATGTGTGGTTTTTTTTCTGGGCGTTCAGTCGCTGAGCCGCATCGCGTATACAAAGATATTGATGATGTCATCAGGACTTCATTTATAGCCAGTGAATAGCTGCATCACATACAGTACATGTGACTTGGTGTAATCGTGCGTATATGCTGTATGCATGCGCTGGCGGTATATTGTTGATCACTTGGGGTTCCTTCTAAAGAGGACTGATCTGTCCATGCTCTATCTCTAGTAGGGATGCACCGATACCACTTTTTTAAGACCGAGTACGAGTACCGATACTTTTTAAAAGTACTCACCGATACCGAGTACCGATACTTTTATTTAATGTCATGTGACGCTTTCCAATAGGAACAGACCTCATAAAAATTTATATGAGATTGACCGCAGCTCCCATGGATTTGCCCCCAGGTCTCATGGATTTGCCCCCAGCTCACATGGGTTTGCCCCAGCTCACATGGATTTGCCCCCAGGTCTCATGGATTTGCCCCCAGCTCACATGGATTTGCCCCAGCTCTGATGGATATGTCCCCCAGGTCTCATGGATTTGCCCCCAGGTCTCATGGATTGGCCCCCAGGTCTCATGGATTTGCCCCCAGGTCTCATGGATTGGCCCCCAGGTCTCATGGATTTGCCCCAGGTCTCATGGATTTGCCCCCAGGTCTCATGGATTTGCCCCCAGGTCTCATGGATTGGCCCCCAGGTCTCATGGATTTGCCCCCAGGTCTCATGGATTGGCCCCCAGGTCTCATGGATTTGCCCCCAGGTCTCATGGATTGGCCCCCAGGTCTCATGGATTTGCCCCCAGGTCTCATGGATTGGCCCCCAGGTCTCATGGATTTGCCCCCAGGTCTCATGGATTTGCCCCCAGGTCTCATGGATTGGCCCCCAGGTCTCATGGATTTGCCCCAGGTCTCATGGATTGGCCCCCAGGTCTCATGGATTGGCCCCCAGGTCTCATGGATTGGCCCCCAGGTCTCATGGATTTGCCCCCAGGTCTCATGGATTGGCCCCAGGTCTCATGGATTGGCCCCCAGGTCTCATGGATTGGCCCCCAGGTCTCATGGATTTGCCCCAGTCTCATGGATTGGCCCCCAGGTCTCATGGATTGGCCCCCAGGTCTCATGGATTTGCCCCCAGGTCTCATGGATTTGCCCCCAGGTCTCATGGATTGGCCCCCAGGTCTCATGGATTGGCCCCCAGGTCTCATGGATTGGCCCCAGGTCTCATGGATTGGCCCCAGGTCTCATGGATTTGCCCCAGGTCTCATGGATTTGCCCCAGGTCTCATGGATTGGCCCCCAGGTCTCATGGATTTGCCCCCAGCTTGAACGCTGGCCGTGTGCATGTAAAGCACGCGGCCAGCGTTCCCCTCCGGCGCGCCAAATACTCACCTTTCCTGAAGTTCCGGTCGCTGGGCAGTGATGCGGTCACGTGGCCGCCGGGCGCATCTGTGACGCTGCCTCCAGCCGAGAGGCAGCGTCACAGGAGCGCCCAGTGGCCGCGGGAACGCATCACTGCCCAGCGACCGGAACTTCAGGAAGGGTGAGTATTTGGCGCGCCGGAGGGGAACGCTGGCCGCGTGCTTTACATGCACGCGGCCAGCTTCCCCAGCCCCGCGGATACCGGCAAGCCGGCCCAGCGCCGGCTTCCGGTATCGGTGGGATGTATCGGGCCGTTTGCACGAGTAACAAGTACTCGTGCAAACGGCAATATCGGCCCCGATACCGATACTAGTATCGGTATCGGTGCATCCCTAATCTCTAGACTCCAGGAGGCCATAGAGGAATAGTTCTTCGTAAGTAACGCTCTATGGTTAAACCTTTTTCTTTATATTCTGCTGTGTATTGTATAAGTAATTGATTTATTCTAGTTATAAGTTTTTTTATTTAACCAAGCACTGTGATTCTTTTTCTATCATAAATAAACCAAAAAGTATTTAAGTTTTGACTCTGGCTGATCAAATCCACGCTAACTAAGAGATTGGGAGAATTGCTATTTGCCTTAAGCTCGGTTATATATAAGAAATTGCGTGTTGCGGTCGTCAGGAAACGGCAGGGAATTGTGGGAATTGTAGTCACTGTCCGAGTCTAGGATAGTGCGGCTGCTAAGCCCTGCGTCTCCTGTTGCGACGCGCGTAGTGTCCGTGAGGACTGGTGGCAGCGTTACTAATAGAATAAGAAAGTGAGTTCCAGGATTGTGGGAGACGTAGTTATTTTGTGCTTCAGGAGAAGACTGGCGCTGTGTTGCAATCCTGGGATCAGTATATCGCGCTCTACGTGCCTGTTGTGAGAGGTAGTGTGGCCGGGACGGGTAGAGAAGTGCGCGTAATTATCTGGGTCTAGTATAGATAGATAGTGCGCGGCTTAACCCGGCGTCCTTGCACGGCAGCGCGCGTAGAAATGTAACACTTCAATGTACTTGAACCCAGACATACTTGAAAACGAGAGAAATCTCAATGTATCCTTCCTGAAAAAATCCTTTATAAATAAATAAATAAAATAAATAAATTGTCACCCCTCACAACACCCCTCCCCCCAGCCTGTGGCTTCCAGGCCATTTATAACTTGGATTTCTTCAATGTGTAGATTGTTTGCAGTTTAGCAGATAAGCCCCTTGGGCTCTCTGGGAGTTTGTCTCATGTCGTAATATTTCTGTGCGCTCGTACCACCCGTCATGGGAGCTGCCAGGCCCTTCACTCATGTAATCTCATTTCACAGATAAGTGCGCAGAGGCCGTGTAATCCTTCAGGCTCCCCGGGCTGGCGCGGATCCTCCTCCTCGGTGCCTCCCCGCCTGTTAATTGCGCGGCTTCTCTCTGGGGGTATAATTAAAGCCTCCTGCATCTGCTCTCACAGCCAGGGCTTAAATCATCGCTTTTAAGTAAAGCGAAGGGATAGTGGGCGCGCGCCGAGAGCTGGCATCTGTGCCCCGGCAGGGTAACGCTGGCACCCGGTAACATCACCTTCTAAGTACCCCCAGCTCTGCTAGTGGGGGCCCAGTGGGCTTATAATGTCATTTATAACACTCTGTTACTACCATGGCCTGACTGGTATCTGTGTGCCCTATGGATGCCCGCCATCAGCTCCTTCACCCATCCCTTACCAATTGGTGATCTACGCTTTAACACAAAGGGTTAAATCCAACTGCAAAGGGAAATTATCTCTAAATTAATACCACCTCTGTAAATTGCCTTTATTGCGGTGTCTACAACCGCGAACCTCCGCGCCGCTCACCGTGCAGGCGTCTGTATATATAGTGTTATCTATTATTTATACATCAGTGCAGGATACATTGTATAGAGGCGATAACACAAAGCTACGTGTATCACACCACAACATATAATAACACAAAGCTACGTGTATCACACCACAACATATAATAACACAAAGCTACGTGTATCACACCACAACATATAATAACACAAAGCTACGTGTATCACACCACAACATATAATAACACAAAGCTACGTGTATCACACCACAACATATAATAACACAAAGCTACGTGTATCACACCACAACATATAATAACACAAAGCTACGTGTATCACACCACAACATATAATAACACAAAGCTACGTGTATCACACCACAACATATAATAACACAAAGCTACGTGTATCACACCACAACATATAATAACACAAAGCTACGTGTATCACACCACAACATATAATAACACAAAGCTACGTGTATCACACCACAACATATAATAACAAAAGCTACGTGTATCACACCACAACATATAATAACACAAAGCTACGTGTATCACACCACAACATATAATAACACAAAGCTACGTGTATCACACCACAACATATAATAACACAAAGCTACGTGTATCACACCACAACATATAATAACACAAAGCTACGTGTATCACACCACAACATATAATAACACAAAGCTACGTGTATCACACCACAACATATAATAACACAAAGCTACGTGTATCACACCACAACATATAATAACACAAAGCTACGTGTATCACACCACAACATATAATAACACAAAGCTACGTGTATCACACCACATATAATAACACAAAGCTACGTGTATCACACCACATATAATATGCTACAGAGAGCACAGCCTTGCCATTATAAAGAAACGTAACACAGTATCAGTGTGTGTGTGCGCTGGGTTAAATGTATATGTAACTTCAGATTAACGGAAGGATGGGTGAGAGAGGGTCTGGAGTCTGGGGTCACGGTATAACGAGGTTTAGAGATGTCGGGAGAGTCTCTGGGGTCACGGGATAATGAGGTTTATAGATGTGGAGGGAGAGTCTCTGGGGTCACGGGATAATGAGGTTTATAGATGTGGAGGGAGAGTCTCTGGGGTCACGGGGTAATGAGGTTTATTATAGATGTGGAGGGAGAGTCTCTGGGGTCACGGGGTAATGAGGTTTATAGATGTGGAGGGAGAGTCTCTGGGGTCACGGGGTAATGAGGTTTATAGATGTGGAGGGAGAGTCTCTGGGGTCACGGGGTAATGAGGTTTATAGATGTGGAGGGAGAGTTTCTGGGGTCACGGGGTAATGAGGTTTATAGATGTGGAGGGAGAGTCTCTGGGGTCACGGGGTAATGAGGTTTATAGATGTGGAGGGAGAGTCTCGGGTCACGGGGTAATGAGGTTTATAGATGTGGAGGGAGAGTCTCTGGGGTCACGGGGTAATGAGGTTTAGAGATGTGGAGGGAGAGTCTCTGGGGTCACGGGGTAATGAGGTTTATAGATGTGGAGGGAGAGTCTCTGGGGTCACGGGGTAATGAGGTTTATTATAGATGTGGAGGGAGAGTCTCTGGGGTCACGGGGTAATGAGGTTTATAGATGTGGAGGGAGAGTCTCTGGGGTCACGGGGTAATGAGGTTTATAGATGTGGAGGGAGAGTTTCTGGGGTCACGGGGTAATGAGGTTTATAGATGTGGAGGGAGAGTCTCTGGGGTCACGGGGTAATGAGGTTTATAGATGTGGAGGAGAGTCTCGGGTCACGGGGTAATGAGGTTTATAGATGTGGAGGGAGAGTCTCTGGGGTCACGGGGTAATGAGGTTTATAGATGTGGAGGGAGAGTCTCTGGGGTCACGGGGTAATGAGGTTTATAGATGTGGAGGGAGAGTCTCTGGGGTCACAGGGTAATGAGGTTTATAGATGTGGAGGGAGAGTCTCTGTATTCGCGTGCGCAGATTCCCTTTATCCCTGCATTGACAATGAATCAGTGACACTCGCTGATGTGGTAATGTCGGTGTTTGAGGCCGGTGTTGTGTCGGGCCGGTCCTGCATTCGCCTGCTTTTATGATACTTCACTATTTATTAGCTCCGTTTCCTGGCGTCGCTTGATGTTGGTCTGTGATTCACCTCTGGCTGTGATATAAGGGCCCGGCCTGCCACTTACTGTGCCCTGATTTATCCCGTCCATTCCTCACGCGCTGATTTGTGACGCCTTGGACGCGCTGTGTCGCTCTGCGACTAATCTCAAAACCTCTGCAAAAAGACTAAGAAATCTGTGATGCCGATAGTCTATAATCCTATATAGCAGGCAGACACTCTATGATCCTATATAGCGGGCAGATAGCCCCCCCGGCGCTATATAGGATTATAGACTATCTGCCCGCTATATAGGATTATATAGTGTCTGCCGCTATATAGGATTCTATAGAATGTGTCTGCCGCTATATAGGATTCTATAGAATGTGTCTGCCGCTATATAGGATTATATAGAATGTGTCTGCCGCTATATAGGATTATATAGAATGTGTCTGCCGCTATATAGGATTATATAGAATGTGTCTGCCCGCTATATAGGATTATATAGAATGTGTCTGCCGCTATATAGAATTATATAGAATGTGTCTGCCGCTATATAGGATTATATAGAATGTGTCGCCCGCTATATAGGATTATATAGAATGTGTCTGCCCGCTATATAGGATTATATAGAATGTGTCTGCCGCTATATAGGATTATATAGAATGTGTCGCCCACTATATAGGATTATATAGAATGTGTCTGCCGCTATATAGGATTATATAGAATGTGTCTGCCGCTATATAGGATTATATAGAATGTGTCTGCCGCTATATAGGATTATATAGAATGTGTCGCCCGCTATATAGGATTATATAGAATGTGTCTGCCCGCTATATAGGATTATATAGAATGTGTCTGCCGCTATATAGGATTATATAGAATGTGTCTGCCCGCTATATAGGATTATATAGAATGTGTCTGCCGCTATATAGGACTATATAGAATGTGTCTGCCGCTATATAGGATTATATAGAATGTGTCTGCCCGCTATATAGGATTATATAGAATGTGTCTGCCCGCTATATAGGATTATATAGAATGTGTCTGCCCGCTATATAGGATTATATAGAATGTGTCGTCCGCTATATAGGATTATATAGAATGTGTCTGCCCGCTATATAGGATTATATAGAATGTGTCTGCCGCTATATAGGATTATATAGAATGTGTCTGCCCGCTATATAGGATTATATAGAATGTGTCTGCCCGCTATATAGGATTATATAGAATGTGTCGTCCGCTATATAGGATTATATAGAATTTATACAAAAATTTGGGTAGCGCTGATAAAAAATAGGAACAAACGCTAAGACACCCGCAAGTGGTTTCTGTCATAAACCAAAAAGCAAATATACAATCGAAAAATGGAGTGTAGCGTTGACAATGTTCCTGTTCTTTAATCCTAGGATCAAATTCCCCCAAAGTCTTGAAAGATTCTTCTTTCTTTAAGTAACCTCAGAGAGACAGAAAATATATCATGGTGCGATCCAAGTGTCATAACACTCACGCGGAACAGAGCCCTCCTGGCTCTGCATGATGTGCTTCTGGGTTATTAACCGGCCACCCACTTACCCTTCTGATGTAATATATCCGGAGACCTTTAAATATAAAGGGTAAAGGTACAGCATAGACCGCAACAGTATCAAAATATAAGGGTGGAATAGAAGTATACTCACACCTTGTAGGACCTAGCCCAGGTGCTCAGGTAATGAACTCAGAAGGTACAACTTCAAATAAAACCCCATTCATTTGGAGAAGTCAGCAAAAATGTAATAAAAAACATGAATAATATATAAAATGTAAACATCAGAGAATAATAAATAACCAGAACGCGTTTCGCCTATTGAGAGCTTCTCATTGGCTTACTCAGCTGGCTGCTAAGATCAACTGACCATTATTCCCTTTAAAAACCTTTGTTTCCTGCTCAGTATCCAATTGAAAGATCCCTTTTCGGCGGGATTTTACCGTATACCAATCAACCATCTTATCCAATGGGTACTATCGATGTTAATTATGGGGCATGGTAGGAAATGAATTGCCATAGTACTTCCATTCACATCGCAGACGGAAGTCGATACCACGCGCATGCGCATCGTGCCGCCCGATATGAAAATCTGCGCATGCGTGTCAAAATTTCACCCACTTCCACCGTTCCTGAAAGTGAAAGGCGCGCTTACGCATTGAAGTTTCGCCCACTTCCGCCATTCCCGGAAAGCGGAACTCTGCGCCTGCGCATCACATTAGGCCCAGCTATCATAAGGCTCTTATGTATACAAAACCAAGAATTCTAAATCCTCCATCGGCTTTATGGCGGATCGAATCAGCAAGCATATACATTTGAGATCGTAATCTATATAGGATTATATATAATGTGTCTGTCTTCTGCCGTGGTATACAGGATACGTTATGGTCTGTCCTGTCCGGTGGTATAAAGGATTCGGTAGGTTCCGTCCTGTCCAGTGGTATAAAGGATTCGGTAGCGTCTGTCTTGTGCAGTGGTATAAAGGATTCAGTAGGGTCTGTCCTGTGCTGTGGTATTAAGGATTCGGTAGGGTCTGTCCTGTGCTGTGGTATTAAGGATTCGGTAGGGTGTGTCCTGTGCAGTGGTATAAAGGATTCGGTAGGGTGTGTCCTGTGCAGTGGTATAAAGGATTCGGTAGGGTGTGTCCTGTGCAGTGGTATAAAGGATTCGGTAGGGTGTGTCCTGTGCAGTGGTATAAAGGATTCGGTAGGGTCTGTCCTGTGCTGTGGTATTAAGGATTCGGTAGGGTGTGTCCTGTGCTGTGGTATTAAGGATTCGGTAGGGTGTGTCCTGTGCAGTGGTATAAAGGATTCGGTAGGGTGTGTCCTGTGCAGTGGTATAAAGGATTCGGTAGGGTGTGTCCTGTGCAGCGGTATAAAGGATTCGGTAGGGTGTGTCCTGTGCAGTGGTATAAAGGATTCGGTAGGGTGTGTCCTGTGCAGCGGTATAAAGGATTCGGTAGGGTGTGTCCTGTGCAGCGGTATAAAGGATTCGGTAGGGTGTGTCCTGTGCAGTGGTATGTAATTTATTGCGTTAAATGTTCACATCTGTAGCAGTCGGTTTGGTTTTAGGGCTGTGCGTGCCGCTGATTCACCAGACCGGTGTTTAAGCCTCAGTAAATATGGTGTTACTCCGCTGGAAGCTGACGCGCTCGCCGGCGCCTGCAGGTATGTTTTGCTCAGGATTCCGCACGCCAGTTAAATTGGAATTTTCTTGACTGCAGGCTACGTGTATTAATTGCTGCAGTGGTTTTACCGACAGAACGTTGTGCCATGAATCACCTCTGTTCACGGGGGCTCTAACCTTTCCAGGGGCCACACAGTGCTGGAAAAACGTTAGGAGGCGTGCAGGAATCTGACACAATTATTTGAGAGTAGGGATGCACCGGTACCATTTTTTTAAAACCGAATACGAGTTCAATGTCATGTGACGCTTTCCAATAAGTAATTTAGGATTTTTCTGAAAGCCTGTCCTGTTTAGGTTAATATTGTTATGTATGGCCGACACCCTATTTACCCCCTGCACAGCATGACCACACCCAGACCCACACACCTCACCTCAGACACATGTATACCCACAGACCTCAGATACGTATATACTGTGGTAGGATGGCCACATTTTTCTTCAGGCAACACATTATTTCCAAAATAAAGTATTCTTTACTAGTATATAGGCCTTACAGCGGCAAAACAAAACAACGTAAAGCAATAACAAATAGTCTCCTAAGAGTAGGAGTTTAACTCACAGGGATGTCCCTTCCTATCGCGCTGCTCAGCTTCCCCTGATCTCAGCAGTTTTAACAGTTAAAAAATAAACAGATTCGCCGTCCAGATCTTGCAGCCTCCCTGGCAGCTTCCAGTCTCTCTGTGTCCACACACCCCTCACAGGTGAGACCTTAATCCTCCTCATCAGAAGGATTTTGTAGATCCCCAATTAGCATACTTACTTAGGTTTAACTCTTTCGGCGCTGCAGCTATGTAGGGTACACTGCTACAATACCCACAGACCTCTGATGCATGAATACACTCAGACCTCAGAGACATGTATACCCACAGACCTCAGACACATGTATACCCACAGACCTCAGACACATGTATACCTACAGACCTCAGACACATGTATACCCACAGACCTCAGACACATGTATACCTACAGACCTCAGACACATGTATACCCACAGACCTCAGACATATGTATACCCACAGACCTCAGACACATGTATACCTACAGACACTGGGACACATGTATACCCACAGACACTGGGACACATGTATACCCACAGACACTGGGACACATGTATACCCACAGACACTGGGACACATGTATACCCACAGACACTGGGACACATGTATACCCACAGACACTGGGACACATGTATACCCACAGACACTGGGACACATGTATACCCACAGACACTGGACACATGTATACCCACAGACACTGGACACATGTATACCCACAGACACTGGGACACATGTATACCCACAGACACTGGGACACATGTATACCACAGACACTGGGACACATGTATACCCACAGACACTGGGACACATGTATACCCCAGACACTGGGACACATGTATACCCACAGACCTCAGACATATGTATACCCACAGACCCTGGGACACATGTATACCCACAGACACTGGGACACATGTATACCACAGACCCTGGACACATGTATACCCACAGACACTGGGACACATGTATACCCACAGACACTGGGACACATGTATACCCACAGACACTGGACACATGTATACCCACAGACACTGGGACACATGTATACCCACAGACACTGGGACACATGTATACCCACAGACACTGGGACACATGTATACCCACAGACACTGGGACACATGTATACCCACAGACACTGGGACACATGTATACCCACAGACACTGGGACACATGTATACCCACAGACCTCAGACATATGTATACCCACAGACCCTGGGACACATGTATACCCACAGACACTGGGACACATGTATACCCACAGACACTGGGACACATGTATACCCACAGACACTGGGACACATGTATACCCACAGACCTCAGACACATGTATACCCACAGACCTCAGACACATGTATACCCACAGACCTCAGACACATGTATACCCACAGACCTCAGACACATGTATACCCACAGACACTGGGACTGCTGGCAGTATGCATTAACAACATTCCAGCAGCATTCTTCTCCAGCTGGCCACGTTGCACCAAGTGGCTGCTGTCTTGTGATAGTTGTGACATGCTCTCACGAGATCTTGCAGAAGTCATTAGATCTTGCCCGGAGGCCGCGTCACAGCCATCAGTCTGGTGGCCACTCTGTGGAACGGGCTTTCGGATATTGGAGCATTTTCACAAGTACTAAGTAGTCGTGCAAATGCCTGTATCGGCACTGATACCGATACTAATAGTGGTGCATCCCTGTCTGAGAGGCCTCCAGGGCCTGGTGAGATGGTGAGCCCTGCGGCTTTTTGCTCATGCCGAGCAGGTCACGATGGTCATTTCAGGTTTTGGGCTCATTTAATTGATTTTCTGCCGCTGATCCACGCGGGGCGGTAATAAATCCATTAATCTGCCCCTGTGTATCACATGCAGGATCTGCGCCCCCTGCCCTCAATGCGGCTTTGTTTCCTTTTTCCCAAAGGATTCAACAAAACTCCCACTAATCCCACATTATCTGCCGGCGCGAACCTTCCTGTCAAAACCCCGTGACTGTGCTGGGGGTTATTATGGAAATGATGAGCTGCCCTGCTGTCCCCACAGAGCGGTGCGTGCCTGCGCATCATATTAACCAAGCCCAGGGGCAATTGATCTGCCCCTGTGCCCCTATAGCCGGTTTATTTGCCCCCTGTGCCCCTATAGCTGGTTTATTTGCCCCTGTGCCCCTATAGCCTGTTTATTTGCCCCTGTGCCCTATAGCCTGTTTATTTGCCCCTGTGCCCTATAGCTGGTTTATTTATTTGTCTTTGTAAATAGATGGGCTATTCCCCCCGTGGACCCATAGATGGGCTATTCCCCCCCGTGCACCCATAGATGGGCTATTCCCCCCCGTGCACCCATAGATGGGCTATTCCTCCCCCGTGGACCCATAGATGGGCTATTCCCCCCCCCGTGGACCCATAGATGGGCTATTCCCCCCCCCGTGGACCCATAGATGGGCTATTCCCCCCCCCGTGGACCCATAGATGGACTATTCCCCCCCCCCCCCGTGCACCCATAGATGGACTATTCCCCCCCCCCGTGCACCCATAGATGGACTATTCCCCCATGCACCATAGATGGGCTATTCCCGTGCACCCATGGCTGGATTATTGCCCCTTGTGCACCTATAGATGAGATATTCCCATGTACCCATAGATGGGTTATTTGCCCTGTAAGTCATTTAAATACCCCTGTGCCCCTACAGTTGGTTTATTTTGCCCCGTGCCCCGACAGTAGTGCCTCGATAGGTGGTTTATTTGCCCAGTGTCTCGATACGCTGTTTATTTGCCCCTGTGCCTCGATAGGCGGTTTATTTGCCCCTGTGCCTCGATAGGCGGTTTATTTGCCCCTGTGCCTCGATAGGCGGTTTATTTGCCCAGTGTCTCGATACGCTGTTTATTTGCCCCTGTGCCTCGATAGGCGGTTTATTTGCCCCTGTGCCTCGCTAGGCTGTTTGTTTGCCCCTGTGCCTCGCTAGGCTGTTTATTTGCCCCTGTGCCCCTATAGCTGGTTTATTTGCCCCCTGTGCCCTATAGCTGGTTTATTTCCCCCCTGTGCCCCTATAGCTGGTTTATTTCCTCCCTGTGCCCCTATAGCTGGTTTATTTCCCCCCTGTGCCCCTATAGCTGGTTTATTTATTTGTCTTTGTAAATAGATGGGTTATATCCCCCCGTGGACCCATAGATGGGCTATTCCCCCCCCCCGTGGACCCATAGATGGGCTATCCCCCCGTGGACCCATAGATGGACTATTCCCCCCCGTGGACCCATAGATGGACTATTCCCCCCCGTGGACCCATAGATGGACTATTCCCCCCCCCGTGCACCCATAGATGGGCTATTCCCCCCCATGCACCCATAGATGGGCTATTCCCGTGCACCCATGGCTGGATTATTGCCCCTTGTGCACCTATAGATGAGATATCCCCATGTACCCATAGATGAGCTATTCCCCCCCCGTGCACCTATAGATGGGTTATTTGCCCTGTAAGTCATTTAAATACCCCTGTGCCCCTACAGTTGGTTTATTTTGCCCCGTGCCCCGACAGTAGTGCCTCGATAGGCGGTTTATTTGCCCCTGTGCCTCGATAGGTGGTTTATTTGCCCCTGTGCCTCGATAGGCGGTTTATTTGCCCCAGTGCCTCGATAGGCGGTTTATTTGCCCCTGTGCCTCGCTAGGCGGTTTATTTGCCCCTGTGCCTCGCTAGGCTGTTTATTTGCCCCTGTGCCTCGATAGGCTGTTTATTTGCCCCTGTGCCTCGCTAGGCTGTTTATTTGCCCCTGTGCCTCGATAGGCGGTTTATTTGCCCCTGTGCCTCGATACGCTGTTTATTTGCCCGTGTGCCTCGATAGGCGGTTTATTTGCCCCTGTGCCTCGATAGGCTGTTTATTTGCCCGTGTGCCTCGATAGGCTGTTTATTTGCCCCTGTGCCTCGATACGCTGTTTATTTGCCCCTGTGCCTCGATAGGCGGTTTATTTGCCCCTGTGCCTCGATAGGCGGTTTATTTGCCCCTGTGCCTCGCTAGGCGGTTTATTTGCCCCTGTGCCTCGCTAGGCTGTTTATTTGCCCCTGTGCCTCGCTAGGCTGTTTATTTGCCTCTGTGCCTCGATACACTGTTTATTTGCCCCTGTGCCTCGCTAGGCGGTTTATTTGCCCCTGTGCCCCTATAGCCTGTTTATTTGCCCCCTGTGCCCTATAGCTGGTTTATTTATTTGTCTTTGTAAATAGATGGGCTATTCCCCCCGTGCACCCATAGATGGGCTATTCCCACCCGTGCACCCATAGATGGGCTATTCCCCCCCGTGGACCCATAGATGGACTATTCCCCCCCGTGCACCCATAGATGGGCTATTCCCCCCCCGTGCACCTATAGATGGGCTATTTGCCCTGTAAGTCATTTAAATACCCCTGTGCCCCTACAGTTGGTTTATTTTGCCCCGTGCCCCGACAGTAGTGCCTCGATAGGCGGTTTATTTGCCCCTGTGCCTCGATAGGCGGTTTATTTGCCCCTGTGCCTCGCTAGGCGGTTTATTTGCCCCTGTGCCTCGCTAGGCTGTTCATTTGCCCCTGTGCCTCGATACGCTGTTTATTTGCCCCTGTGCCTCGATAGGCTGTTTATTTGCCCCTGTGCCTCGATAGGCGGTTTATTTGCCCCTGTGCCTCGGTAGGCTGTTTATTTGCCCCTGTGCCTCGGTAGGCGGTTTATTTGCCCCTGTGCCTCGATAGGCTGTTTATTTGCCCGTGTGCCTCGATAGGCTGTTTATTTGCCCCTGTGCCTCGATACGCTGTTTATTTGCCCCTGTGCCTCGATACGCTGTTTATTTGCCCCTGTGCCTCGATAGGCGGTTTATTTGCCCCTGTGCCTCGATAGGCTGTTTATTTGCCCCTGTGCCTCGATAGGCTGTTTATTTGCCCCTGTGCCTCGATACGCTGTTTATTTGCCCCTGTGCCTCGATAGGCTGTTTATTTGCCCCTGTGCCTCGATACGCTGTTTATTTGCCCCTGTGCCTCGCTAGGCTGTTTATTTGCCCCTGTGCCTCGCTAGGCTGTTTATTTGCCCCTGTGCCTCGCTAGGCTGTTTATTTGCCCCTGTGCCTCGCTAGGCTGTTTATTTGCCCCTGTGCCTCGATAGCTGTTTATTTGCCCGTGTGCCTCGATAGGCTGTTATTTGCCCCTGTGCCTCGATACGCTGTTTATTTGCCCCTGTGCCTCGATAGGCGTTTATTTGCCCCTGTGCCTCGTAGGCTGTTTATTTGCCCCTGTGCCTCGATATGCTGTTTATTTGCCCCTGTGCCCTATAGCTGGTTTATTTATTTGTCTTTGTAAATAGATGGGCTATTCCCCCCCGTGCACCCATAGATGGGCTATTCCCCCCCCGTGGACCCATAGATGGGCTATTCCCCCCCGTGGACCCATAGATGGGCTATTCCCCCCCCGTGCACCCATAGATGGGCTATTCCCCCCGTGGACCCATAGATGGACTATTCCCCCCCGTGGACCCATAGATGGGCTATTCCCCCCCCCCGTGCACCTATAGATGGGCTATTTGCCCTGTAAGTCATTTAAATACCCCTGTGCCCCTACAGTTGGTTTATTTTGCCCCGTGCCCCGACAGTAGTGCCTCGATAGGCGGTTTATTTGCCCCTGTGCCTCGATAGGCGGTTTATTTGCCCCTGTGCCTCGATAGGCGGTTTATTTGCCCCTGTGCCTCGCTAGGCGGTTTATTTGCCCCTGTGCCTCGCTAGGCTGTTATTTGCCCCTGTGCCTCGATACGCTGTTTATTTGCCCCTGTGCCTCGATAGGCTGTTTATTTGCCCCTGTGCCTCGATAGGCGGTTATTTGCCCCTGTGCCTCGGTAGGCTGTTTATTTGCCCCTGTGCCTCGATAGGCGGTTTATTTGCCCCTGTGCCTCGCTAGGCTGTTCATTTGCCCCTGTGCCTCGATACGCTGTTTATTTGCCCCTGTGCCTCGATACGCTGTTTATTTGCCCCTGTGCCTCGATAGGCGGTTTATTTGCCCCTGTGCCTCGATAGGCTGTTTATTTGCCTCTGTGCCTCGGTAGGCTGTTTATTTGCCCCTGTGCCTCGATAGCGGTTTATTTGCCCGTGTGCCTCGATAGGCGGTTTATTTGCCCCTGTGCCTCGATAGGCGTTTATTTGCCCGTGTGCCTCGATAGGCTGTTTATTTGCCCCTGTGCCTCGATACGCTGTTTATTTGCCCCTGTGGCCTCGCTAGGCGGTTTATTTGCCCCTGTGCCTCGATAGGCTGTTTATTTGCCCCTGTGCCTCGATACGCTGTTTATTTGCCCCTGTGCCTCGATACGCTGTTTATTTGCCCCTGTGCCTCGATACGCTGTTTATTTGCCCCTGTGCCTCGATACGCTGTTATTTGCCCCTGTGCCTCGATAGGCTGTTTATTTGCCCCCTGTGCTCGCTAGGCTGTTTATTTGCCCCTGTGCCTCGCTAGGCTGTTTATTTGCCCCTGTGCCTCGCTAGGCTGTTTATTTGCCCCTGTGCCTCGATACGCTGTTTATTTGCCCCTGTGCCTCGATACGCTGTTTATTTGCCCCTGTGGCCTCGCTAGGCGGTTATTTGCCCCTGTGCCCTATAGCCTGTTTATTTGCCCCTGTGCCCTATAGCTGGTTTATTTATTTGTCTTTGTAAATAGATGGGCTATTCCCCCCGTGCACCCATAGATGGGCTATTCCCCCCCGTGGACCCATAGATGGGCTATTCCCCCCCGTGGACCCATAGATGGGCTATTCCCCCCCGTGGACCCATAGATGGGCTATTCCCCCCCGTGGACCCATAGATGGACTATTCCCCCCGTGCACCCATAGATGGGCTATTCCCCCCCCGTGCACCTATAGATGGGCTATTCCCCCCGTGCACCTATAGATGGGCTATTTGCCCTGTAAGTCATTTAAATACCCCTGTGCCCCTACAGTTGGTTTATTTTGCCCCGTGCCCCGACAGTAGTGCCTCGATAGGCGGTTTATTTGCCCCTGTGCCTCGATAGGCGGTTATTTGCCCCTGTGCCTCGATAGGCGGTTTATTTGCCCCTGTGCCTCGCTAGGCGGTTTATTTGCCCCTGTGCCTCGCTAGGCTGTTCATTTGCCCCTGTGCCTCGATACGCTGTTTATTTGCCCCTGTGCCTCGATAGGCTGTTTATTTGCCCCTGTGCCTCGATAGGCGGTTTATTTGCCCCTGTGCCTCGGTAGGCTGTTTATTTGCCCCTGTGCCTCGATAGGCGGTTTATTTGCCCCTGTGCCTCGCTAGGCTGTTCATTTGCCCCTGTGCCTCGATACGCTGTTTATTTGCCCCTGTGCCTCGATACGCTGTTTATTTGCCCCTGTGCCTCGATAGGCGGTTTATTTGCCCCTGTGCCTCGGTAGGCTGTTTATTTGCCTCTGTGCCTCGGTAGGCTGTTTATTTGCCCGTGTGCCTCGATAGGCGGTTTATTTGCCCGTGTGCCTCGATAGGCGGTTTATTTGCCCCTGTGCCTCGATAGGCGGTTTATTTGCCCGTGTGCCTCGATAGGCTGTTTATTTGCCCCTGTGCCTCGATACGCTGTTTATTTGCCCCTGTGCCTCGATAGGCGGTTTATTTGCCCCTGTGCCTCGATAGGCTGTTTATTTGCCCCTGTGCCTCGATACGCTGTTTATTTGCCCCTGTGCCTCGATACGCTGTTTATTTGCCCCTGTGCCTCGATACGCTGTTTATTTGCCCCTGTGCCTCGATACGCTGTTTATTTGCCCCTGTGCCTCGATACATTTTTTATTTGCCCCTGTGCCTCGATACGCTGTTTATTTGCCCCTGTGCCTCGATACGCTGTTTATTTGCCCCTGTGCCTCGATACGCTGTTTATTTGCCCCTGTGCCTCGATACGCTGTTTATTTGCCCCTGTGCCATTCTGGGCAGTTGTTATGGCAGGTGATGGCTTGATTTCATTGACTCTCGGGGTCACTGGGTTTCGCGGTTGTGGCTGGAGTTTTTCCAGACCCTTTGAGCCCTGGAATCGTCCCCGGGGCCCGGTGCGGCTCAGAGGATTGCGAGTTTTACTGGACTGTGTGAGTCAGGGAGCGAGAGCAGAAAAGCCTCCGCAGCCCCAATCCCCCCTCAGCAGCGTGGTCACTGAGGGGTTAATTTGCTGCTAGAGCTGAAGGTGCCATGTCTTACTGTGATCCCATAAGTGACCCGGGTTATACGGGGACTGACCTATCTCTTATTTCGGTCACAGCCGCGATACAGACAGCGGGGAGAGCGACCTGAATAAAATGGTGCAATATACACTTTACGTTAGGTTGTACCCCTAAAACTAACACTGACTGTACAGCGCATGAAAGGGTTAACTTCACGGCTTGTCTTGCAGAACTCGCAGGTAATCCCTGGCAGCACAAACTGCTCACAGCTTCACTGGCAACATTACAAAACCCGTGTATACAGTGACAGCACCAAAATAATATACATATACCCAAACCCAGCACTGAGGGGGTTAAACTTTATATCAATTTATTGGAATGGATTATGTTGCCCATTTCCTATTTGCGGAGGAGTCTTCATTATCCAATCAAAAGCCAGCGCTATTTTAATTGTGCAAATTGTTTCCACCTGGCGGAGTGAGCGACACAGCCGTGTACAGCGAGAGCGCGACAGGCGGTGTTTGTTTGTGATGCTTGGCAGGGGTTAAAGTGTCACATCAATAAACCACTCTAACCCTTTACCTGCCAGAGAGCCCTTGATGCATTGCCTGCACAGTACTTTGAGTTTTATTTCTGTGGAGCTCAGTGATACGCTCATACACACTGCACACATTACTGTGAGTTTTATTTCTGTGGAGCTCTTTGATACGCTCATACACACAGCACATTACTGTGAGTTTTATTTCTGTGGAGCTCTGTGATATGCTCATACACACCGCACATTACTGTGTGGTTTATTGCTGTGGAGCTCTTTGATACGCTCATACACAGCGCACATTACTGTGAGTTTTATTTCTGTGGAGCTCTTTGATACGCTCATACACACCGCACATTACTGTGAGTTTTATTTCTGTGGAGCTCTTTGATACGCTCATACACAGCGCACATTACTGTGAGTTTTATTTCTGTGGAGCTCTTTGATACGCTCATACACAGCGCACATTACTGAGGTTTATTGCTGTGGAGCTCTGTGATACGCTCATACACACAGCACATTACTGTGAGTTTTATTGCTGTGGAGCTCTGTGATACACTCATACACACTGCACATTACTGAGGTTTATTGCTGTGGAGCTCTGTGATACGCTCATACACACTGCACATTACTGTGTGGTTTATTGCTGTGGAGCTCTGTGATACGCTCATACACACTGCACATTACTGTGAGTTTTATTGCTGTGGAGCTCTGTGATCCGCTCATACACACCACACATTACTGTGTGGTTTATTGCTGTAGAGCTCTGTGATACACTCATACACACTGCACATTACTGTGCGTTTTATTGCTGTGGAGCTCTGTGATACGCTCATACACACCGCACATTACTGTGAGTTTTATTGCTATGGAGCTCTGTGATACGCTCATACACACAGCACATTACTGAGGTTTATTGCTGTGGAGCTCTGTGATACGCTCATACACACCGCACATTACTGTGAGTTTTATTGCTGTGGAGCTCTATGATATGCTCATACCCCATTACATGGAGTGCATCATACAGACGATTCTTAGCGCTGTGTCTTTATGTGGATTAATTCCTCGCTGTTTTTTATTGGATTAATTAATATCCCCTCACTGTTCGTGTATGTAGTTGTTGCGGGTTCAGATAATACATTGTGCGCGTCTTGGTCTGTGTTTTCGGAGTAGTTTGCAAACTAGAAATCCAGCAATGAAGGGGTGTGTGTATTGGTCATATCCACGTACCCCTCAATCTGCCCCTGACCCCTGCGTGAACAAACCGCTCAGAGCGGAAAAAGCCGAGCGTGGTGGAGATGCCTGAATGATGCTGACATGCGGCGCAGCGTTTGCACAGCAGGGCGTGATGTTGCGGGTATTTGTATACTGTGTGTATACCAATGGTTGTTTTTGTACGAGCTGGTGAGTGAGTGCAAGCTCTTGTGGTGTATGGATTCATATAAAGTGAGGTGATGCCGGGGAGAAGCGGCAGCAGAAAAACCATCAGATTCTGGATCTCCTCTCTTTTAAAGCCGCGTCATCAAAGTGAGGACACGACCTGCGCGGTGTTCCACGTCACGCTGCGCTGCTGCCGGGTGGGCCACCTTAGACCTGGTGATGTCATTGGCTGTTGGGAGTTGTGATGTCATCATTATAATGGCCAGGTGCCGCCAGGTGAGTGTCTTGTGATGCGGATCTGTTCTGGTGATGGTCCCCCCCCTAGGTTTGCGCGCCGGCTCCGCGCTGGGCCATTTGGGTCGGTTTTATTAACGCCAGCGATTTCTGGTACGTGAAGCTGGGTTTGGAATAATCCGGTTTTCATTGTGTTTCCCTGGTTTTTCCGCGGTGGCGCCGGTCTTGTTCTTGCTTTATGTTTGACGGTTATTTCCTGGATCTTTATTTTTCTGCCTTGGTGCTGATGCGGTGGATCCGGCAGGAATAAGGGTCGGGCCCTTTCCTGTATACCGGCATGTGCCCCGGGGTACTGCTGTTTCCTGGCCGGCTCTGGGGCCGGTGTCTGACTCTGCCGGTGCTGGGCTGTAATTTCCATCCAGTCCCGGGTGATGCGCCGACAGAGCCGCGCACATGGAGCAATGAGCCGCGCGCGGAGGAGCTCCTTCACTTCCTGTTATTGATGATTTAATGTTCCAGCGCAGCACGAGATCCTCATCCACTGACATTTACCGTCACCGCGCTCAATCGCCACATCTCAGGGGTTTGGTTGCACCATGCGGCCATCGCTGCGTCACATGTCCGTGTGTCCAACCAAAATCTTCCCGTGCGAGACGTAGCTCCATTCCATGGCATTAATGCACTCGGTGCTGTGTGTGTACGTGCTGTTAATATACTCGTGGCTGCGCTGGTTAATGTATTCGGTGCTGTGTGTACGTGCTGTTAATATACTCGTGGCTGCGCTGGTTAATGTATTCGGTGCTGTGTGTGTACGTGCTGTTAATATACTCGTGGCTGCGCTGGTTAATGTATTCGGTGCTGTGTGTACGTGCTGTTAATATACTCGTGGCTGCGCTGGTTAATGTATTCGGTGCTGTGTGTGTACGTGCTGTTAATATACTCGTGGCTGCGCTGGTTAATGTATTCGGTGCTGTGTGTACGTGCTGTTAATATACTCGTGGCTGCGCTGTTAATGTATTCGGTGCTGTGTGTGTACGTGCTGTTAATATACTCGTGGCTGCGCTGGTTAATGTATTCGGTGCTGTGTGTGTACGTGCTGTTTAATAACTCGTGGCTGCCTGGTTAATGTATTCGGTGCTGTGTGTTACGTGCTGTTAATATACTCGTGGCTGCGCTGGTTAATGTATTCGGTGCTGTGTGTACGTGCTGTTAATATACTCGTGGCTGCGCTGGTTAATGTATTCGGTGCTGTGTGTACGTGCTGTTAATGTACTCGTGGCTGCGCGCTGGTTAATGTACCCGGTTGCCTCGCTGTCCCCGGCTCGCACGGCTTGGCACTTGATGTATGAACCGATTGATCATGTTTTCCATCATGTTGCTGACAGTCAGCGCGGTGGCAAAGAACTCATTGACGCTGTGATTTAGGGACGCAGCGAGGCGTGAAGACAGAAAGGGGGTGCCGTGCGCCAGGCGAGGGCACACACGTACAGATGGCGCACTCCTCCCTTCTTATAAACACGGCGATACATGCCGCGCTGGCTGTGCCCTCCTCAAACACCACCATCTGATAAAATGATACCCAGAACCTGCAGCGAACACGCTATGTCTGCCGTATAGGAATGCCGAAATCACGCCAAGTCTGCCGTATATATAGGAATGCCGGCAATCGCGCCAAGTCTGCCATATATAGGAATGCCGGCAATCGCGCCAAGTCTGCCGTGTATAGGAATGCTGACAATCGCGCCAAGTCTGCCGTGTATAGGAATGCCGGCAATCGCGCCAAGTCTGCCATATATAGGAATGCCGGCAATCGCGCCAAGTCTGCCATATAAAGGAATGCTGACAATCACGCCCTGTTTGCCGTATAGGGATGCCGGCGATTGGGCCATGTCTGCCGTATATAGCGCACTCAGCCCCGCGCTGTGCTTAAAGTATATATACTTTTATTCCTGAGTCCGGGCACAGTTCGCCGCCCGAGGGGCCCAGGCCATGGTTCGGCACTGAGTGATAGTAACTGCCTCTATTCTGGCTGATGGAAAACACTGATTATCCCAGCCTGGTGAAATGTGGTGGGTCCAGTTCATTCAGCGATGAGGCACAGCAAGTTATTGCCTCTCCGACATTGTGAGCGGGACAGACTCCCCTGAAATGCCAGCGGGACAGACTCCCCCTGAAATGCCAGCGGGACAGACTCCCCCTGAAATGCCAACGGGACAGACTCCCCCTGAAATGCCAGCGGGACAGACTCCCCTGAAATGCCAGCGGGACAGACTCCCCCCGAAATGCCAACGGACAGACTCCCCCTGAAATGCCAGCGGGACAGACTCCCCTGAAATGCCAGCGGGACAGACTCCCCCTGAAATGCCAGCGGGACAGACTCCCCCTGAAATGCCAGCTGGACAGACTCCCCCCGAAATGCCAGCGGGACAGACTCCCCTGAAATGCCAGCGGGACAGACTCCCCTGAAATGCCAGCGGACAGACTCCCCCCCCTGAAATGCCAGCGGGACAGACTCCCCTGAAATGCCAGCGGGACAGACTCCCCCTGAAATGCCAGCGGGACAGACTCCCCCCTGAAATGCCAGCGGGACAGACTCCCCCTGAAATGCCAGCGGGACAGACTCCCCTGAAATGCCAGCGGGACAGACTCCCCCCCTGAAATGCCAGCCGGACAGACTCCCAGTTGCACCCCTGTGTTCGCGGTGGTTCCTGGAGGAGTTTCTGGCTTTGTGTTGTCCCTGTGTCAGTGAATGTAAATCCCGGCTCGTTCGCTCCTGTCCTGGACGCGTTACTCAGCCAGTAATGCTTGGGGTTGTTGTGCCGCCGGGTATCTGGCTGTGCCGGACTCCTAGTTTTTTGGAAGATGTATAGTTTGCCTGGCTCCCTGGGGGCGCTAATGAAAAGCCGCAGCTTGTTCCCATCCCCCCGGCTGCCTCTTTCCCTGTTCATATTGCATTTAATCTGGGCGAGTAATAAAGCGCCGGCGCGGCGCGGCCATCCATCTTCCCTCTTTGTGTTTTTTTTACAAGTAAACCAATTTAAAAATGAAATGCAAAATGCATGAAGAAGGCGCCTGGTGCTGACGCCACGCTTCCCTCTTAATTCACATTGAATATATTATATTTACTGGTGCAGCTGCGATTTTCATAATGAGCAAAACTCAATAGATTCTCTTTAATGGCTCAATTACGGGCCGCGCGTCTGTACGAGCGCGTCACGTGATCCCTCCGGCTGGCGGGACGTGCAGCCGCCATGCATTCCATTAGAGTGCAAGCTTCTCCCATCATTCTCTGCATTCCCGGCTATCAGGGAGTAAGAGTCGGAGCCCCCCCTCACTTGCCTTAAGTATCCCCCAGTCCTGACCGTCCGGCCCGCTGTCACGTTCCCCCTCCCGAATGTTCAGGGTGAAGCCTTTCATTTTACAGATCTTTATCCATTGTACTGCGCTGCGGAACATGTCGGCACCTTAGGCTGGTGTCAGACGAGCGTAGTGTTCACATCCGTGATTGCGCCTAAAAGTACGTCCGTGATAGCATGAAAGAAAGTCCATTGGAGCCTGACACATGAAGTACGTCCGCACTGAACTGCGGACGCACAACGGCCGCGGCAAACGGACGCAGGTTAGGCAAGAACGTAATACTGCTAGAACGGACGTGCGGAGTGCGCCACGTCCACAACGTCCGCATAGCTTTGTGTGTGAGTGATGGAGCGAGGTCAGACGGACTGCATTTATACGTCCAGCATTTATACGTCCAGCATTTATACGTCCAGCATTTATACGTCCAGCATTTATACGTCCAGCATTTATACCTCCAGCATTTATACCTCCAGCATTTATACGTCCAGCATTTTTGACGGACAGAATGTTTTTTCATTGTAATTTATTTTTCCCTCCTACATCCGTCAAAAATAACTTCAGTGAAAAAACGGACTGTGTGACCACTACTGCGTCATCCGTACTGACGATGTCCGTACTGCACGGACGTACAGTCCGTAGAAATCACGCTCGTCTGACCCCAGCCTTAAGGCTAAGGTCAGACGAAAGCAGTTTTAACGTGCGTTTAGCTGCACGAAATCACAGCCGTACTAGCAGCAAATGACGTCCAATGCCGGGGAACACACGAAGAATGGCCGCACGAAAGTTCGTCCGTGCAACGCAAGTGGCAAATGAATGCATTTTTTTGAGAACGTGATACCGCTAGTACTGACGTACAGAGTGCGCTGCGTCCGCTAGCGGCGTGTGTGCGTGATTAGGAGACGTCAGACGCTGCTAATGTCCGGCCAACATAACGTCCAGACACAAAAAGTGTTTTATTGATGATCCGTACAAAATCACGGACGAAAAATGCGCATCGTATGACCGCTATCGCGTATTCCGGGGAAAAATACGTCCATTCGTTCGAACGCACTTTTTCACGGACGACGCGAAAATGCGTTAGTCTGACCCTAGCCTTAAAGTGTGAATTGTAATTTTCAGGCATAAATAAACACGCGAAATGGTAAAACACCACGTCGCTCAGCATCCTTTAGTTACACTGCCCGGAGAGATGAGCATGTAAGGTGTGATGGGGATTGTGGGATTGTATGATGATGTCGCATTGGGATTGCAGGATTGTAGTGTGATTTGTGGTGGGGATTGCGAGATGATTGGTGTGTGTGGAGGGATTGCGAGATGATTGGTGTGTGTGGAGGGATTGCGAGATGATTGGTGTGTGTGGAGGGATTGCGAGATGATTGTGGGGATTGCGAGATGATTGTGGTGTGTGTGGAGGGATTGCGAGATGATTCTGGTGTGTGTGGAGGGATTGCGAGATGATTGTGGGGATTGCGAGATGATTGGTGTGTGTGGGGGGATTGCGAGATGATTGTGGTGTGTGTGGGGGGATTGTGAGATGATTGTGGGTGTGTGGGGGGATTGCGAGATGATTGTGGTGTGTGGAGGGATTGCGAGATGATTGTGGGGATTGCGAGATGATTGGTGTGTGTGGGGGATTGCGAGATGATTGTGGTGTGTGTGGGGGGATTGCGAGATGATTGTGGTGTGTGTGGGGGGATTGCGAGATGATTGTGGTGTGTGTGGGGGGATTGCGAGATGATTGTGGTGTGTGTGGGGGGATTGCAAGGTGATTATGGTGTGTGGTGGGGATTGCGAGGTGATTGTGGTGGGGATTGCGAGGTGATTGTGGTGTGTGTGGAGGGATTGCGAGATGATTGGTGTGTGTGTGGAGGGATTGCGAGATGATTGGTGTGTGTGGAGGGATTGCGAGGTGATTGTGACTGCGAGATGATTGTGGTGTGTGGGGGGATTGCGAGGTGATTGTGGTGTGTGGGGGGATTGCGAGGTGATTGTGGTGATTGCGAGATGATTGTGGAGGGATTGCGAGGTGATTGTGGTGATTGCGAGGTGATTGTGGTGATTGCGAGATGATGGTGGGGATTGCGAGGTGATTGTGGTGGGGATTGCGAGGTGACTGGTGTGTGTGGGGGGATTGCGAGGTGACTGTGGTGTGTGGGGGGATTGCGAGGTGTTTGTGGTGTGTGGGGGATTGCGAGGTGATTGTGGTGTGTGGGGATTGCGAGGTGATTGTGGTGTGTGGGGATTGCGAGGTGATTGTGGTGTGTGTGGGGATTGCGAGGTGATTGTGGTGTGTGGGGATTGCGAGGTGATCCGGCCTCTCTGCGCTCCTCCTCGCGGTTTCAGGCGTCTCTTATTTATTTACATGTTAATATTCGATGCAAAGAAATAATAAACGTTTATAGTTCAGGAAACACCAACAACGCGCTGGAAGGAAATCCCATAAAAAGTCCAGCTTTACAGAGGAAATCCATTACTGCCGGCACCGCGATCACTTACAGCGGCTCCGTCACCTACAATAAAACTCCACATAAATCACCATCAGCGCAAGAAAAGGCCGTTTACTGAAAAGCTGCACTTTAACAGATCCAGAGTCACACGGGGTTAATTATCATTAAAACATGCAAACCTACCTCCCCGACTGGACGGAAATGCCACTTTACCTCTCACCTATCCCAATGGCCCTCAAGGGCTCCTCCATATATTCAGGGTGTGTGGGTGTCTTTTTAGGGGTTCCTCCATATATTCAGGGTGTGCGGGTGTGTTTTTAGGGGTTCCTCCATATATTCAGGGTGTGTGGGTGTCTTTTTATGGCTCCTCCATATATTCAGGGTGTGCGGGTGTCTTTATAGGGGCTCCTCCATATATTCAGGGTGTGCGGGTGTGTTTTTAGGGGCTCCTCCATATATTCAGGGTGTGCGGGTGTGTTTTTAGGGGCTCCTCCATATATTCAGGGTGTGCGGGTGTGTTTTTAGGGGCTCCTCCATATAATCAGGGTGTGTGGGTGTGTTTTTAGGGGTTCCTCCATATATTCAGGGTGTGCGGGTGTCTTTTTAGGGGCTCCTCCATATATTCAGGGTGTGCGGGTGTGTGTTTTTAGGGGTTCCTCCATATAATCAGGGTGTGCGGTGTGTGTTTTTAGGGGTTCCTCCATATATTCAGGGTGTGCGGGTGTCTTTTTAGGGGATCCTCCATATATTCAGGGTGTGCGGGTGTCTTTTTAGGGGCTCCTCCATATATTCAGGGTGTGGGTGTCTTTTTAGGGGTTCCTCCATATATTCAGGGTGTGCGGGTGTGTATTTAGGGGTTCCTCCATATATTCAGGGTGTGCGGGTGTGTTTTTAGGGGTTCCTCCATATATTCAGGGTGTGTGGGTGTCTTTTTAGGGGCTCCTCCATATATTCAGGTGTGCGGGTGTGTTTTTAGGGGCTCCTCCATATATTCAGGGTGTGCGGGTGTGTTTTTAGGGGCTCCTCCATATATTCAGGGTGTGCGGGTGTGTTTTTAGGGGTTCCTCCATATATTCAGGGTGTGCGGGTGTCTTTTTAGGGGTTCCTCCATATATTCAGGGTGTGCGGGTGTGTTTTTAGGGGCTCCTCCATATATTCAGGGTGTGTGGGTGTGTTTTTAGGGGTTCATCCATATATTCAGGGTGTGCGGGTGTGTTTTTAGGGGCTCCTCCATATATTCAGGGTGTGCGGGTGTCTATTTTAGGGGCTCCTCCATATATTCAGGGTGTGTGGGTGTGTTTTTAGGGGCTCCTCCATATATTCAGGGTGTGGGTGTCTTTTTAGGGGTTCCTCCATATATTCAGGGTGTGCGGGTGTGTATTTAGGGGTTCCTCCATATATTCAGGGTGTGCGGGTGTGTTTTTAGGGGTTCCTCCATATATTCAGGGTGTGCGGGTGTGTATTTAGGGGTTCCTCCATATATTCAGGGTGTGTGGGTGTGTTTTTAGGGGTTCCTCCATATATTCAGGGTGTGTGGGTGTCTTTTTAGGGGCTCCTCCATATATTCAGGGTGTGTGGGTGTGTTTTTAGGGGTTCCTCCATATATTCAGGGTGTGAGGGTGTGTTTTTAGGGGTTCCTCCATATATTCAGGGTGTGCGGGTGTCTTTTTAGGGGCTCCTCCATATATTCAGGGTGTGCGGGTGTGTTTTTAGGGGTTCCTCCATATAGTCAGGGTGTCTTTTAGGGGTTCCTCCATATATTCAGGGTGTGGGTGTCTTTTTAGGGGCTCCTCCATATATTCAGGGTGTGTGGGTGTATAACAGAGCTGCACAGTAATAAACCTCCCAGCAGTGAGTCTGTAATATATAGTAAATGCTGTTTATATATGAAGATATCTTCCATTGATTTGGTATCCCCCCCCCCCGGTGTTGGTTCGGCTTTGCGGTGCTGTGTGTTTTTGTGCTGTGACTATCCCGCACTTCGCTGTGTTTGCGTTTCCGGCGGGGGGTTTTGGTGCTGGTCTGCCTCCGCTTTTCTTTTCTGGCGTTGAGGGGGTTATTTGCTAAGTGGTGATTTTGTGGGCATTTTTTTAGGAATTATTTTTACAACATTCAGCAAAAAAAAGCTAATTCAGCGATTCACCAATCCGTGAATAATGCTTTGATAAATGTGTGCTTTGACGCGAGTGAAATCGCGGGGATTCCGGGGGGGGGGGACTTTGCTTTTTTGTTGCCGGATTCTGATTTGTTGTTTTGTGGCAAATTCCCCTGTGTTCGGCCAATCACTCGAACACCCATCTCACTCGAACGTGTCAGCAAACATCCCGCGTCTGGGGATTAAAGTCCTGGAGGAGGGAATGCCGCCCGCGGCGCCTGCCAGTTAATGAGCGCGCTGCCTCTGGATTCTGCCGGTACGCGACTCAGGTCGGGGTATTCTGCGCTGTGCCCGGCTGACCAGGAGATCTCAGGCCTGGCAGAGCCAGACGGGCCGTGCGGTGGGCACGCAGGACGCTCTGTGGGCACCGAACAATCTCTGAAAGTGCAGAAAGTCATTCAACCGCAGAATCCCGCCAGCTCTGCGGAGACAACCTGAATGCGTACAGATCTGCACATGGAGCTACTAACTACAAATCCCATGATGCTGTCACATTTCAACCCTGACCACCTGGTGGTGGAAGCAGGGATCCCTCTGGTTTGTGGATTACATGCTCAGGCTCTGCAGACTATCCCTATTGGGTTGATGGTATGTGGTCACATAACCTGCTCAGCCCTATATATAGGGCCAGTAGTACTCTTGATCCTTGGATCAGGATAGACCTATATCCATTGAGTTCATGTATTGCTGTCTGTATTTCTGTATTTCTGTGTATGACTCCTTGGCTTTAGTCCAGTGATGTCGTAACTATGGCACGCGTGCCACACCCGGCATGTGGGGCCGACTGAGTCGGCACGCGAGCCATAGGCTTGCCTCACTGCTGCTCCGAGCATCTTCCTCCCAGCGCGTGTGAGCAAATGATGTTGCCCGCGCTTGTTGAAGTCCACCAGCCGTGATCTCCCGAGAACGCGGCGTTAACTCTGGAGTACTTCAACGAACGGCCGGGCAGCATTATTTGCCTGTGTTGTGGAAATTTTATTATGTGGACATTATAGTCTAGGATGTGTGTGTTTTTATAAGTTGTCATCTGTCTCCCTGTGTTGGATTTGAATGTGGTTTCAAATCCAAGCCAGCGGCAGACATTATACTCTAGGGATAAGGTGTGTACAGGGGGCCGGTCCGTCATTCTAGTCCACACCTCTGTCCTTTTGATATGTAAATGTAATTACTGGACAAGAAGACGCTCGGAGCGGCAAGTGAGTTGGGGGCCGATATATATCGAGCTGGGGGCAATATCCATGTGAGCTGGGGGCAATATCCATGTGAGCTGGGGGCAATATCCATATGAGCTGGGGGCAATATCCATCCATGTGTGAGCTGGGGCCAATTATATCCATGTGTGAGCTGGGGCCAATACATAAATGTGAGCTTGGGGCAATATATTCATCTTCTTTATACTGTATTTTTCTTTTAAGACTTAAGCACATAATTAGTTCAGTCGTATGAAGTGTTTTTTTCTAAAATAAATCCGTATTCAGGTCTAATTGTGGGGTTGGCACTTTCAGACACATAAGTTGGTTCAGCGAGCCAGTTTGGGCACTCGGGCTCAATACGATAAAGCCATCCCTGCTCTAGTCTGTTCCCTAAATTGTATTTCTGATTCTGATATCCCGTGTATGACCTGGCTTGGCGTCTTGGGCCTCTCTCCTGGATGTACCTTGTTTCCCTAGGCAGGCATTTGGCCACGAAGCCATATGGTGTTGAGTGGTACTCAGGGCCTTGTCTGACCTCCCTGGCTGGGAGTGCTAGGATCAGCAGTCGTTACTGTTGTGTTATTCTAGTATCGAGTTCTGCCCTGCAGCTTGCCGAATTCATTGTGTTTATCCCCAGTCCTGACTCAGGTCTTTAGATGAGAAATCATACCCAGTGCAGGGCTTCCTCTTGTGTTCTGCACAATCTCCCTTGTTTCTTGTTCTATCAGCAACAAACCACAAACCTGCCCTAAAGGCTTCAAACTTCACAGCCAAAAGGCTCGCCATCACCCTACAGGAGGCCTGAGGAGGACTACACTGCCAGGGACTGGACCAGGTCACACAAAGACACCCTGCGGCATAAATTACTTTATACCCAAAACATTGCTTTAACATTGTCAAACGATGACCGTGATCCTTTCTTACCGTAACCCGTGACCCTGAGCCCACCACGTGTACCGTAACCCGTGACCCTGAGCCCACCACGTGTAGCGAGGGCTGGCAGGGAGAAGGTACGGCAGGTCCTGGGGGTTTGTCAAGCAGTGAGGACACAGGGTGTGTGGCAGACACAGAGAATGCAATAGACACCAATGGATATGGCGGGCAAAGAAACAGGGGGCGATGTGTGACGTAAGGGTAGCAGAGGGCAAAGTGCCACATAAGTGTAGCAGAGTACCAGGTGTCACGTAGTGTAGTAGAGGATGATGCGTCATGTAAGGGTAGCAGAGGGTGACGTGCCACGTAAGGGTAGCAGAGGGTGATGTGTCATGTAAGGGTAGCAGAGGGTGATGCGCCGTGTAAGGGTAGCAGAGGGTGATGCGTCCTGTAAGGGTAGCAGATGGTGATGCGTCATGTAAGGGTAGCAGAGGGTGATGCGTCATGTAAGGGTAGCAGAGGGTGATGCGTCATGTAAGGGTAGCAGAGGGTGACGTGCCATGTAAGGGTAGCAGAGGGTGACGTGCCACGTAAGGGTAGCAGAGGGTGATGTGCCACGTAAGGGTAGCAGAGGGTGATGTGCCACGTAAGGGTAGCAGAGGGTGACGTGCCACGTAAGGGTAGCAGAGGGTGACGTGCCACGTAAGGGTAGCAGAGGGTGACGTGCCACGTAAGGGTAGCAGAGGGTGACGTGCCACGTAAGGGTAGCAGAGGGTGACGTGCCACGTAAGGGTAGAAGAGGGTGACGTGCCACGTAAGGGTAGCAGAGGGTGATGTGCCGTGTAAGGGTAGCAGAGGGTGATGTGCCGTGTAAGGGTAGCAGAGGGTGATGTGCCGTGTAAGGGTAGCAGAGGGTGATGTGCCGTGTAAGGGTAGCAGAGGGTGATGTGCCGTGTAAGGGTAGCAGAGGGTGATGTGCCGTGTAAGGGTAGCAGAGGGTGATGCGCCGTGTAAGGGTAGCAGAGGGTGATGCGCCGTGTAAGGGTAGCAGAGGGTGATGTGCCGTGTAAGGGTAGCAGAGGGTGATGCGCCGTGTAAGGGTAGCAGAGGGTGATGCGCCGTGTAAGGGTAGCAGAGGGTGATGCGCCGTGTAAGGGTAGCAGAGGGTGATGCGCCGTGTAAGGGTAGCAGAGGGTGATGCGCCGTGTAAGGGTAGCAGAGGGTGATGTGCCGTGTAAGGGTAGCAGAGGGTGATGCGCCGTGTAAGGGTAGCAGAGGGTGATGTGCCGTGTAAGGGTAGCAGAGGGTGATGTGCTGTGTAAGGGTAGCAGAGGGTGATTGTGCCGTGTAAGGGTAGCAGAGGGTGATGTGCCGTGTAAGGGTAGCAGAGGGTGATGTGCCGTGTAAGGGTAGCAGAGGGTGATGCGTCGTGTAAGGGTAGCAGAGGGTGATGTGCCGTGTAAGGGTAGCAGAGGGTGATGTGCCGTGTAAGGGTAGCAGAGGGTGATGTGCCGTGTAAGGGTAGCAGAGGGTGATGTGCCGTGTAAGGGTAGCAGAGGGTGATGCGTCGTGTAAGGGTAGCAGAGGGTGATGTGCCGTGTAAGGGTAGCAGAGGGTGATGTGCCGTGTAAGGGTAGCAGAACATAAGAGCGTTTTGTATTTCTTTGCCCCTCGCGGCGGCGCGGCCGTAACGCGCACTGACGGCTCTCCTAGTAACGAGGAGCAGCGATTCGGAGGAAAATAAATAATTGTGTCTCTCCGGGTTTGTTGGGAGCGAGTTCGCAGCATTCCAGATCTCTGCCAAGAAAGCGGCGTCCATTCTCCCAGGCCGCGCCGGCCTTTGTGCCGGAGAAACAGGAAATCTCTGCGCACTTTTTGTCCTGAAAGGGCCTTTAAAGGGCACATTGATTGGTTGTAGAGGGGCCCCAAACCCTGCCCCGTCCCCCCCGGGGGATCGATGGGGGGTAGTGGTGCTGAATGGACAGCGGCTAACGAGATGCTCTGCAAACAAATGGGGGCCAAGAGGGGAATCGCATTATCCGGCCGCCCAGAAACTGGAGGGAATGCACTTAACCCTTTATTCGAGTGTTTGCAGGGAGCGCGTGCGCACGTCTCCCCCGCGCCGGGGTACGAGGGGCTGAGTGACCTTTATATTAACACTCAGGTGTTTTAGGATTCTGCGCTGCTGTGTTCGCCCCATTACCGCGAGACGCACATTCTGACCCGGCGACAACCTGTTTACTGGGAACAAAGTGCGGCCGCAGAATCACACGAGAGAACCGAGTGTGCTCGAACGTCAGGGATGATGAGCAGGAAATGCACCGACGTGATCAAACACTCGCACAGAGCAGCCCTCAGGCCTGATCACCGCGACAGACCCGGCGTTAGCCGCCCCGGGGCCCACATCAAACCACCTGGACCTGGACCTGAGCTCAGGGGAACCAAAGTCTATATATCCCTCCATATATGCTCCCAGTGTCTGTATGCGAGTTTCTCTGTGTGTCTCTGTCACCTCTCCCTGTATGTCTTTTATCTGTGTCTCTCATGTGTTTGTCTTTGTCTTTGTCACCTCTCCCTGTATGTCTTTTTATCTGTGTCTCTCATGTGTTTGTCTTTGTCACCTCTCCCTGTATGTCTTTTATCTGTGTCTCTCTCATGTCTTTGTCACTGTCACGTCTCCCTGTATGTCTTTTATCTGTGTCTCTCTCATGTGTTTGTCACTGTCACGTCTCCCTGTATGTCTTTTTATCTGTGTCTCTGTCTACATATTTGTCTTTTTTCTGGGTTTGTCTCGCTCAATGTTTCTGCTTGTAACAGATCTAAGTTCCCTGATCGGGTCACATCTGCCATTGCCGCTTCCTCGCCGGACCCCCGTGTTCTCCCCAGCAGACTCTCGTGCCTTCCTCCAGTTCTTAGATGAAGCTTAAGGACCGGGACACGTAGAGAGCCTGCTAGCCTCCCCCAGAAATAAGATGAGGCTGTAGATCTGGAGGTTTTCAGGGTAAAAATTTAACTGGTTTTATTGGACAGGCACAGATATTTATGAGGTCAAACTTGGGTTATTTACATACACAAAACCTCCCCTATAAAATATTGTGAGGGTTTCTGATGTTACTGCTCCTTCAGCTTCACAGCATTTAGGACATACTTAGACTATAGGGCAGATAATGGGATAAACATTTGCTCAAATTCCTAGACAAGACAGGACAATGAGAGCCGTGCATGGCAAACAAGATTACAGTCTAAAACGTCAGATAAAGGGACAGTGTTTGCCTGACAAAGCAGATTAACAAAACTACTAAATGTACAACAGATATCAACAGATACACGTGGACCATAACGATAGACAATAACATTATTCATACATTACGCAAACACAAGAGAGGGCAAGGAAATAATCTAGAACATCGGCCTGCACCCCAAATACATTTCTAGGCACATGTACCCAAAGTTCAAATTGACACACGTCACACTACACATCTCTGTAAGTCTACCTCTGCCTCAGTTTGTCTGTGTCTGTGTGTCTATCTGTAAGTCATTAAGTCTACATCTGTATCTGTGTGTGTCACTCTCTGTCTGTCTGTGTCTTTGTATGTCTACAATTTTGTTTGTCTCGGTCTCTGTAAGTCTACATCCATGTTTCTGTACATGTGTCTATGCCTTTGTCTCTCTCTGTGTATCTGTGTTTCTGACAGGGTTATTCAGAGAAAGGTGAAAACCAGGAGAATTATCAGGAGAAGAGAACAATCTAGACCAAATAGCCGATTTGGAAAGTGAGATAAATGGGAGAATTTTTCTGGTTTGTCTATTTTGACCTAGGATTTTCACTTCTCCAGTCATTCTCCTGAGTTTCACCCTTCTCTGAATAGACCTGTTTGTGTCTGCTTGTGTGGTTGTCTGTGTCTCTGTACATGTCTCTGTGCCTATGTCTGCGTGTCTGTGTCTCTGTACGTGTCTTTGTGTCTATGTCTGCGTGTCTGTGTTTCTGTACGTGTCTCTGTGTCTATGTCTGCGTGTCTGTGTCTCTGTACGTGTCTGTGTCGGTCTGTCTCTGTACGTGTATTTGTCTGTACGTCTTTGTGTCTATGTCTGTGTCTCTGTACGTGTCTATGTCTGTCTGTACGTGTCTGTCTGTCTGTCTCTACGTGTCTATGTCTGTGTCTCTGTACGTGTCTATGTCTGTCTCTGTACGTGTCGATGTCTGTCTCTGTACGTGTCTGTGTCTCTGTACGTGTCTGTCTCTGTACGTGTCTGTGTCTCTGTACGTGTCTATGTCTGTGTCTCTGTACGTGTCTGTGTCTCTGTACGTGTCTGTGTCTCTGTACATGTCTGTGTCTCTGTACATGTCTGTGTCTCTGTACGTGTCTGTGTCTCTACGTGTCTATCTGTCTCTGTACGTGTCTATGTCTGTGTCTCTGTACGTGTCTATGTCTGTCTCTGTGTCTCTGTACGTGTCTATGTCTGTGTCTCTGTACCTCTGTACGTGTCTATGTCTGTGTCTCTGTACGTGTCTATGTCTGTGTCTCTGTACGTGTCTATGTCTGTCTCTGTACGTGTCGATGTCTGTCTCTGTACGTGTCTGTGTCTCTGTACGTGTCTGTCTCTGTACGTGTCTGTGTCTGTACGTGTCTATGTCTGTGTCTCTGTACGTGTCTGTGTCTCTGTACATGTCTGTGTCTCTGTACATGTCTGTGTCTCTGTACATGTCTGTGTCTCTGTACGTGTCTGTGTCTCTACGTGTCTATCTGTCTCTGTACGTGTCTATGTCTGTGTCTCTGTACGTGTCTATGTCTGTGTCTCTGTACGTGTCTATGTCTGTGTCTCTGTACGTGTCTATGTCTGTGTCTCTGTCCGTGTCTGTCTGTGTCTCTGTACGTGTCTATGTCTGTGTCTCTGTCCGTGTCTGTCTGTGTCTCTGTCTGTCTGTGTCTCTGTCCGTGTCTGTCTGTGTCTCTGTCCGTGTCTGTCTGTGTCTCTGTACGTGTCTGTGTCTCTGTACGTGTCTATGTCTGTGTCTCTGTACGTGTCTGTGTCTCTGTACGTGTCTGTGTCTCTGTACGTGTCTATGTCTGTGTCTCTGTACGTGTCTGTGTCTCTGTACGTGTCTATGTCTGTGTCTCTGTACGTGTCTATGTCTGTGTCTCTGTACGTGTCTATGTCTGTGTCTCTGTACGTGTCTATGTCTGTGTCTCTGTACGTGTCTGTGTCTATGTCTGTGTCTCTGTCCGTGTCTGTCTGTGTCTCTGTATGTGTCTATGTCTGTGTCTCTGTCCGTGTCTGTCTGTGTCTCTGTATGTGTCTATGTCTGTGTCTCTGTACGTGTCTGTGTCTCTGTACGTGTCTGTGTTTCTGTACGTGTCTATGTCTGTGTCTCTGTACGCTGCTTTCCTTTCTGATATTTATACCGGTCTCATTTCTGTGATTTGCTGCTCCCCTGTTGTGCAGCGCGGTGGAATAGGTTGGTGCTATTTCTAAGTGTCGGCGTTATTGCTCTTAATGAATGCGCGGCCCTGGACGCCGCGTTCTGTGGTTGGCAAAGATTAACACCTTCACCACTTAAAGGCCCCGGATTGGGTTTTAACGCCGCGGTGAGAGCTGTGTTAATCTTGGCAGCGCAGAGCCAGGAAAGTGTAAAATAAAATATACGGCGGCGCGGCCTGCAAGCTTGCATATTTCTTCCCTTGCAGCTACGAGGAGACACTTTTATGTTCACGCTTCGGCCCCCGGGACTTGTGGAAATCTTGGGATTGTGTAGTTTTGGCTCAGGATTGTGTAGCGCGCGCCAGAGCCATTAATCAGCGGCAGAGGTTACGTGAAGGGTGCGTCCCGTGTACAGATGTGCCGGTATAAAAGCCGGCGTGGACGCTCGGGCGCAATTTATTTCTCTAGCACCGAGAACTGCGGGATTCCAGGAGGAAAATGCAAATCATTTATCGGCGGCCGCGTTATTTATCGCCGCTTACCGCAGGTTCACAGCCGCCGATATACATATTTACAGATGCAGAAAATTGAAGCATCGGAAATATTCCGCTTCCTTTCTGACTCCCGTCATTCTTAGAAATACAGGGTCCTGGGGGGGCGCAGACCCGGCGACATGTACCGGCATCCCCGCGTCAAGACGTGCTGAATGCTGGAGCGCGAGAAAACCCAAAGCTCTGGTGCAGAAACGCGTTGGATCATTTCACACACTGTCTCGCATTGCTCCTGATCGCGGCACGACTGCCAGGCGGACACGATTTTAATGTGAACTTGTCCCTGGTGACCCCCGTATAATGAATAACCCCCCAATACTCCAGGCCTGACTCTGAGGGGTGTAAGTAGTGGATGCAGGGGATTGATGGTGCTCCATGCTGGCTTTGCCGAGGTTTGATCGCCGGCAGCTCGCTGTAGAGCCGGGGTTTTAATGCCTCGATTTCAGCCGAGGAGCAGCAGGTGGATTCCTTCGAGTGAAGCATAAACCTGTTGGTTATTTGGCAGCGGGGGCTGAGAGGCACAAAGACCCCAACATGTTACCAAGCCTCCACGAAGGCAAGGGCTGGATTAACCCACACTGTGCCGGGGAATGTGCAGCACCGCTTCCTGCTATCGTGCACGTCTTACCACCATCATACAGGAGACTTCCAGAAGACACAACATACCCGGGGTCAGGACATGATGGGGTTAATTCATTAAACCTCATTGATGTTGGGCTGAAAATGCGCCTCTGTATTAGAGCCCCCCGGCCCCCCATAACAATGTAACGCCTCTGTATTAGAGCCCCCCGGCTCCCGGCCCCCCATAACAATGTAACGCCTCTGTATTAGAGCCCCCCGGCTCCCGGCCCCCCATAACAATGTAACGCCTCTGTATTAGAGCCCCCCGGCCCCCCATAACAATGTAACGCCTCTGTATTAGAGCCCCCCGGCTCCCGGCCCCCCATAACAATGTAACGCCTCTGTATTAGAGCCCCCCGGCTCCCGGCCCCCCGTAACAATGTAACGCCTCTGTAGTAGAGTCCCCGGCCCCCCGTAACAATGTAACGCCTCTGTATTAGAGCCCCCCGGCTCCCGGCCCCCCATAACAATGTAACGCCTCTGTATTAGAGCCCCCCGGCTCCCGGCCCCCCATAACAATGTAACGCCTCTGTATTAGAGCCCCCCGGCCCCCCATAACAATGTAACGCCTCTGTATTAGAGCCCCCCGGCTCCCGGCCCCCCATAACAATGTAACGCCTCTGTATTAGAGCCCCCCGGCTCCCGGCCCCCCGTAACAATGTAACGCCTCTGTAGTAGAGCCCCCCGGCCCCCCATAACAATGTAACGCCTCTGTATTAGAGCCCCCCGGCTCCCGGCCCCCCATAACAATGTAACGCCTCTGTATTAGAGCCCCCCGGCTCCCGGCCCCCGTAACAATGTAACGCCTCTGTAGTAGAGTCCCCGGCCCCCCGTAACAATGTAACGCCTCTGTATTAGAGCCCCCCGGCCCCCCGTAACAATGTAACGCCTCTGTATTAGAGCCCCCCGGCCCCCTGTAACAATGTAACGCCTCTGTATTAGAGTCCCCGGCCCCCCGTAACAATGTAACGCCTCTGTATTAGAGTCCCCGGCCCCCCCCGTAACAATGTAACGCCTCTGTATTAGAGCCCCCCGGCCCCCCGTAACAATGTAACGCCTCTGTATTAGAGCCCCCCGGCCCCCCGTAACAATGTAACGCCTCTGTAGTAGAGTCCCCGGCCCCCCGTAACAATGTAACGCCTCTGTATTAGAGTCCCCGGCCCCCCGTAACAATGTAACGCCTCTGTATTAGAGCCCCCCGGCCCCCGTAACAATGTAACGCCTCTGTATTAGAGCCCCCCGGCCCCCTGTAACAATGTAACGCCTCTGTATTAGAGCCCCCCGGCCCCCCGTAACAATGTAACGCCTCTGTATTAGAGCCCCCCGGCCCCCCGTAACAATGTAACGCCTCTGTATTAGAGCCCCCCGGCCCCCCGTAACAATGTAACCTGCTGACGCGTAATCTCCTATTGTCATTTGCAAAGATCAGACGGAGCCTGGAGGTGAAAAAAAGGGAAACATCCCAGATTTGGGGGTCACAATGGCCTCCCAGACCCCAAAACACACACAATCTAATACTACATCCTGGTCCACTCGGGGCCCCCAGGGGCCACATTCTGCCCCCCCCCTCGCAGGCTCCTTTTATCTATAATGTATCAGAATCTCCCGAAGGAGCGGATTTATCAAAGCGCAGAATCTGCATGGAAAGCCGTGGGGTCTGCGCTTTGATAAATCCGGCGCTCACCGAGACCGGAAAACCCCCTGAATCCCGCGGCTCGGCAGGAGCGCCGCTCACCGAGACCGTAAAACCCCCTGAATCCCGCGGCTCGGCAGGAGCGCCGCTCACCGAGACCGAAAAACCCCCTGAATCCCGCGGCTCGGCAGGAGCGCCGCTCACCGAGACCGAAAAACCCCCTGAATCCCGCGGCTCGGCAGGTGCGCCGCTCACCGAGACGAAAAACCCCCTGAATCCCGCGGCTCGGCAGGAGCGCCGCTCACCGAAACCGAAAAACCCCCTGAATCCCGCGGCTCGGCAGGAGTGCCGCTCACCGAAACGAAAAAACCCCTGAATCCCGCGGCTCGGCAGGAGCGCCGCTCACCGAGACCGTAAAACCCCCTGAATCCCGCCGCTCGGCAGGTGCGCCGCTCACCGAAACCGGAAAACCCCCTGAATCCCGCGGCTCGGCAGGAGTGCCGCTCACCGAAACCGAAAAACCCCCTGAATCCCGCGGCTCGGCAGGAGCGCCGCTCACCGAAACCGAAAAACCCCTGAATCCCGCGGCTCGGCAGGTGCGCCGCTCACCGAAACCGAAAAACCCCCTGAATCCCGCGGCTCGGCAGGAGTGCCGCTCACCGAAACCGAAAAACCCCCTGAATCCCGCGGCTCGGCAGGAGCGCCGCTCACCGAAACCGAAAAACCCCCTGAATCCCGCGGCTCGGCAGGTGCGCCGCTCACCGAAACCGAAAAACCCCCTGAATCCCGCGGCTCGGCAGAGCGCCGCTCACCGAGACCGGAAAACCCCCTGAATCCCGCGGCTCGGCAGGAGCGCCGCTCACCGAGACCGTAAAACCCCCTGAATCCCGCGGCTCGGCAGGAGCGCTGCTCACCGAGACCGAAAAACCCCCTGAATCCCGCGGCTCGGCAGGAGCGCCGCTCACCGAGACCGAAAAACCCCCTGAATCCGCGGCTCGGCAGGAGCGCCGCTCACCGAGACCGAAAAACCCCCTGAATCCCGCGGCTCGGCAGGTGCGCCGCTCACCGAGACGAAAAACCCCCTGAATCCCGCGGCTCGGCAGGAGCGCCGCTCACCGAACCGAAAAACCCCCTGAATCCCGCGGCTCGGCAGGAGCGCCGCTCACCGAGACCGTAAAACCCCCTGAATCCCGCGCTCGGCAGGAGCGCCGCTCACCGAAACCGAAAAACCCCCTGAATCCCGCGGCTCGGCAGGAGTGCCGCTCACCGAAACCGAAAAACCCCTGAATCCCGCGCTCGGCAGGAGCGCCGCTCACCGAACCGAAAAACCCCCTGAATCCCGCCGCTCGGCAGGTGCGCCGCTCACCGAGACCGAAAAACCCCCTGAATCCCGCGGCTCGGCAGGAGTGCCGCTCACCGAAACCGAAAAACCCCTGAATCCCGCGGCTCGGCAGGAGCGCCGCTCACCGAAACCGAAAAACCCCTGAATCCGCGGCTCGGCAGGTGCGCCGCTCACCGAACCGAAAAACCCCCTGAATCCCGCGGCTCGGCAGGAGTGCCGCTCACCGAAACCGAAAAACCCCCTGAATCCCGCGGCTCGGCAGGAGCGCCGCTCACCGAAACCGAAAAACCCCCTGAATCCCGCGGCTCGGCAGGTGCGCCGCTCACCGAAACCGAAAAACCCCCTGAATCCCGCGGCTCGGCAGGAGCGCCGCTCACCCAGACCGAAAAACCCTGAATCCCGCGGCTCGGCAGGAGTGCCGCTCACCGAGACCGTAAAACCCCCTGAATCCTGCCGGGAAAACCAGCCCAAACCCTGGGGTGTAAAGCCTGGTCACTGCGCCTCATCCCACCTGCGCTTTAATGGGTTAATTATTTCTGGCTCACAGCAAGCTACGCCGGTCACTGGCAGCAAAGTTACCATCCTGTTTAACCCTTTAACCCAGGTCTTACGATATCTGGGATAAACCCCTAAACCGGGTAAAAATGGCTGAATTCTGAACGTGGGGGGGGGGGCACAGGCGGCTCCTGTAGATCATTCCTGACCTGCTCTGTAATATTTGACGCGTTGGAAAGCTATGTTTTGATTGGTTGAAACTTTGACAGCCAATCAGAATGCTGCTAGGGGTGGGGCCATGGGACGTGCATGGGGGGGGTGTAAAGATGGCCGCCTCTGTGTGCCGCAGAATGCTGGCTTTGAGGGGCCGTAAAGAGACAACGTTTAATTCCTCCCCGTGTAGCCGTCCTCACCTCTCCGCGCCCCCCACCCGGAACATGGATTCAGGGGATGTTATGGTGCCCTTAATGGCATCTTGTGCCGTCGCAGCCGGTGATTGTGCTCCTGAGTGTGTGCCGGTTGGCGGCCGGTCACAGGAGGCCGGAGCCGCTAATCGGATAAATGGCTGCTCCCCGGCGGGCAGACGGGCTGCGGCCACTCGGGAGATGTAACACTCCAATCATTTCATCCACTTACACAGGCCCTGCGTTCCTGAAAGCACATCACGCCGAGCCGACGCGTCCTACATTACGGTGATTTACTGGCGCGTTAACAGCTGAGGAAACGCTGGCTTCGACACCATTAACAGCCGGCTCATAAAAGATGAGTAAATGCCCTCACTTTTAACCCTTGCCAAGGGCTGTAATCTCCACTTCGCTAATGTCGCCGGCTCTGCGCTCGGGAAGGAGTTAATAAAACCCAGAGAACATTGATTTATCGGCTCTTGGCAAGTCGCGGCGCAGCAAGACGCCAAAACCTCCTGCCAGGACCCCGAGCTCAGCGGGTCTGCCCCTGTGTCAATCCCGTAAAGCATCCTGGGGTTATATGTATGTGCACCGCACACCCGTATACCTGAATGTTTGTCCTGGATATAATGTGATAGCTGGTCACACGTCGCCACTCTTACAGCCAGCGATATACAGTTGTGTTCAAAATTCTTCAACCCCCACTGAAATTGAGTGTTTTGGCCAGTTTGACATTGATTTTGATCATTCAGTCATCTTGCTTACAATTAAATCAAAGAGGCACGTGTAGGTCAGACAAATATAACATAACATTTATAATGAAATAACCACAAATGTCTTTTCTGTGCTCACATCATTATCAGTTTTATTCAACCCCCAAGTGACATTCAATCTTAGTACTTAGTACAACATCCTTTTACAGTTATAACAGCTTTTAAACGTGAAGCATAGCTTGACACAAGTGTCTTGCAGCCATCTATGGGTATCTTCGCCCATTCGTCATGGGCAAAAGCCTCCAGTTCAGTCACATTCTTAGGCTTGCGCACTGCAACTGCTTTCTTTAAGTCCCACCAGAGGTTCTCAAAGTCAGGTGACTGCGATGGCCACTCCAAAATGTTCCAGCCTTTAATCTGCAACCATGCTCTAGTGGACTTGGAGGTATGCTTGGATCATTGTCCTGTTGAAAGGTCCAACGTCTCCCAAGCCTCAGGTTTGTGACGGACTGCATCACATTGTCATCCAATATCTCCTGGTACTGAAGATAATTCATGGTACCTTGCACACGCTGAAGCTTCCCTGTACCTGCAGAAGCAAAACAGCCCCAAAGCATGATTGACCCCCCCGCCATGCTTCACAGTAGGCAAAGTGTTCTTTTCTTCATAGGCCTTGTTCTTCCTCCTCCAAACATAGCGTTGATCCATGGGCCCAAACAGTTCTAATTTTGTCTCATCAGTCCACAGAACACTATCCCAAAACTTCTGTGGTTTGTCCACATGACTTTTGGCATACTGCAGTCGACTCTTCTTATTCTTTGGAGACAGCAAGGGGGTGCGCCTGGGAGTTCTGGCATGGAGGCCTTCATTACGCAGTGTGCGCCGTATTGTCTGAGCTGAAACTTCAGTACCCACATCTGACAAATCTTTTCTCAGTTCCTCAGCAGTCACACGGGGACTTTTCTCCACTCTACGCTTCAGGTAGCGCACAGCAGTCGAAGTCAGCATCTTCTTTCTGCCACGACCAGGTAGCGTTTCAACAGTGCCCTTTGCCTTGAATTTGCGAATGATGCTTCCTATGGTCTCTCTTGGTATGTTTAACATCTTTGCAATCTTCTTATAGCCATTGCCCTTCCTGTGAAGAGTAATCACCTCTTCTCTTGTCTTCCTGGACCATTCTCTTGACTTCACCATGTTTGTAACCACACCAGTAAATGTCTAGAAGGAGCTGAGTATCACAGTCATTTTAAAGCTGCCTAATTGGTGCTTATTATGCTTTATTGCTGCTCCGTGACATCCACGGGTGTTTTCAATACCTGATTGAAAACACTTGAATGAACCTCTGTTCTTCAGAGTGGTAGTCTTTAAGGGGTTGAATAATTGTGTCAATGAAGAATTCACAAAAGAAACATTTACTACTGTATTACAAAACCAATTGATGTCATTTTAGTTGCATATGGTTCTTTAAAAAGTCCTTGTAGGATTTCATTCTGAATACAATTACAAATGTCACTAAATTCCCTAAAACCCTTTACAGCATTGGGGGTTGAATCATTTTGAACACAACTGTATGTACCCTGTATTACCTTATACTGTATCCGTCACTCTGTATTGCACCAGGCGGGCTGCATGTTGTGAGCTCTGTTACACGGCCATTACAATATACAGTAACCTCCATTACTATGTACTGTATCAACTCTCACCCTATACATTATAGCTGGGGTTAAATACATGGCATCTGCCGTGACCCCATGCAATGTATCCAGTGTTGTGTATACAGTGGCTGCCGTGACCCCGTGCAGTGTATCCGGTGTTGTGTATACGGTGGCTGCCGTGACCCCATGCAGTGTATCCGGTGTTGTGTATACGGTGGCTGCCGTGACCCCGTGCAGTGTATCCGGTGTTGTGTATACGGTGGCTGCCGTGACCCCGTGCAGTGTATCCGGTGTTGTGTATACGGTGGCTGTCATGACCCCGTGCAGTGTATCCGGTGTTGTGTATACGGTGGCTGCCGTGACCCCGTGCAGTGTATCCGGTGTTGTGTATACGGTGGCTGCCGTAACCCCGTGCAGTGTATCCGGTGTTGTGTATACGGTGGCTGCCGTAACCCCGTGCAGTGTATCCGGTGTTGTGTATACGGTGGCTGCCGTGACCCCATGCAATGTATCCAGTGTTGTGTATACGGTGGCTGCCGTGACCCCGTGCAGTGTATCCGGTGTTGTGTATACGGTGGCTGCCGTGACCCCGTGCAATGTATCCAGTGTTGTGTATACGGTGGCTGCCGTGACCCCGTGCAGTGTATCCGGTGTTGTGTATACGGTGGCTGCCGTGACCCCGTGCAGTGTATCCGGTGTTGTGGCTGCCGTGACCCCGTGCAGTGTATCCGGTGTCGTGTATACGGTGGCTGCCGTGACCCCGTGCAGTGTATCCGGTGTCGTGTATACGGTGGCTGCCGTGACCCCGTGCAGTGTATCCGGTGTTGTGTATACGGTGGCTGCCGTGACCCCATGCAGTGTATCCGGTGTTGTGTATACGGTGGCTGCCGTGACCCCATGCAGTGTATCCGGTGTTGTGTATACGGTGGCTGCCGTGACCCCGTGCAGTGTATCCGTATTGATCTCAGCACTAGAAGCAGAGTGATTGCCGTATTCATTGCGGCAGAGTATGAGATGAGGGCCGCTCACGTTCTTGTTCCCTCGAAGCTTCTCCTGATATTGATCTGCAGAAAAATAATAGAAAATCAGATTGTGATGATTGAGGATTTAAAGGAGAACACGTCGTGTGCGAGACGCCATCGCTTTGTATCCGCAGCCTCTGTGTGTGCCTTGAAGCTTTCTGTGTGTGTCTCGTTGCAACCAGCGTGCATCTCTGTGTGTCTTGGTGTGTCCTCTGTGTCCCATGTGTGTCATGGTACGTTTTGTGTGTCTGTCTCGTTATGTCCTTTGTGTGTGTGTCTCTGCATCCTGTTGTGTGTGTGTGTGTCTCGGTGCGTCCCGCGCATGTGTCTCGGTGCGTCCTGGCGTGTCTCGGTGCGTCCTGTGCGCGTCCTTCACGTGTCTTGGTGCGTCCTGCAGACGTCTCAGTGTGTCCCAGGCATGTCTCAGTGCGTCCTGGTGTGCCTTGGTGCATCCCGCGTGTGGCTCAGTGCGACCCGGTGTGTCCTGCGTGTGGCTCCGTGCGACCCGGTGCGTTCCGCGTGCATCCTGCATATGTCTTGGTGTGTCCTGCGTGCATCTCTGTGTCTCGTGTGCGTCTCAGTGCTTCTCACGTGCGTCTCTGTGTCTCGCGTGCATCTCTGTGTGTCCTGCACGCGTCTCTGTGTGACCCGGTGTGTCCCCTGCGCGCATCTCGGTGTGTCCCCCGCGCGCGTCTCGGTGTGTCCCCCGCGCGCGTCTCGGTGTGTCCCCCGCGCGCGTCTCGGTGTGTCCCCCGCGCGCGTCTCGGTGTGTCCCCCGCGCGCGTCTCGGTGTGTCCCCCGCGCGCGTCTCGGTGTGTCCCCCGCGCGCGTCTCGGTGTGTCCCCCGCGCGCGTCTCGGTGTGTCCTCCGCGCGCGTCTCGGTGTGTCCTCCGCGCGCGTCTCGGTGTGTCCCCCGCGCGCGTCTCGGTGTGTCCTCCGCGCGCGTCTCGGTGTGTCCTCCGCGCGCGTCTCGGTGTGTCCTCCGCGCGCGTCTCGGTGTGTCCTCCGCGCGCGTCTCGGTGTGTCCCCCGTCTCATTCACTGAGGGGAGTTACATGTCGGCTGCAGTTGGTTTATGCGCTGGTTGAGAGCGGGCCCGGGGCAGCAGCCGCACATCGCACCCGTTACCTCCTGATGCCTTTCACGGCGGCGCCCGCTCAGTAAGTAAACATTGTACAGATTAATTAGCGGCCCCTGGGCGTCCCGCGCGATATCCAGCGCTTTACGAGTCTTGCAGAAGAGCAGCGCTTCCACGCGCCAGTGAATCTTACAAAACACTTCATCCTGGAGTGACATGTGTTTTGTGCGGCGCGTCCGTGTAATGACGCCGCGACTTCAGGGAATACACAGGCTGCGTCGGGATCCCTCCTCCTGCGCTGGCAGCCAGTGAGAGGCCGTGTCACAGCGCCGCGCGCTCTTATTCTGCTCTTAGTCTTCCTGTAATGTCTTTATTTGCCTCCAAATTGACCCACAAACCCACTGGAGATCAGTGACTCTACACTCCTGGGGGGGGGGGCGAGGGGGACGGGGCGGCACGGGCGCCTGAGCTTCCCCTTCTTAATGGGTTTTCTAGGCTCGCAGCTTTTAATAGATTTCTTCTTGTTTTAGGTGAATTGATTTTTCCCGCAGAGCCGTATCGAGAGGCTCGGGGCCCCCCCCCGACATTATTACATGGGACATTTTAACTGAACGCCGAGAGAAAATCCCAGGGCTGCACCATGTGCCCCCTCTACATGCTGGAGGGCAGCACATGAAATGCTCCTCCCCAGCACTTTGGAGAAGGTTCATCCCCTCCCCGAGCTCCATCATTCTGTACAGAAGCGGCGGGTGCTCAGCAGCAGGACCAGGCGGGAGCCGCGTCCTCTCATGGTGTGAGCTTTATTGTTACAGCTTCAGCGTTGCCAATCTGCCAACCTTACCCCATTATGTATAGTGTAAACCCCCTATGTACTACGCTACGGTCTGTGCTTTCACCTGCTAAATGACAGGATTGGTAGGAGTGTCACCCCCCCAGCATCTCACCCCCCGACTAAGGGTTTGGGCTATATATTTGTGTATGATTTGTGTCAGGGAGGGGTCGGGTTATATCTGTGTGATTTGTGTCAGGGAGGGGTCGGGTTATATCTGTGTGATTTGTGTCAGGGAGGGGCCGGTTATATCTGTGTGATTTGTGTCGGGGAGGGGTCGGGTTATATCTGTGTGATTTGTGTCAGGGAGGGGTCGGGTTATATCTGTGTGATTTGTGTCAGGGAGGGGCCGGTTATATCTGTGTGATTTGTGTCGGGAGGGGTCGGGTTATATCTGTGTGATTTGTGTCAGGGAGGGGTCGGGTTATATCTGTGTGATTTGTGTCAGGGAGGGGTCGGTTATATCTGTATGATTTGTGTCAGGGAGGGGTCGGGTTATATCTGTGTGATTTGTGTCAGGGAGGGGTCGGGTTATATCTGTGTGATTTGTGTCAGGAGGGGTCGGGTTATATCTGTGTGATTTGTGTCAGGGAGGGGTCGGGTTATATCTGTGTGATTTGTGTCGGGGAGGGGTCGGGTTATATCTGTGTGATTTGTGTCAGGGAGGGGTCGGGTTATATCTGTGTGATTTGTGTCGGGGAGGGGTCGGTTATATCTGTGTGATTTGTGTCGGGGAGGGGTCGGGTTATATCTGTGTGATTTGTGTCAGGGAGGGGTCGGGTTATATCTGTGTGATTTGTGTCGGGAGGGGTCGGGTTATATCTGTGTGATTTGTGTCGGGGAGGGGTCGGGTTATATCTGTGTGATTTGTGTCAGGGAGGGGTCGGGTTATATCTGTGATTTGTGTCAGGGAGGGGTCGGGTTATATCTGTATGATTTGTGTCGGGGAGGGGTCGGGTTATATCTGTATGATTTGTGTCGGGGAGGGGTCGGTTATATCTGTGTGATTTGTGTCAGGAGGGGTCGGGTTATATCTGTGTGATTTGTGTCGGGGAGGGGTCGGGTTATATCTGTATGATTTGTGTCAGGGAGGGGTCGGGTTATATCTGTGTGATTTGTGTCAGGGAGGGGTCGGGTTATATCTGTGTGATTTGTGTCGGGGAGGGGTCGGGTTATATCTGTGTGATTTGTGTCAGGGAGGGGTCGGGTTATATCTGTGATTTGTGTCAGGGAGGGGTCGGGTTATATCTGTATGATTTGTGTCGGGGGGGGTCGGGTTATATCTGTGTGATTTGTGTCGGGGAGGGGTCGGGTTATATCTGTGATTTGTGTCAGGAGGGGTCGGGTTATATCTGTGTGATTTGTGTCAGGGAGGGGCCGGGTTATATCTGTGTGATTTGTGTCAGAGGGGTCGGGTTATATCTGTGATTTGTGTCAGGGAGGGGTCGGGTTATATCTGTGTGATATGTGTCAGGGAGGGGCCGGGTTATATCTGTGTGATTTGTGTCAGGGAGGGGTCGGGTTATATCTGTGTGATTTGTGTCAGGAGGGGTCGGGTTATATCTGTGTGATTTGTGTCAGGGAGGGGTCGGGTTATATCTGTGATTTGTGTCAGGAGGGGTCGGGTTATATCTGTGATTTGTGTCAGGGAGGGGTCGGGTTATATCTGTGTGATTTGTGTCGGGGAGGGGTCGGGTTATATCGGTGTGATTTGTGTCAGGAGGGGTCGGGTTATATCTGTGTGATTTGTGTCAGGGAGGGGTCGGGTTATATCTGTGTGATTTGTGTCAGGGAGGGGTCGGGTTATATCGGTGTGATTTGTGTCAGAGGGGTCGGGTTATATCTGTGTGATTGTGTCAGGGAGGGGTCGGGTTATATCTGTGTGATTTGTGTCAGGGAGGGGTCGGGTTATATCTGTGTGATTTGTGTTTGGGAGGGGTCGGGTTATATCTGTGTGATTTGTGTGTCGGGGAGGGGTCGGGTTATATCTGTGTGATTTGTGTCAGGGAGGGGTCGGGTTATATCTGTGTGATTTGTGTCAGGGAGGGGTCGGGTTATATCTGTGTGATTTGTGTCGGGGAGGGGTCGGGTTATATATCTGTGTGATTTGTGTCGGGGAGGGGTCGGGTTATATCTGTGTGATTTGTGTCAGGGAGGGGTCGGGTTATATCTTGTGATTTGTGTCAGGGAGGGGTCGGGTTATATCTGTGTGATTTGTGTCGGGGAGGGGTCGGGTTATATCTGTGTGATTGTGTCGGGGAGGGGTCGGGTTATATCTGTGTGATTTGTGTCAGGGAGGGGTCGGGTTATATCTGTGTGATTTGTGTCGGGGAGGGGTCGGGTTATATCTGTGTGATTTGTGTCGGGGAGGGGTCGGGTTATATCTGTGTGATTTGTGTCAGGGAGGGGTCGGGTTATATCTGTGTGATTTGTGTCGGGGAGGGGTCGGGTTATATCTGTGTGATTTGTGTCGGGGAGGGGTCGGGTTATATCTGTGTGATTTGTGTCAGGGAGGGGTCGGTTATATCTGTGATTTGTGTCAGGGAGGGGTCGGGTTATATCTGATTTGTGTCAGGGAGGGGTCGGGTTATATCTGTGTGATTTGTGTCAGGGAGGGGTCGGGTTATATCTGTGTGATTTGTGTCAGGGAGGGGTCGGGTTATATCTGTGTGATTTGTGTCAGGGAGGGGTCGGGTTATATCTGTGTGATTTGTGTCAGGGAGGGGTCGGGTTATATCTGTGTGATTTGTGTCAGGGAGGGGTCGGGTTATATCTGTGTGATTTGTGTCAGGGAGGGGTCGGGTTATATCTGTGTGATTTGTGTCAGGGAGGGGTCGGGTTATATCTGTGTGATTTGTGTCAGGGAGGGGTCGGGTTATATCTGTGATTTGTGTCAGGGAGGGGTCGGGTTATATCTGATTTGTGTCAGGGAGGGGTCGGGTTATATCTGTGTGATTTGTGTCAGGGAGGGGTTGGGTTATATCTGTGTGATTTGTGTCAGGGAGGGGTCGGGTTATATCTGTGTGATTTGTGTCAGGGAGGGGTCGGGTTTATCTGTGTGATTTGTGTCAGGGAGGGGTCGGGTTATATCTGATTTGTGTCAGGGAGGGGCCGGGTTATATCTGTGTGATTTGTGTGTCGGGGAGGGGTCGGGTTATATCTGTGTGATTTGTGTTGGGGAGGGGTCGGGTTATATCTGTGTGATTTGTGTCAGGGAGGGGTCGGGTTATATCTGTGTGATTTGTGTCAGGGAGGGGTCGGGTTATATCTGTGTGATTTGTGTCGGGAGGGGTCGGGTTATATATCTGTGTGATTTGTTGTCAGGGAGGGGTCGGGTTATATCTGTGTGATTTGTGTCAGGGAGGGGTCGGGTTATATCTGTGTGATTTGTGTCAGGGAGGGGTCGGGTTATATCTGTGTGATTTGTGTCAGGGAGGGGTCGGGTTATATCTGTTGTGATTTGTGTCGGGGAGGGGTCGGGTTATATCTGTGTGGTTTAGGGAGGGGTCGGGTTATATCTGTGTGATTCAGGGAGGGGTCGGGTTATATCTGTGTGGTTTAGGGAGGGGTCGGGTTATATCTGTGTGATTTGTGTCAGGGAGGGGTCGGGTTATAATCTGTGTGATTTGTGTCAGGGAGGGGTCGGGTTATATCTGTGTGATTTGTGTCAGGGAGGGGTCGGGTTATATCTGTGTGATTTGTGTCAGGGAGGGGTCGGGTTATATCTGTGTGATTTGTGTCAGGGAGGGGTCGGGTTATATCTGTGTGATTTGTGTCAGGGAGGGGTCGGGTTATATCTGTGTGATTTGTGTCAGGGAGGGGTCGGGTTATATCTGTGTGATTTGTGTCAGGGAGGGGTCGGGTTATATCTGTGTGATTTGTGTCAGGGAGGGGTCGGGTTATATCTGATTTGTGTCAGGGAGGGGCCGGGTTATATCTGTGTGATTTGTGTCAGGGGAGGGGTCGGGTTATATCTGTGTGATTTGTGTCAGGGAGGGGTCGGGTTATATCTGATTTGTGTCAGGGAGGGGTCGGGTTATATCTGTGTGATTTGTGTTGGGGAGGGGTCGGGTTATATCTGTGTGATTTGTGTCAGGGAGGGGCCGGGTTATATCTGTGTGATTTGTGTTGGGGAGGGGTCGGGTTATATCTGTGTGATTTGTGTCAGGGAGGGGTCGGGTATATCTGTGTGATTTGTGTCAGGGAGGGGTCGGGTTATATCTGTGATTTGTGTCAGGGAGGGGTCGGGTTATATCTGTGTGATTTGTGTCGGGGAGGGGCCGGGTTATATCTGTGTGATTTGTGTTGGGGAGGGGTCGGGTTATATCTGTGTGATTTCTGTCAGGGAGGGGCCGGGTTATATCTGTGTGATTTGTGTCAGGGAGGGGTCGGGTTATATCTGTGTGATTTGTGTCAGGGAGGGGTCGGGTTATATCTGTGTGATTTGTGTCAGGGAGGGGTCGGGTTATATCTGTGTGATTTGTGTCAGGGAGGGGTCGGGTTATATCTGTGTGATTTGTGTCGGGGAGGGGTCGGGTTATATCTGTGTGATTTGTGTCGGGGAGGGGACGGGTTATATCTGTGTGATTTGTGTCGGGGAGGGGTCGGGTTATATCTGTGTGATTTGTGTTGGGGAGGGGTCGGGTTAATATCTGTGTGATTTGTGTTGGGGAGGGGTCGGGTTATATCTGTGTGATTTGTGTCAGGGAGGGGTCGGGTTATATCTGTGTGATTTGTGTCGGGGAGGGGTCGGGTTATATCTGATTTGTGTCAGGGAGGGGTCGGGTTATATCTGTGTGATTTGTGTCAGGGAGGGGTCGGGTATATATCTGTGTGATTTGTGTCGGGGAGGGGTCGGGTTATATCTGTGTGATTTGTGTCAGGGAGGGGTTGGGTTATATCTGTGTGATTTGTGTCAGGGAGGGGTCGGGTTATATCTGTGTGATTTGTGTCGGGAGGGGTCGGGTTATATCTGTGTGATTTGTGTCGGGGAGGGGTCGGGTTATATCTGTGTGATTTGTGTCGGGGAGGGGTCGGGTTATATCTGTGTGATTTGTGTCGGGGAGGGGTCGGGTTATATCTGTGTGATTTGTGTCGGGAGGGGTCGGGTTATATCTGTGTGATTTGTGTCAGGGAGGTCGGGTTATATCTGTGTGATTTGTGTCGGGAGGGGTCGGGTTATATCTGTGTGATTTGTGTCGGGAGGGGTTGGGTTATATCTGTGTGATTTGTGTTGGGGAGGGGTCGGGTTATATCTGTGTGATTTGTGTTGGGGAGGGGTCGGGTTATATCTGATTTGTGTCGGGGAGGGGTCGGGTTATATCGGTGTGGTTTGTGCCTTTTGGGGTGGTCGTATACCAGGGCACCCTCGTGGCTGCTGTCATTCGGCGGGACCTGTGCCGCCCTCTGCGTTCTGCCGCCCGTGTGATCCTGGAAAGCGGCGGGCACTCAGGCTGGCGTTCTGGCTCTAAGCTCTGATTAATCTGCGTGTTCATTCGGTTGGCAGGTCACTTGGAAACGGTTGTTCTGCCGGTGCCATTTGTGCCGTGTTCCAGCGCGCTTTGTGTATAACATGTAATGTGCTGCCCTTGATTTTTCCGTCACTCCTCGCAGGATCTGGCAGAGTGGGGGGGCTCGCTGCCATCGTGCCGCTCGGTGAAGGGGGCCGAGACTTCCGTGTGATCTGTGGATTTATTATATTTTCCCATTCTTGGCGTCCGCGGCTTTCAGAGTGACGTTTGCCAAACCACGGCCCCTGCCACCTTTTTATAGTGCGTGTGGGGGACCAATATTTACCCTGATCCGGTGCAGCTGCGCACCGTGGAACCACAAATGGGTACAAATGCAAAGCCATGTATCGCTATGTAACGTCATAGGTTTTTCTGCATTTCATTGGCTCCTGGTCGCACGGCTGCTCCTCGCTCGCCGTCCTGCGGCATCTCTAGGGGGTTATTCACTAAGCACCGCTCACTCACTGAATGGTCGGCGTAACTTTGACGCATGGTGGAGAAACTAGAGCAAAAGTGGAGAATTCACCGTTTAGGAACTGCTGTAGTTTGCCACACTTTTCACCGGTTCCTGCCGTCGTGGTTTAGTGCAGATTTCAGCGCTGCCGCTGTTTGTTTGTCATTGTGTTCATGGTGGTTTATGGAATCCTGCCATATATTCCACGGTTACAAACCTCGGCAGAGCCGGCTGCGTGGAGAGAGCCGCAGGTCACTCATTTTACTGAGGAATAATGGTGATGCCGCTGTTTGCAGTTAATTTGCTGCCGGTGTTGGATTTCCTGGATTGCCGATGTTCACTGTAGTTGCAGCAGCGCCGCAGATTTTTTTTACCACGGTTTGCAACAACCATTAACACCGGCACTTTGTGAATGATCTATGCCGGTACCAGACCCAGAGCCGCTGGTACCAGCACCGGCTTGGACTCCTTATTGGAGGTGATTGGCACCGGTTGTTTAAGTCGCCGTCTCTCACCGTGTTTGTGTGCGCGGCGTGTGCAGACATGAAGAGCGCGGTAATGGGATGCGTAAAATCCAACAGGCCCCGTTCAAAGCGATCTTTTTGGGAATAAGAGCCGCTCGGGAGAGACAATTTGTGCCAATTATGTTCTGCTTCAATCTGAGCCGCACGAATCGCGCCGCGCTTTGATAAGGAGAGACGCGCTTTGTGTCGCATTTCATGCCCGAAAATTGCACGGTGGGTCCTGGCGGGCGTAAACGAGAGCCGAGCATTACAAGTATCATCACAAGGGAAAAGTTTGTGAACCCTTTGATTCAGGCTGGGGTCAGACGAGCGTAGTCTTCACGTCCGTGATTGCGCCTAAAAGTACGTCCGTGATAGCATGAAAGTAAGCCCATTGGAGCCTGACACATGAAGTACGTCCGCACTGAACTGCGGACGCACAACGGCCGCGGCAAACGGACGCAGGTTAGGCAAGAACGTAATACTGCTAGAACGGACGTGCGGAGTGCGCCACGTCCACAACGTCCGCATAGCTTTGTGTGTGAGTGATGGAGCGAGGTCAGACGGACGCATTTATACCTCCAGCATTTATACGTCCAGCATTTTTGACGGACAGAATGTTTTTTCATTGTAATTTATTTTCCCCTCCTACATCCGTCAAAAATAACTTCAGTGAAAAAACGGACTGTGTGACCACTACTGCGTCATCCGTACTGACGATGTCCGTACTGCGCGGACGTACAGTCCGTAGAAATCACGCTCGTCTGACCCTAGCCTTACCGGATGCATTGATTACCCGTAAAGCACAGACACGACGCACGGGACTGGGGGTACAATGTGGGGCCTGAGGATGCAATGTGGGGCCTGAGGATACAATGTGGGGCCTGGGGATACAATGTGGGGCCTGGGGATACAATGTGGGGCCTGAGGATACAATGTGGGGCCTGGGGATACAATGTGGGGCCTGGGGATACAATGTGGGGCCTGAGGATACAATGTGGGGCCTGGGGATACAATGTGGGGCCTGAGGATACAATGTGGGGCCTGGGGATACAATGTGGGGCCTGGGGATACAATGTGGGGCCTGGGGATACAATGTGGGGCCTGGGGATACAATGTGGGGCCTGAGGATACAATGTGGGGCCTGAGGATACAATGGGGGCCTGGGAGTACAATGGGGGCCTGGGAGTACAATGGGGGCCTGGGGATACAATGGGGGGCCTGGGGATACAATGTGGGGCCTGGGGATACAATGTGGGGCCTGAGGATACAATGTGGGGCCTGAGGATACAATGGGGGGCCTGGGAGTACAATGGGGGGCCTGGGGATACAATGGGGGGCCTGGGGATACAATGTGGGGCCTGGGGGTACAATGGGGGGCCTGGGGATACAATGGGGGGCCTGGGGGTACAATGTGGGGCCTGGGGATACAATGGGGGCCTGGGGATACAATGGGGGGCCTGGGGGTACAATGTGGGGCCTGGGGATACAATGGGGGGCCTGGGGGTACAATGGGGGCCTGGGGATACAATGGGGGGCCTGGGGATACAATGTGGGGCCTGAGGATACAATGTGGGGCTGAGGATACAATGGGGGGCCTGGGGATACAATGTGGGGCCTGGGGATACAATGGGGGGCCTGGGGATACAATGGGGGCCTGGGGGTACAATGGGGGGCCTGGGGATACAATGGGGGGCCTGGGGATACAATGGGGGGCCTGGGGGTACAATGGGGGCCTGGGGATACAATGGGGGGCCTGGGGATACAATGGGGGGCCTGGGGGTACAATGGGGGCCTGGGGATACAATGGGGGCCTGGGGATACAGTGGGGGGCTGAGGATATAAATATTTCTGGCGGTTAAACAGTCATGTTTCGGGGGGTCGCTCTGGTCGTTGTCGCGGCGCGCTGGGAAGCAGCAGGTCATTGTGCAGACAGTATCTTCAGGATACATTGTATCCTGGCATTAAGATGATAGAGGGACACTCCAGGCACCGTGACCACTCACTGTGACCCTGAAGCGCAGATCAGTGCTGATGAGACTGCTGCGGCTTACAGGAAGCTGGCAGCAAGTCACGTCGTGGGGGGGGGGGGCCTGCAGGGGACTGAGCTGGATTCAAGGGAGTTGTTAACCGTAGAGTGTCCCTTTAAGCAACGCGTTTCCCCCCTCCCCCCACTGTGCCTTTGCTCCATCACACACATTGTGTCACTGCCCTGTTACTCACACACCTCATTCTGCCATCGCACGGCAAATCCTCGCGGCACCTGGGCACTGATTGCGGCACAGAAGCCTGGCACGACTCAGGGGGTGGCAATCACCGGTTTGCAGAAAGCCACAGGATATTTCTCATGTGTTTTTCTCCACTCACAGATCAGGCCGCGTCTCATACGACATCCATGCGGATCTGCGCAGAGCGTGCCAGTAACTCAGCCGGCGGGACGTGCCAGGGAAGGACATGTGGGAGGGTGTCTGATGCCCACTTAGTGCCATCTGTTACAGGAACCGGTACACAGTGTGACTCTGGCGGGTACACACGACAGACATGACTCAATGTGTCCGTCAATGCCGCTCCATGTTCTGCCGGCCTGGGGGGGGCACCGTGGAGGGGGGGGCACCGTGCAGGCACTGGATCCACGATGGCTGGTTATACCTACCTCACTATAACCAAACCAAGAGGGGCGCAGCGGCCCCGAACTCATCCAACGCCTGCACCGTCTGGTATTAAATGCTGCAGAAATAACCCCCCCCTCCCCCCAAAAAAATTATTATATCAATGAATGAATATACCTTATATCCTCCAGAATTCCCAGCCGATCCCGGCCCCCAGCTCTACTTTTTCCCATAATGCCCAGTAGGCTGGATCGGGTCAGCCAATCACAATGCCCCACATGGGAAAAGAATCCCAGTAAATTTTCAAGAATCCAGTTGGAATATTCAGCGTTTATTTTCCCCAAATTCCCTTAAATGAAGATCAGCAAAAATCCTGCAAATTATCCTCGTCCTGGCGGCACCGTGTCCCATCGGAGCCCCTAAAAAGATACCCACACACCCTGAATATATGGAGGAGCCCCTAAAAAGACACCCGCACACCCTGAATATATGGAGGAGCCCCTAAAACACACCCACACACCCTGAATATATGGAGGAGCCCCTAAAACACACCCGCACACCCTGAATATATGGAGGAACCCCTAAAAAGACACCCGCACACCCTGAATATATGGAGGAGCCCCTAAAACACACCCGCACACCCTGAATATATGGAGGAGCCCCTAAAAACACACCCACACACCCTGAATATATGGAGGAGCCCCTAAAAACACACCCACACACCCTGAATATATGGAGGAACCCCTAAAAACACACCCGCACACCCTGAATATATGGAGCAACCCCTAAAAACACACCCGCACACCCTGACTATATGGAGCAACCCCTAAAAACACACCCGCACACCCTGAATATATGGAGGAGCCCCTAAAAAGACACCCGCACACCCTGAATATATGGAGGAACCCCTAAAAAGACACCCACACCCTGAATATATGGAGGAGCCCCTAAAAACACACCCACACACCCTGAATATATGGAGGAACCCCTAAAAAGACACCCACACCCTGAATATATGGAGGAGCCCCTAAAAAGACACCCACACGACCTGAATATATGGAGGAACCCCTAAAAAAGACACCCACACCCTGAATATATAGAGGAGCCCCTAAAAAGACCCCGCACACCCTGAATATATGGAGGAACCCCTAAAAAGACACCCGCACACCCTGAATATATGGAGGAACCCCTAAAAAGACACCCGCACACCCTGAATATATGGAGGAGCCCCTAAAACACACCCGCACACCCTGAATATATGGAGGAACCCCTAAAAACACACCCGCACACCCTGAATATATGGAGGAGCCCCTAAAAACACACACACACCCTGAATATATGGAGGAGCCCCTAAAAAGACACCCGCACACCCTGAATATATGGAGGAGCCCCTAAAACACACCCGCACACCCTGAATATATGGAGGAACCCCTAAAAACACACCCGCACACCCTGAATATATGGAGGAGCCTCTAAAAACACACCCACACACCCTGAATATATGTGTTATGATCTCTGCTTGTTCAGATATGAGGAGGAACCCCTAAAAACACACCCACACACCCTGAATATATGGAGGAGCCCCTAAAAAGACACCCGCACACCCTGAATATATGGAGGAGCCCCTAAAAACACACCACACACCCTGAATATATGGAGGAGCCCCTAAAAACACACCCACACACCCTGAATATATGGAGGAGCCCCTAAAAAGACACCCGCACACCCTGAATATATGGAGGAGCCCCTAAAAACACACCCGCACACCCTGAATATATGGAGGAACCCCAAAAACACACACCGCACACCCTGAATATATGGAGGAGCCCCTAAAAAGACACCCGCACACCCTGAATATATGGAGGAGCCCCTAAAACACAACCGCACACCCTGAATATATGGAGGAACCCCTAAAACACACCCGCACACCCTGAATATATGGAGGAGCCTCTAAAAACACACCCGCACACCCCCTGAATATATGGAGGAACCCCTAAAAAACACACCCCACACATCCTGAATATATGGAGGAGCCCCTAAAAAACACACCCGCACACCCTGAATATATGGAGGAACCCCTAAAAACACACCCCACACCCTGAATATATGGAGGAGCCCCTAAAAACACACCCCACACCCTGAATATATGGAGGAGCCCCTAAAAACACACCCACAACCCTGAATATATGGAGGAGCCCCTAAAAACACCCGCACACCCTGAATATATTGGAGGAGCCCCTAAAAACACCCACACACCCTGAATATATGGAGGAGCCCCTAAAAAGACACCCGCACACCCTGAATATATGGAGGAGCCCCTAAAAAACACACCCGCACACCCTGAATATATGGAGGAACCCCTAAAAACACACCCGCACACCCTGAATATATGGAGGAACCCCTAAAAACACACCCACACACCCTGAATATATGGAGGAACCCCTAAAAATACACCCGCACACCCTGAATATATGGAGGAACCCCTAAAAACACCCACACACCCTGAATATATGGAGGAGCCCCTAAAAAGACACCCGCACACCCTGAATATATGGAGGAACCCCTAAAAATACACCCACACACCCTGAATATATGGAGGAGCCCCTAAAAACACCCACACACCCTGAATATATGGAGGAGCCCCTAAAAAGACACCCGCACACCCTGAATATATGGAGGAGCCCCTAAAAACACACCCACACACCCTGAATATATGGAGGAGCCCCTAAAAAACACACACACCCTGAATATATGGAGGAGCCCCTAAAAAGACACCCGCACACCCTGAATATATGGAGGAGCCCCTAAAACACACCCGCACACCCTGAATATATGGAGGAGCCTCTAAAAACACACCCGCACACCCTGAATATATGGAGGAACCCCTAAAAACACCCACACACCCTGAATATATGGAGGAGCCCCTAAAACACACCCGCACACCCTGAATATATGGAGGAACCCCTAAACACACCCACACACCCTGAATATATGGAGGAGCCCCTAAAAAACACACCCACACACCCTGAATATATGGAGGAGCCCCTAAAAAGACACCCGCACACCCTGAATATATGGAGGAGCCCCTAAAAACACACCCGCACACCCTGAATATATGGAGGAACCCCTAAAAACACACCCGCACACCCTGAATATATGGAGGAGCCTCTAAAAACACACCCGCACACCCTGAATATATGGAGGAGCCCCTAAAAACAACCCGCACACCCTGAATATATGGAGGAACCCCTAAAAAACACCTACACACCCTGAATATATGGAGGAACCCCTAAAAGACACCCGCACACCCTGAATATATGGAGAAGCCCCTAAAAACACACCCGCACACCCTGAATATATGGAGGAACCCCTAAAAAGACACCTACACACCCTGAATATATGGAGGAACCCCTAAAAGACACCCGCACACACCCTGAATATATGGAGGAGCCCCTAAAAAACACCCGCAAACCCTGAATATATGGAGGAACCCCTAAAAAGACACCTACACACCCTGAATATATGGAGGAGCCCCTAAAAAGACACCCGCACACCCTGAATATATGGAGGAACCCCTAAAAAGACACCACCGCACACCCTGAATATATGGAGGAGCCCCTAAAAAGACACCCGCACACCCTGAATATATGGAGGAGCCCCTAAAAAGACACCTGCACACCCTGAATATATGGAGGAGCCCCTAAAAAGACACCCGCACACCCTGAATATATGGAGGAGCCCCTAAAAAGACACCCACACACTCTGAATATATGGAGGAGCCCTAAAAACACACCCGCACACCCTGAATATATGGAGGAACCCCTAAAAAGACACCCGCACACCCTGAATATATGGAGGAGCCCCTAAAACACACCGCACACACCTGAATATATGGAGGAACCCCTAAAAAGACACCCGCACACCCTGAATATATGGAGGAGCCCCTAAAAACACACCGCACACCCTGAATATATGGAGGAACCCCTAAAAAGACACCCGCACACCCTGAATATATGGAGGAGCCCTAAAAACACACCCGCACACCCTGAATATTATGGGGGAACCCCTAAAAATAAACCCGCACACCCTGATATATGGAGGAGCCCCTAAAAACACACCCGCACACACCTGAATATATGGAGGAGCCCTAAAAAGACACCCACACACCCTGAATATATGGAGGAGCCCCTAAAAACACACCCGCACACCCTGAATATATGGAGGAGCCCTAAAAACACATCCGCACACCCTGAATATATGGGGGAACCCCTAAAAATAAACCCGCACACCCTGAATATATGGAGGAGCCCCTAAAAACACACCCACACACCCTGAATATATGGAGATGGCAGTATACTGGTGGCAGTTTGTGGGTGGCAGTATAGGGGGCAGTTTATGGGCGGCAGTTCGTGGACGGCAGTTTGTGGGTGGCAGTTTGTGGGCGGCAGTATACGGGCGGCAGTTTGTGGGCGGCAATATATGGGCGGCAGTTTGTGGGCGGCAGTATACGGGCGGCAGTATGTGGGCAGTATACGGGCGGCAGTTCGTGGGTGGCAGTATACGGGTGGCAGTTTGTGGACGACAGTATACGGGCGGCAGTTTGTGGGCAGCAGTATGTGGGCAGTATACGGGTGGCAGTTTGTGGGCGGCAATATATGGGCGGCAGTTTGTGGACGACAGTATACGGGCGGCAGTATGTGGGCAGTATACGGGCGGCAGTTCGTGGGTGGCAGTTTGTGGGCGGCAATATATGGGCGGCAGTATGTGGGCGGCAGTATACGGGCGGCAGTATACGGGCGGCAGTTCGTGGGTGGCAGTATACGGGCAGCAGTTCGTGGGTGGCAGTTTGTGGACGACAGTATACGGGCGGCAGTTTGTGGGCAGTATACGGGCGGCAGTTTGTGGGCGGCAATATATGGGCGGCAGTTTGTGGACGACAGTATACGGGCGGCAGTTCGTGGGTGGCAGTATACGGGCGGCAGTTCGTGGGTGGCAGTATACGGGCGGCAGTTCGTGGGTGGCAGTATATGGGTGGTAGTTGGTGGACGACAGTATAAGGCAGCAGTTTGTGGGCGGCAGTTGTGTTCAAAATTATTCAACCCCCTCTGAAATTGAGTGTTTTGGCCAGTTTGACATTGATTTTGATCATTCAGTCATCTTGCTTACAATTAAATCAAAGAGGCACGTGTAGGTCAGACAAATATAACATAACATTTATAATGAAATAACCACAAATGTCTTTTCTGTGCTCACATCATTATCAGTTTTATTCAACCCCCAAGTGACATTCAATCTTAGTACTTAGTACAACATCCTTTTACAGTTATAACAGCTTTTAAACGTGAAGCATAGCTTGACACAAGTGTCTTGCAGCGATCTACGGGTATCTTCGCCCATTCGTCATGGGCAAAAGCCTCCAGTTCAGTCACATTCTTAGGCTTGCGCACTGCAACTGCTTTCTTTAAGTCCCACCAGAGGTTCTCAATCGGATTTAAGTCAGGTGACTGCGATGGCCACTCCAAAATGTTCCAGCCTTTAATCTGCAACCATGCTCTAGTGGACTTGGAGGTATGCTTGGGATCATTGTCCTGTTGAAAGGTCCAACGTCTCCCAAGCTTCAGGTTTGTGACGGACTGCATCACATTGTCATCCAATATCTCCTGGTACTGAAGAGAATTCATGGTACCTTGCACACGCTGAAGCTTCCCTGTACCTGCAGAAGCAAAACAGCCCCAAAGCATGATTGACCCCCCGCCATGCTTCACAGTAGGCAAGGTGTTCTTTTCTTCATAGGCCTTGTTCTTCCTCCTCCAAACATAGCGTTGATCCATGGGCCCAAACAGTTCTAATTTTGTTTCATCAGTCCACAGAACACTATCCCAAAACTTCTGTGGTTTGTCCACATGACTTTTGGCATACTGCAGTCGACTCTTCTTATTCTTTGGAGACAGCAAGGGGGTGCGCCTGGGAGTTCTGGCATGGAGGCCTTCATTACGCAGTGTGCGCCGTATTGTCTGAGCTGAAACTTCAGTACCCACATCTGACAAATCTTTTCTCAGTTCCTCAGCAGTCACACGGGGACTTTTCTCCACTCTACGCTTCAGGTAGCGCACAGCAGTCGAAGTCAGCATCTTCTTTCTGCCACGACCAGGTAGCGTTTCAACAGTGCCCTTTGCCTTGAATTTGCGAATGATGCTTCCTATGGTCTCTCTTGGTATGTTTAACATCTTTGCAATCTTCTTATAGCCATTGCCCTTCCTGTGAAGAGTAATCACCTCTTCTCTTGTCTTCCTGGACCATTCTCTTGACTTCACCATGTTTGTAACCACACCAGTAAATGTCTAGAAGGAGCTGAGTATCACAGTCATTTTAAAGCTGCCTAATTGGTGCTTATTATGCTTTATTGCTGCTCCGTGACATCCACAGGTGTTTTCAATACCTGATTGAAAACACTTGAATGAACCTCTGTTCTTCAGAGTGGTAGTCTTTAAGGGGTTGAATAATTGTGTCAATGAAGAATTCACAAAAGAAACATTTACTACTGTATTACAAAACCAATTGATGTCATTTTAGTTGCATATGGTTCTTTAAAAAGTCCTTGTAGGATTTCATTCTGAATACAATTACAAATGTCACTAAATTCCCTAAAACCCTTTTCAGCATTGGGGGTTGAATCATTTTGAACACAACTGTATTTTGGTGATTATCTCCTTGTGACGCCCGTTTGGGTCGTTGCTGAAGGCCGTTGGGTTCAGGCAGTGATCTCTCTCGCACGGCGAGCTCGTGGTCAGGTTTCTGGGCGAGCGCTCTGTCATTTCACGTGCGTTAATAACGTGCTTCTGTAAACGTCTCAGATTAGCCGTGTGTGTGACTTGTCGGTGATTAGAGCCGCGCAGGAGCAGCCGCTGTTATTTTACTGTGCGGAGATTGACAAGAGCAATCAGCGGCACGCGGGAAGCGGATCCAGAAGGTGTAGCAAAACACATATATAAATACAAATAAATCAGTCGCTATGGCGACCTGTGACTCCCTCCCACCTACTCGCGGTGACCATTATCTGATAATTCCAGCCTCCGGTCGGCGCCGGCAGGTGTGTGATTTACTGGAAGTTGAGGGGCGCTGAAGGGAAAATTTCAGGCAAACATAAATAAGGTTATTTTTGCCCTCGCTCGGATAAATGGCGCCGTCGCTGCAATGCTCTCATCTGTAACCAAATAAGCAGCTTGCGGAGCGTTTTCTATGCAGAGACAGAAGTAACCGCGCCGTAACAAAGGACGCCTCCTGCTGTCTCCAGAACAATGGCGAGGATGGCGAGTGATGATTAGTGCACTTTAATGCGCTTTGTGCGTCTCTGCTGACTGTGGAATGAAAGAAATCTGCTTTTAAAACAAGGAAAACTCTGGAGAAAGGGCGGCGCGGTACACACAACTCACTCGCGGTGACTGGCTGTAATTAGCGCTTATTTGAGGGGATTCAGGGGCCACCGCAAGCTCTGGTTAAAATTTCTGCTCCTGTTACTCCCCATCTCAATTTCCTGAAGGCCAGTGTGTTTGGCGCGGGGTTAATATACATTGTATGCCGGATTGCAGGTCAATAAGAAGCCAGTGTGTTGGGGGGGTTAATATAGAGTGTATGCCGGATTGCAGGTCAATAAGAAGCCAGTGTGTTGGGGGGGTTAATATAGAGTGTATGCCGGATTGCAGGTCAATAAGAAGCCAGTATGTTGGGGGGGTTAATATAGAGTGTATGCCGGATTGCAGGTCAATAAGAAGCCAGTGTGTTGGGGGGGTTAATATACATTGTATGCCGGATTGCAGGTCAATAAGAAGCCAGTATGTTGGGGGGGTTAATATAGAGTGTATGCCGGATTGCAGGTCAATAAGAAGCCAGTATGTTGGGGGGTTAATATAGAGTGTATGCCGGATTGCAGGTCAATAAGAAGCCAGTATGTTGGGGGGGTTAATATAGAGTGTATGCCGGATTGCAGGTCAATAAGAAGCCAGTGTGTTGGAGGGGTTAATATAGAGTGTATGCCGGATTGCAGGTCAATAAGAAGCCAGTATGTTGGGGGGGTTAATATACAGTGTATGCCGGATTGCAGGTCAATAAGAAGCCAGTATGTTGGAGGGGTTAATATACAGTGTATGCCAGATTGCAGGTCAATAAGAAGCCAGTATGTTGGGGGGGTTAATATAGAGTGTATGCTGGATTGCAGGTCAATAAGAAGCCAGTGTGTTGGGGGGGTTAATATACAGTGTATGCCGGATTGCAGGTCAATAAGAAGCCAGTGTGTTGGGGGGGTTAATATAGAGTGTATGCCGGATTGCAGGTCAATAAGAAGCCAGTATGTTGGGGGGGTTAATATAGAGTGTATGCCGGATTGCAGGTCAATAAGAAGCCAGTGTGTTGGGGGGGGTTAATATAGAGTGTATGCTGGATTGCAGGTCAATAAGAAGCCAGTATGTTGGGGGGGTTAATATACAGTGTATGCTGGATTGCAGGTCAATAAGAAGCCAGTATGTTGGGGGGTTAATATACAGTGTATGCCGGATTGCAGGTCAATAAGAAGCCAGTATGTTGGGGGGTTAATATAGAGTGTATGCCGGATTGCAGGTCAATAAGAAGCCAGTGTGTTGGGGGGGTTAATATAGAGTGTATGCTGGATTGCAGGTCAATAAGAAGCCAGTATGTTGGGGGGTTAATATAGAGTGTATGCTGGATTGCAGGTCAATAAGCCAGTATGTTGGGGGGTTAATATAGAGTGTATGCCGGATTGCAGGTCAATAAGCCAGTATGTTGGGGGGGTTAATATAGAGTGTATGCCGGATTGCAGGTCAATAAGAAGCCAGTGTGTTGGGGGGGTTAATATAGAGTGTATGCTGGATTGCAGGTCAATAAGAAGCCAGTGTGTTGGGGGGGTTAATATAGAGTGTATGCCGGATTGCAGGTCAATAAGAAGCCAGTGTGTTGGGGGGTTAATATACAGTGTATGCCGGATTGCAGGTCAATAAGAAGCCAGTATGTTGGGGGGGTTAATATAGAGTGTATGCCGGATTGCAGGTCAATAAGAAGCCAGTGTGTTGGGGGGGTTAATATACAGTGTATGCCGGATTGCAGGTCAATAAGAAGCCAGTGTGTTGGGGGGGGGGTTAATATACAGTGTATGCCGGATTGCAGGTCAATAAGAAGCCAGTGTGTTGGGGGGGTTAATATAGAGTGTATGCCGGATTGCAGGTCAATAAGAAGTCAGTATGTTGAAGGGGTTAATATACAGTGTATGCCGGATTGCAGGTCAATGTTTCATTAATTTATTACACATTATATGGTCATGTTTGGTATCATCGGAAATGTCAGATTCTGACACTTCACTTGACCTTGTGGTGAGTACATTATGATGATGCAGCGGTCCATAATACCCCCTGCTTCACCCCCTCCACACCTGTTGCTGCTGTGGGAAATGAGGAGGTGAGGTGAAGCAGCAATATTACCAGATGGGTGGAGTAGATTTAACATCACTGCTCTATAACCTTGGAGATACAGGTTCAATTCCGGCAAGAGCACCTCTCTAGTAAGTGTCCTTGGGTGAGACACCTAACGGTACACACTCGCCACCCAGGACATACTGAAAACCAGAGAAATCTCAATGTATCCTTCCTGGTAAAATCCTTTAAGTATGTATATTATTCAGTTTATTATTGAAAACTCAATACTGCCACTTTGAGACAAAAAGAAAAAACGAGTTTTTTATTTTACAGATTATCTGGCCTTTCCAAGGACTCCAAAAACAACCTCCTATGTTAAATGTTTTTGCTACTTTTTGATAAAAAGAAAGCAATAAAATCTATATAAGCCAGTGTGTTGGGGGGGGGGGGGTTAATATACAGTGTATGCCGGATTGCAGGTCAATATATATTTATATTTTTATGTATTTTTTTATTATGTTTACAGACTACCTTATCATGTTTGGTATCGTCGGAAAGGTCAGATCCTGGCCTTTCCAGTGACTGCAAATTGGACCTTGTATGTTACACTGTTCAAGAGTTACAGCGGTTCACATACCCCAGCATCTCTTTTATAGGATTCCTCTCCTGGGCAGGGGAACTCCTTCTTTATGACGCCATTGCGCGCGTGTGCGATGACACCAAAGATGGGGGGGGCAGTCCCACAGCGAGTGCTGACATGAAAGATGTTAACCTGCTGTGGTTGAAGCCCCAGATCGGCGACAGATACTGTAGGTGCTGAACTGGGGCAATTCAAAGGTTCTTGTCACGGTTAGGGTACTGTTGGAGACTGGACCTCGGGATGCGGAGATTGGAGTTCAAGGTGGAAAGGATGGTGTAGGGTAGGAGGTATGAGGTGCGCTTGGTCGTTGCGTATGCCAATGGTCAGGATTCCAGAAGGTAGGATGGTCGGGTATGGAAGCCCAATGTGGGGTGCCAGAAGGTAGAAAGGTCAGGTACGAAAGCCAATGGTCAGTAACGAGTAAATCTGTAAGAAGGGAACTAAAGCACTCAGCTAGAAGGCACTCAACTATCCAGCAAAGGACAAGTGTGCAGACTGAGCATTTATAGGGATTGCCAGAGCTCTGGGATTGCCCTCTGTAACAGGTGTGTCACTTGTGTCTGGGAAGGGTTCAGTAGTGGAAACTATAAGACCCGGTCTTGGGCGCGCGCGCGCGCCTATCCCGAAGCTCCGCCCCCGACAGACCGCGAGAGACGCCAGAGCATGGCGGGACCGCCGGGCCCGCGCAGCGGACCGAGCCCCCCGGCCACTCGTAACCATCGGGGAACGCCGAGGGAGACTGCCGGCCCCAGGTGGGTCTCCGAGGGGGACTCGGTCCGACGCCAGGACCGCCGGAACGCGCCGTGCAACCGCAGCTGCCTGCACTGTGACCCGGTGAGCGCGACGCCGTGACAGTTCTCCTCTATTTGTGCCCCTTCCACCAGACGCCTGGGGGCAAGTGCCCCCCCTCGCTGCGCACTGATGCTGAGCAGGTTTCGTTATGGTCGATATCATTGTGGGAGACCACCTGGAACTTTGGTTTTGGACTTCAGGGGGTCTATCCACAAACCACTGGAATTCATTGCAATTTTGATGCTCCGCGTTTCGGCCCATTTCGACAAATTCGATGAGTTCACTATTTATCAAATTGTCAACATATTTCGCCAAAAATGTTGCCGAAGTAGTTATCGGATGTCGGCGAAAAGCGTTGAATTGTTCCATATTGCCTCGGGATTCCACGACGTGTTAGGAAAAAAAAAGGATATTTTCCTAACAGGAGGTTAAATCAATAAATAGAATAAAAAGGTCTTTTACAAAAAGATAAAAAAACAAAAATGTCTTTTAAAAAATAACGTTTGTTTTCAGAAAATAAAAATAATGGTCTTTAAATAAAAAAAAACCCAGATATTGCATTGAATCCTATGGGATTCCACTGTTTAAACCCGTCGAATCGCAACAGCGAGAATCAGGGCGTGTAGCTGAAATTTTGGTGCAGTTCATCAGTCGGTGAATCGATGGGTCCTAATGGGACAGTTTTGGTGCTGCCAAACGCCATCGAGTTGTGAAGAAATGCACCGTATTTTGCTGTCAGTTCGCCTGTATTTGGTGAATTGCACATATGGTGTTAAATCACCATTCGGTGTAAGCATGTAGCTGCGCTTTGCTACTTTCTGACTAATTTCCAAACAGTATTTCCGGTTGATGCAGATCACTGAACGGCCGGCCGGCCACTGGCACCATAGTCTGGTGACTGACTTGGGGCCCTATCACAATCTTCGCGCAAAAAACGCTTGTGCAACGCGTTAACGCGTGTAAATCAACGCTGGAATTACAATCTTTGCGCATTTTTTCATCCGAGCTATAACACGTGTTAAACGGACGCGCACAAATGCTCGCGCAGTGACGTTGTGCAGAAATCAGTGTGCGGACTGTTTTTTTCACGCGATTCAGCCAATCCGAATTAAGAACCACAATTGTCTCACGTTCAGTTTTTGCGCCTGTCAAAGTCAATCTGAGTATATATGCTGCATCAATAATAAAAACACACACAACTTCTCCATTTTATTGGTTTGGGTATGTGTAGAATGTGTAACTATACTTTGCTGTGTTTTTTTTGGGCTGGTGTATTTGGGTTCTGTCAGGTTTTTCATTTTTGACGTTACCACCAGCTTTTAGGCTGGGATCAGACGACCGCAGTGCGAACGCGCGTTTACCTGCACTTTATTACGGCCGTGGTAGCAGCAAATGACGTCCAACGCAGGCACACACACGAAGTACGGCCGCACGAAAGTCCGGCCGCGCAACGCAAGCGGCAAACGAATGCATTTTCGCTAGAACATCGAACCGCTAGTACTGACGTACAGAGTGCGCTGCGTCCGCATAGCGGCGTGTGTGCGTGATTAGGAGACGTCAGACGCTGCTCATGTCCGGCCAACATAACGTCCAGACACCCAAAGTTTCCTGATTTGGATCCGTAAAAATCACGGCCGAAATTGCACATCGTATGATCGCTATCGCGTATTCTGTGAAAAAATGTGTTCGGACGCATCAACGCGCTTTTTGACGGTAGACGTGAAAAATGCGTTCATCTGACCCTAGCCTTAGGAGTTGCTAAAATTATGCGCGCAATGGCTATGCGTTAAATCCTGCGCATACATTGTAATACCATGCGCATACCAGCGCACAAACGCGTTTGCGCTCAAAATGTTAAGTATAGGACGCGCGCAGTACAGTAAGCTCGCGCAGTGTTTGCGCAGGTTCACCCGCGGTAGACGTATACGTGCGTTTGTTGCGCGCACTATGTAATACGACGTTCAGCGCAAAGGGTTTTACCCATCGCGTTAATGCGTTTTTGCGCCGGCGCAGACATTTGCGAAGATTGTAATAGGGCCCTTGGTCACCCGACTACAAACAACAACAACAACATCGGCCGGTCGTCCATTGGAAGCGTCTGTGGACGACCCAGATCTGCTCAGGCCGGCACACGGGAAAAAAAAAAATTGTCCTGGTGGGGGCCACTATCTTTCATGGCAGCTCCTCCTCCGGTCTCCCCCCCCCCATCATCTGATGTCATCACAATGCTGTCAGTTAGCTGGGAAACCCCTAGGAATTCCCATGGTGGAGATATGGGCGGTCAAAGGACCCCCCCTATCTCCCAAACGGTGGCAGATAGATGGGTCATGTTTGATATCATTGGAAAGGCCAGAGCATGGCCTTTCCAATGATCTCAAACATCACTGTTTTCAATGTAATAAAAAACTAATAAAAATAAAAAAATCTCAATGCAGCAATATTGTTCCCATTTCCATTATAATGTGAACAATGCTGTTGCACTAATAAATTTTATTTTTTGGATCAGTTAAAAATCATGTAATTTTCTGGAGGAAAAAAAAGTAGCGAGTCCCCATTTCTAATTTTTTTTAACAAAATAACCCCATAGAAAATGTAACCGCAAAGGCCTGGATGATAAAATGTGAAAAAAAAAATCACTTTACACGCTGTAGATGATTGAAAATTCTAATTTTATTGCATTTTTTGTTATACATATAATATTGATATATTCTGAATCTGCCGAGTCTGCAGAAAAAATGGATGTTTAATATGTCCGGGTCGTATAATAAAATGTGACTTCAAATCGCGTTTAAACATGATGAGCAAAAGCGGTAAAAATGAGCTCAGCACACAGGGGGGAAATGGCTCAGCAGTGGAAGGGTTAAGAAAATAAAATCATTTTTTTTCTGAAAAATGTCTAAAATACAAAAGAGAAATCTTTTTTGCTGCAAATTAGAAGAATAAACAGTTTATTAGATATTGAAATAAAAAGGGGATTTTTTTTATCATTGAAACCTATGGGATTCGCCTGATTAAACCTGCCGAATAATGAAACCACTGAACATCAGGGCATGTCGCTGACATTTCTCTGCTGTTCAATGTGAATAGATTAACCATTGCTTCTCTATGGGGGATTTCTCTGCCGCCGAACAGCACCGTATTTCTCTGCCGCCGAACAGCACCGTATTTCTCTGCCGCCGAATAGCACCGTATTTCTCTGCCGCCGAATAGCACCGTATTTCACTGCTGCCGAATAGCACCGTATTTCACTGCCGCCGAATAGCACCGTATTTCACTGCCGCCGAATAGCACCGTATTTCACTGCCGCCGAACAGGCCAGATTGAAGAACTGGTGGGGGGGGCAAAAATCCAAGTCCCCACTCGCTGACCGGGGATTCGGATCCCTGTGCTTCCTCACGTTTGGAGCAAGGAGATCACGCACAGACCGCATAGGCACCAGGGACGTGCAGTCAGGGGTGGCATTCCAGTAAATTTATGTGCTCATTGCGCTGTAATGACGTGTGTGCGTATTTAATCTGTAAATAAAATGTTATTTATTGAAAAAAGTTCTCATACTCCCCTGCTCCACGCTCCCTCACTGCTTCTCTGTCCTCCGCTTTTTTTCCCCTGCACTTTCAGTTTGCCAGCTGCTGTGTGTGTGTGTGTGATTCACTACACAGACAGCAGGGGCAGCACTGAGCCAGCCTAGACTACGCAATTTGTGCAGCTGAATGCTACACTAATTGCATAGCTCAAGCTGGCTTTGCTTCCTAGTTCTATGCTCTTTTTTGTGCCTCCAGAGGCACTGAGAGCAATTGAAAGCTTGAGCCAATGAGAAAGCTCCATTGGTCTCAAGCAATTCTTTTTTTTAAAAAAACACCCCCCCCCCATGTGAGGCAGAGCTCCCCATGGATTGATTGACGCAGGACAGTCATGTGACTGTCCTCGCCAGTCGTGGGGGAGGCAGGCAGAGCTCAGCAGTCAGCATGTGTGTAATAGCGCCCTCTATTAGTCAGTATTGTAAGTGCATGCTCTTAGAACATTAAAACCTATATGCAAACTTTATTTTAAAGAGTTGTAATAGCGCCTTCTATTAGTATTGTAAGTGCTTTCTCTTAGAACCGTTAAAAAAAAAAATGCGAACTTTACTTTATAAATAGTGAAACTCTATTCTCCGGTATAACAATAATCAAATGCTTAAATTGTGACTGCGTAACCCCGTGTATATCCGGCTCTGATACTAGCCAGTGCCTCACCAGCCACTGACCTCACCGCATGTCACTGATAGGCACTGAACTCCGCTGCTCAGTGAGTCCAAGGCACCCGGTGCACTCTGACTTACTGACTTATCAGAGTGTCGGCATGAGAGGTGCCAGGACCCCCCCCCACCCAGATCACCAGGGAGACTTGCCCACCATTGCTTCTCACACCTCTGCCACTGGGCCACCAGTGATTTGGCCCCGTCCTTGCACTGCCTGGTGAGTAGGCGCGTCTATACAGTGTTTTGAGTATAGGTGCATATCGGAGTGTATAAATATGTGTGTGTCTCTGTTTAGTGCTAGATGATAGTCAGCTGCCCACCTTAAAATGCCGGGGCCTATTTTCTGTCCCAGTCCAGGCCGCTGATATGTTCCCGGTCAGATCCATCACGGGGGCCGCCATGTAATCGTGAGCGGCCTGTGTGGGTATGTGAAGATTTTTGGGGTTTTGTGATGGGGTCAGTAATTTCCTGGGTGCCGTGTGAAGGCCGGTTACAGCTGCTTCTGTATGGAAGCTCCGCTCGCCGCTGCCCTTGTGTTCTCCGGCTCTTTTTATGGTGTAATTGCTGCGCCCGCTTCCCTTTTGTAGCGCTGTTTGCGGAGCAGATATTGCGCGGTCGAGGCGGATCCCCAGCAGGGACGTTTGATCTTTATAATCCAGTGGCGAGAGGGGGTGAGATCGCTGCTAATCAAGAGGCCGCCATCAATCAGCCGCCATCAATCTCCCCGAATTAATCTGCTCGGCGACCTCTGGTGATGTTTTGGAAACACAAAGCCGTGGCCCCAATTCACAGAAGTAATTTTTCCTTTCAGTGCGTTTTGTAATTTAAATGGGAATTTTCCTCTCGCAGGGACGTGTGCGCGTTAGTTCCTTCATTTCCAGAGGTTTAGTTACTATTTGGTCTCTGACAGCCGCGCACTTTAAACAATGCGAGGCCGGGCACGTGTGTGTGTGTGTGTGTGTGTGGACGACAAAGGTGGCGCGCTGCTGTGTGGGGAGCACAACCATGTGATGTCACTCCACACCTTCTAGGGTCCGGGTCACCACGGACTTATCATATCATGCAAAAATATGTGCAACAAGGAACGTTGTGTGTGCGTGTGTATACAGTTATGGCCGAAATTGTTGGCACCCCAGACATTTTTCCAGAAAATCAAGTATTTCTCACAGAAAAGTATTGCAGTAAGACATGTTTTGCTATACACAGGTTTATTCCCTTTGTGTGTATTGGAACAAAACAAAAAAGGGAGGAAAAAAAGCAAATTGGACATAATGTCACACAAAACTCCAAAAATGGTCTGGACAAAATTCTTGGCACCCTTTCAAAATTGTGGCTAAATAAGATTGTTTCAAGCATGTGATGCTCCTGTAAACTCACCTGGGGCAAGTAACAGGTGTGGGCAATATAAAAATCACACCTGAAAGCAGATAAAAAGGAGAGAAGTTCACTTAGTCTTTGCATTGTGTGTCTGTGTGTGCCACACTAAGCATGGACAACAGAAAGAGGAGAAGAGAACTGTCTGAGGACTTGAGAACCAAAATTGTGGAAAAATATCAACAATCTCAAGGTTACAAGTCCATCTCCAGAGATCTAGATTTGCCTTTTTCCACAATGCGCAACATTATCAAGAAGTTTGTAACCCATGGCACTGTAGCTGATCTCTCTGTGGGTGGACGGAAGAGAAAAATTGATGAAAGGTTGCAACGCAGGATAGTCCGGATGGTGGATAAGCAGCCCCAAACAAGTTCCAAAGAAATTCAAGCTGTCCTGCAGGCTCAGGGAGCATCAGTGTCAACGCGAACTATCCGTCGACATTTAAATGAAATGAAACGCTATGGCAGGAGACCCAGGAGGACCCCACTGCTGACACAGAGACATAAAAAAGCAAGACCACAGTTTGCCAAAATGTACTCGAGTAAGCCAAAATCCTTCTGGGAAAACGTCTTGTGGACAGATGAGACCGAGATAGAGCTTTTTGGCAAAGGACATCATTCTACTATTTACCGAAAATGGAATGAGGCCTACAAAGAAAAGAGCACAGTACCTACAGTGAAATATGGTGGAGGTTCAATGATGTTTTGCTGCCTCTGGCACTGGGTGCCTTGAATGTGTGAAAGGCATCATGAAATCTGAGGATTACCAAAGGATTTTGGGTCGCACTGTAGAGCCCAGTGTCAGAAAGCTGGGTTTGCATCCGAGATCTTGGGTCTTCCAGCAGGACAATGACCCCAAACATACGTCAAAAAGCACCCAGAAATGGATGGCAACAAAGCGCTGGAGAGTTCTGAAGTGGCCAGCAATGAGTCCAGATCTAAATCCCATTGAACACCTGTGGAGAGATCTTAAAATTGCTGTTGGGAAAAGGCGCCCTTCCAATAAGAGAGACCTGGAGCAGTTTGCAAAGAGTGGTGCAAAATCCCGGGTGAGAGGTGTAAGAAGCTTATTGATGGTTATAGGAAGCGACGGATTTCAGTTATTTTTTCCAAAGGGTGTGCAACCAAATATTAAGTTAAGGTGCCAAGAATTTTGTCCAGCCCATTTTGGAGTTTTGTGACATTATGTCCAATTTGCTTTTTTTCCTCCCTGTTTTTGTTTTGTTCCAATACACACAAAGGGAATAAACATGTGTATAGCAAAACATGTGTTACTGCAATACTGCAACTGTGAGAAATACTTAGGCACATTGCACACTTTTCGCACACAAGTTACACGAGTACCTGCTTACAGTGATGGATTGATGCTGTGTGTGCAGCTTAAGCCCATGTCTGCTTTCTACTCAAAGGAACGCTGCTGCGATTGCTTAGATAGACATGTCAGCAGGAAATCAGGGCGTGAAGGGGGCACTCCATGCACCCGGACCACTTTAATAAGCTAAAGTGGTCATGGTGCGGTAGAGTGTCTCTTTACAATAATTTCATGGGTAAACTGAGCGGGAGGAGGGTCTGAAGGTGGAAGGGAGTGAGTTTGGGGCAAGGGACCTGTCCTGATTATGAGAGGCAGTGGGTTTTTGCAAAAGACTGGACCTGAGTGTGGGAGGGAGAGTGTGGGAAGGGATTGGACCAAAGAGTGAGAATGGCAGCTCCAGACCAAAGAGGGGGTAGCAGGGAGCTTGGGGTGGTGGCACAGGACTCCAGCTTCAAGTAAGGATAAAACACCAGCGGTACAGAGTCCACACCCAGTGACCGTATCCTAGAGATTGTGTTCCAATGTTGCTACATTTGTAAACTGAATAAAAACAAACTGGTTATGTCTGACATGTCATACAAAGTAAAGCAGCGGCGCGTCTTCTGCAATCAGCTCCGACGCAGAGTCTGAGGTAATTAATGTTTAACACATATAAAACATAACAAGGAGAAAAATGTCATCTGCGCTTATTCCCATTATACCGTGTGAAAAAAAAGCAATTAGAGGCTTTGGTTTCTGTTAATGGCCATTAAAAGAGTGTAAGCTCACCTGCCAAACATCAAGGCACCTCTAGTGAGGGCGAGTCCTGTCCAAAATGAAGCCACAGGCTGCTGTGTAGCCACCATCACTGCTCACGATGCTTTTCAGTAATGAGGTAGACTGGTGGGTCATATTTATGCCCTCCCAGAAAAAAATACACCTTGGGACACGGAGCGGAACATGCTGCAAAGATGACCTGGCTGGAGGTACAATAAAACAGACGTAATACAGGAGGAGCGGGGTCGCGCCTATTCCCCGATGGGGCGGCTGCAACCACCAAATGTATCCAGCCCAGCAACATGTATAAAACCTAACCAGTTTGCCTCATGACTGAAAAGCAGCGTGCACAGTGATGGTTCACTACACAACAGCCTGTGGCTTCATTTTGGATAGGACTCGCCCTCACTAGGTAATGGGAATAAGCACAGATGACATTTTTCTCCTTGCTATGTTTTATACATGTTGCTGGGCTGGATACATTTGGTGGTTGCAGCCGCCCCATCGGGGAATAGGCGCGACCCCGCTCCTCCTGTATTATGTAATGTTTAACACAGTCTGACTCTAAACAGTGTGTGCTGTGCACATCGATTAATCGACAGCCAATTAAATGATAATGAGAATAGTTGACAACTATTTTCATTGTTGATTAATCGATTAGTTGTTTCAGCCCTACTTTTTAGCAACTTATTTTTTTTGATGCGGCTTTATTTTTAGCATTTTTTCAATAGGAAATCAAGACTTGCTTTGTTTGGAACATAGAGGGGCGGGGGCATGTTTGTTTTTTTCTTTTACATGGTCATGTTTGGTATCATTAGAGAGGCCAGACTCTGACCCGTCCAATGACACCTCACATGTCCTTATAGCCTTTACGGCTCCAGAGATACAGGAGTCTAAATTAGTGTACGTTTTTCTTTTTTTCCTTATACAGAGCATGATGCCCCCTAGTGGCAGGTACCTATAGGCACATACCTAAATCCGGCCCTGGTGATACCGATAATATATTGGCATGTACTGGGGTATATTGTTATTTATTTATTTATAAAGGATTTTACCAGGACGGGTACATTGAGATTTCTCTCGTTTTCAAGTATGTCCTGGGTTCAAGAACATTGAGTGGTTACAGAAATACAAAGTAGTAAAATGCAAGATATTAACACAAAACAAATATACAGATTAACAGAAAATAAATATGTAGGAAATAAAGTCATTATGTTACATGTTTACAGGCGCATTCTGTATATAGTCACTGTGTTACATGTTTACAGGCGCATTCTGTATATAGTCACTGTGTTACATGTTTACAGGTGCATTCTGTATATAGTCACTGTGTTACATGTTTACAGGCGCATTCTGTATATAGTCACTATGTTACATGTTTACAGGTGCATTCTGTATATAGTCACTGTGTTACATGTTTACAGGTGCATTCTGTATATAGTCACTGTGTTACATGTTTACAGGCGCATTCTGTATATAGTCACTGTGTTACATGTTTACAGGTGCATTCTGTATATAGTCACTGTGTTACATGTTTACAGGTGCATTCTGTATATAGTCACTGTGTTACATGTTTACAGGGGCATTCTGTATATAGTCACTATGTTACATGTTTACAGGCGCATTCTGTATATAGTCACTGTTACATGTTTACAGGTGCATTCTGTATATAGTAACTGTGTTACATGTTTACAGGTGCATTCTGTATATAGTCACTATGTTACATGTTTACAGGCGCATTCTGTATATAGTCACTGTGTTACATGTTTACAGGCGCATTCTGTATATAGTCACTGTGTTACATGTTTACAGGTGCATTCTGTATATAGTCACTATGTTACATGTTTACAGGCGCATTCTGTATATAGTCACTGTGTTACATGTTTACAGGCGCATTCTGTATATAGTCACTGTGTTACATGTTTACAGGCGCATTCTGTATATAGTCACTGTGTTACATGTTTACAGGCGCATTCTGTATATAGTCACTGTGTTACATGTTTACAGGTGCATTCTGTATATAGTCACTGTTACGCGTTTACAGGTGCATTCTGTATATAGTCACTGTTACGCGTTTACAGGCGCATTCTGTATATAGTCACTATGTTACATGTTTACAGGCGCATTCTGTATATAGTCACTGTGTTACATGTTTACAGGTGCATTCTGTATATAGTCACTGTTACGTGTTTACAGGCGCATTCTGTATATAGTCACTATGTTACATGTTTACAGGTGCATTCTGTATATAGTCACTGTTACGTGTTTACAGGCGCATTCTGTATATAGTCACTAGGTTACATGTTTACAGGCGCATTCTGTATATAGTCACTATGTTACATGTTTACAGGCGCATTCTGTATATAGTCACTGTGTTACATGTTTACAGGTGCATTCTGTATATAGTCACTGTGTTACATGTTTACAGGTGCATTCTGTATATAGTCACTATGTTACATGTTTACAGGCGCATTCTGTATATAGTCACTGTGTTACATGTTTACAGGCGCATTCTGTATATAGTCACTGTGTTACATGTTTACAGGCGCATTCTGTATATAGTCACTGTGTTACATGTTTACAGGTGCATTCTGTATATAGTCACTATGTTACATGTTTACAGGTGCATTCTGTATATAGTCACTGTGTTACATGTTTACAGGTGCATTCTGTATATAGTCACTGTTACGTGTTTACAGGCGCATTCTGTATATAGTCACTATGTTACATGTTTACAGGTGCATTCTGTATATAGTCACTGTTACGTGTTTACAGGCGCATTCTGTATATAGTCACTAGGTTACATGTTTACAGGCGCATTCTGTATATAGTCACTATGTTACATGTTTACAGGCGCATTCTGTATATAGTCACTGTTACGTGTTTACAGGCGCATTCTGTATATAGTCACTGTTACATGTTTACAGGTGCATTCTGTATATAGTCACTGTTACGTGTTTACAGGCGCATTCTGTATATAGTCACTATGTTACATGTTTACAGGTGCATTCTGTATATAGTCACTGTGTTACATGTTTACAGGTGCATTCTGTATATAGTCACAGTGTTACATGTTTACAGGCGCATTCTGTATATAGTCACTGTTACATGTTTACAGGTGCATTCAGTATATAGTCATTATGTCACATGTTTATTGGGCCATTCTGTATATAGTCATTATGTCACATGTTTATTGGGGCATTCTGTATATAGTCATTATGTCACATGTTTACAGGTGCATTCTGTATTGAGGTATGATAATAGGGAACTCTTAAGGGACTTAAGACTGGGGGAAGATTTGATGGTGTCTGGGAGGTTATTCCATAATTGTGGTGCTCTGTAGGAAAATGAGGATCGAGCCACTTGATTTTTGTATTGTGGTATTGCAAGTAAGGTGCTGGTCCTGGATCGGAGGTTATAGGAGGAGGGAGCTGCTGAGGGAAGCAGTCTATTCAGGTAGGGTGGCAGCTTCCCAGAAAAGCTCTTAAACACCAGGTTGGAAAGGTGAAGGGTGCGTCTAGATTCCAGCGACGGCCAGTTTAGCTCTTCTAACATGTCACAATGGTGGGTCGTGTAGTTACATTGTAGCACAAAGCGGCAGAATGAGTTATACAATGTGGTAAGTTTATGAAGGTGTGTTTGCAGGGCGGCTGCATACACTACATTTTCACATTTTCGTAATCAATAGCCGGCATAAGCATTTGTTGTACAATCTGCTTTCTTACCGCGGGGCTCAGGCAGGATTTGTTTCTGTACAGGGCACCTAGTTTGGGGTAAAGTTTAGATGAGAGTTTTTCGATGTGGGGCCAAAGGATAGATTTCAGTCTAACCACATACCTAGATATTTGAGAGAAGTGACTGTGGTCAGCGTGCCATTTGATTTTGTCCCAACACATAGATGGGGATTTTGCAATTTGTGTAGTTTAGGTTTTGTTCCAAAGAGCATCGTTACAGTTTTGTCAGTATTTAGAAAAAGTTTGTTGTGTTTGATCCACTTTTTTCCCTCTGTGAATTGTTCTTGCAGCACGGCCTCCAGCTGCCGGAGATTTGGTTTTCTGGTATAGGTTACAGTGTCGTCTGCGTACATGTGTACAGTTGAGGCTTTGCAGACATTGGGCAGATCAATTATGAATAATGTGAATAGCAGGGGGCCGAGTATCGAGCCTTGGGGTACACCGCATGTGACTGGGAGGGGGAGGGAAGTGCTGCCAGAAATGGACACATATTGCGACCGATCAGATACATATGATTGATACCGGGTTAGTGTGTGATCACCAATACCGGAGTTTTTAAGTTTTTGTAATAGGATGCCATGGTCTACTGTGTCAAAGGCTTGGCAAAATCAAGGAAGATGCTCCAGTTAGGTTTCCTTGTTCCATCCCAGCCTGGATATCATTGGAAACTTTTAAAAGGGCAGTTGTAGTTGAATGGTTTGGAAGGAAGCCGGATTGATCTGGGGTTATGTAGTTCCAATACTGATAATAATCACGTAATTGAGTGTAGACACATTTTTCCAGAATTTTTGACATTACAGGTTATGTGCAGGGATGTATTTGCATGTACAGAGATATTGTGATGTGCAGGGAATATTTTGTGCTGTACGGAGGATATATTAGTATGTTCATGAGCATATGTGATGTACTGAGATATATTTTGATATGCAGGGGTATAAAGTAATATACCGAGGTATAAAGGTGATGTACTGTGGTATAAAGTGATATACTGAGTTATAAAGTGATATACTGAGGTATAATGTGACATACTGTGGTATAATGTGATACACTGTGGTATAATGTGACATACTGTGGTATAATGTGATATACTGTGGTATAAAGTAATATACTGTAGTATAATGTGATGTATTGAGGTATAATGTGATATACTGTGGTATAATGTGCTATACTGTGGTATAAAGTGATATACTGAGGTATAATGTGATACACTGTGGTATAATGTGATGTATTGAGGTATAAAGTGATATACTGAGGTATAATGTGATACACTGTGGTATAATGTGATACACTGTGGTATAAAGTGATACACTGTGGTATAATGTGATATACTGTGGTATAATGTGATACACTGTGGTATAATGTGATACACTGTGGTATAATGTGATACACTGTGGTATAAAGTGATACACTGTGGTATAAAGTAATATACTGTGGTATAATGTGATACACTGTGGTATAAAGTGATATACGGAGGTATAATGTGATACACTGTGGTATAAAGTGATACACTGTGGTATAAAGTAATATACTGTGGTATAATGTGATACACTGTGGTATAATGTGATACACTGTGGTATAAAGTGATACACTGTGGTATAAAGTGATATACTGTGGTATAATGTGATATACTGTGGTATAATGTGATACACTGTGGTATAAAGTGATACACTGTGGTATAAAGTGATACACTGTGGTATAAAGTAATATACTGTGGTATAATGTGATACACTGTGGTATAATGTGATACACTGTGGTATAAAGTGATACACTGTGGTATAATGTGATACACTGTGGTATAAAGTGATACACTGTGGTATAAAGTGATACACTGTGGTATAAAGTGATATACTGTGGCTGGATTGTCCGTTCTGGGGTCAATCTGATACATTCACTGTAAGCATTTTTGTGCAGAGCTGCTGCTTCTGACACGTCAGACGGTTCTGCTGAAGATAAACAGCCTCCGTCTCTGTATAAAGAGCGCCGGGCGTTAATTAATTCGCCTAATCAGCAGCAGACGCCGTACTCCTCAAACGACTGCGCCAGATGGTTTGGCAGATTATGTGGAATAACATGGCGGCCCAGCTATCGCCTACATATCGACATCGAGTTCCCCGGGTTAAAACGCACACTGCGCCTCCGTACAGGCCGATGGAGCCGACACGCACTGCCATGTCAACCAGGCCCAGGCTGGCCAGAAGAGGGCCACGAGCCACTAGTGAGATCAATGGGACCTCGCTGACGTCCCAACGCATCCTTCCACGACCCAGAGTGGGCCGACATCTGGAGAGAGGTCTGTGAAGTCCTATCAGAACCACCGGGCCCCAGGCGTGACTTCCCGCGCTCAGGGGGCCGCGGTGAGAGCGCCTGTATCAGTATAGACGGGGCGACCCGGGCAATCCGTTTGACGCATTAATTAAAAGTTGTGCTCATCATGACAACAGTTACACAACAGCTACAAATTACCAGAGTTTATTCACTTCCTGGAGACTTGTACATTTTACACTAAATTGGGCTTAAAGCTGTGATTTTCCTCCATTTCCCCTTATAGTGCTGCGCCCCTTACACCATTAAAAAGCAGATTATTCCACATATTAAACCAATGAAACGCGAGGTGCTGTGGATTGCTTGGTGTCTGTCACGGCTGCTATGTATGTGCATTCCATGAGATGATGAACTCGCCGTTGCTGCCTTTTATAAGGTCAAATCACGGTATTTATCCTGGATTTTGTTCCCTTCTGAGGTGAGGAGAGACGCGGGGTCCTGCCTCAGTTATCGGAGGTCCTCAGGCTGCCCCGCGTTCCCTGCCCGGAATATTCTCTCATGGCTTTTCCTCCAAAATAAACAGTCAGCGCAGGGCGGAAACAAGCCGATACGTGGGAAAAAAGCTCCACGCTATCGGCGTTTTTACTGCAGCTTCAACCTCTCGACTCCGAGCGCAGAATGGGTTTATGGGAAAATATCTTAATATTATAATCTCAGCGTTAAGACCTGGTGGTGCGAGTCACGAGCCGCGAAGATCTGCGCTAATCACGCTGTAATCCGGAGGCAGCTTACACCAAAAGCTACCCAGCACATCATTACTGCGTCCTCCATATATTCAGGTCGTGCGGGGGTCTTTTTAGGGGCTCTCCCCTGTTTTCGGGGTGTGCGGGTGTCATTTTAGGGGCTCTCCCCTGTTTTCGGGGTGTGCGGGTGTCATTTTAGGGGCTCTCCCGTGTTTTCAGGGTGTGCGGGTGTCATTTTAGGGGCTCTCCCCTGTTTTCGGGGTGTGCGGGAGTCAGTTTAGGGGCTCTCCCCTGTTTTCGGGGTGTGCGGGTGTCATTTTAGGGGCTCTCCCCTGTTTTTGGGGTGTGCGGGAGTCATTTTAGGGGCTCTCCCCTGTTTTCGGGGTGTGCGGGAGTCAGTTTAGGGGCTCTCCCCTGTTTTCAGGGTGTGCGGGTGTCATTTTAGGGGCTCTCCCCTGTTTTCGGGGTGTGCGGGAGTCAGTTTAGGGGCTCTCCCCTGTTTTCAGGGTGTGCGGGTGTCATTTTAGGGGCTCTCCCCTGTTTTCGGGGTGTGCGGGTGTCATTTTAGGGGCTCTCCACTGTTTTCAGGGTGTGCGGGTGTCTTTTTAGGGGCTCTCCCCTGTTTTCGGGGTGTGCGGGTGTCTTTTTAGGGGCTCTCCCCTGTTTTCGGGGTGTTAGAAATCGTTCGCTGTGAAGTCAATATTTCGCTCATGTTCTTGATGTTTTATTGATATGTATTTAATATAGGTGATCGCTCATGATGTAATCAGTCTGGGTGAAGCTTGGTCTCTGGCCCCGCCTCCTGCGCCCTCTTTGTAATACCGGCGTCCTCGCAGCCTATTGACTTGTCGGCTAGTGCGGTTTAAGTCGCCTCAGAGTAGCCGCGCTGGTGATGGGTCATTACGCCCACATACTTTATGTAGCTGAATTGTGACAGCTTTGCTTGTTTTTCATTTGATTTTCTGGGATTTTTTTGGGGATTTTGCCGGGATTTTGCCGCTTTTGGTGACGTGGCTGAATTGAGATTTGTCCTCGTTTTCTTTGATTTGAGTGTATTCCCTCGTTAATACGATGTCCGTTGTGCTTTAGTGAATGACCCTCACTGCAGCCGTTGGACGCCGCCGGCTCTGGGTAATTGGCGCCATCTTTGTCATGCTAATGGTGTGCACGTGGTCCGGTGTGCCCGCTGTGTCTCACATGCTCTCTCCTCTCACTCTCTCCACACAGATTCCGCAGCTTTGTTGGCGACGCTGGCCGTGAGGATGACAGCGCGGTGATGCCGATCTGGTGAGTCCTATGTCAGCCCCCTTGATGAACCCAGAGATCCGGCAACTCCTTGAATTTGACTCCTGGCTCCTAAATATCTGGATTATTCCATCATAATCTGCTGGCAAAGCATTTCCTGACTCCTAAAACGTTCCGGTGGCTCCTTGGGTCTCGTACTGACTCCTAACACCTTCCGGCGGCTTCTTGGGTCTCGTACTGACTCCTAAAACGTGCCGGCGGCTCCTTGGGTCTCGTACTGACTCCTAAAATGTTCCAGTGGCTTCTTGGGTCTCGTACTGACTCCTAAAATGTTCCAGTGGCTTCTTGGGTCTCGTACTGACTCCTAAAATGTTCCGGTGGCTTCTTGGGTCTCGTACTGACTCCTAAAATGTTCCGGTGGCTTCTTGGGTCTCGTACTGACTCCTAAAATGTTCCGGTGGCTTCTTGGGTCTCGTACTGACTCCTAAAATGTTCCGGCGGCTTCTTGGGTCTCGTACTGACTCCTAAAATGTTCCGGCGGCTTCTTGGGTCTTGTACTGACTCCTAAAACGTTCCGGCGGCTTCTTGGGTCTCATACTGACTCCTAAAACCTTCCGGCGGCTTCTTGGGTCTCGTACTGGCTCCTAAAATGTTCCGGCAGCTTCTTGGGTCTCGTACGGTCTTCGTAGGTTTGTGATGTACATTCCAGGCCTTATACATATCACAGACGGGATGCTCTCCTTGGTCCCTGGGCCCTCATCGTGGGCTCCATGGACCAAAGCCTTTGTGCTCCTGGGTCTATACGCAGCGGAGTTAACCCTTCGTGGGCCTCACATTCTCACTCAGTACTCAGAGGGTTAATCCCTGAAGAGAGAAATTCCTTTTTGTTGAAAGTCATTCTGTGGATTTGCTGTTCATTGTTGGGGTGTATTTGTGTTTTTGGGAGGAGGAATCCATGGAGGGTGCGCTGCTATTCAGACGCGTAGAGAAAGCGCGCTCGGTTACGCAGAAACACCAAAGCGCTCATTACCATTTCCATAATCTGAAGACAAAGCGGCCGCGGCGCAGCGTAAAGACGGGGACGTTTCAGTGACTTCGGGCGAGTTAACGCAAGTTCAGCGTGGGGGACTATTCACTAAACCATGAAACGCGGAGAAATCGTTGGGGAACGGCAGGTTTTAGGCCAAATTGTAATGTTTCTGCTTTAGTGAATAAACCAAAAGATCCTGCAAGCTGCGCGTTTAAAATGAGGGCCGAGGTCTGGCGAAGCACCAGCAGAGGCCACAACGATGTGTGTCCTGACGTCAAAACGATGTGTGTCCTGACGTCTTGCTGCATTCAGTCCTGAGATGTTAAAGGGACAGGCTGAGGCGTTAAAGGGACAGGTTGAGGCGTTACAGGGACAGGCTGAGGCGTTAAAGGGACAGGCTGAGGCGTTAAAGGGACAGGTTGAGATGTTAAAGGGACAGGTTGAGGCGTTAAAGGGACAGGCTGAGACGTTAAAGGGACAGGCTGAGACGTTAAAGGGACAGGCTGAGGCGTTAAAGGGACAGGCTGAGGCGTTACAGGGACAGGCTGAGGCGTTAAAGGGACAGGCTGAGGCGTTAAGGGACAGGCTGAGACGTTAAAGGGACAGGCTGAGACGTTAAAGGGACAGGCTGAGGCGTTAAAGGGACAGGCTGAGGCGTTACAGGGACAGGCTGAGGCGTTAAAGGGACAGGCTGAGGCGTTACAGGGACAGGCTGAGGCGTTAAAGGGACAGGTTGAGGAATTAAAGGGACAGGTTGAGGAATTAAAGGGACAGGCTGAGACGTTAAAGGGACAGGCTGAGGCGTCTGACTGTCTGGCGTCGCGCAGGGGCTGTCTGGCGTCGCGCAGGGGCTGTCTGGCGTCGCGCAGGGGCTGTCTGGCATTGCTCAGCGGCTGTCTGGCTTTGCACAGGGGCTGTCTCGCTTTGCACAGGGGCTGTCTCGCTTTGCACAGGGGCTGTCTCGCTTTGCACAGGGGCTGTCTGGCATTGCATAGGGACTGTCTGGCGTTGCGCAGGGGCTGTCTGGCATTGCATAGGGGCTGTCTGGCGTCGCGCAGGGGCTGTCTGGCTTTGCACAGGGGCTGTCTGGCATTGCTCAGGGGCTGTCTGGCGTCGCGCAGGGGCTGTCTGGCATTGCTCAGGGGCTGTCTCGCTTTGCACAGGGGCTGTCTGGCATTGCTCAGGGGCTGTCTGGCGTTGCGCAGGGACAGAGGCACTCGCATGGGTTAATTCCCCGCAGTACAGCCCAACAGGTTCTCATTATTCCCATATTATTCCTATTTATCAGATTTGTTCCATGTTTTGTCACTATTCTAATGCAGCGCTGCAGCACGTGTTAGCGCTATAGAAATAACACTATTTCTGCAAAGGGTTAAAGATATGGAGTCCTGTTTTGTGGGACAGTTTTCTGTCTCCCGGCCTCTCATCGTGCCGGGTGCGTCAGAGACCCCCTACCCTGCCCCTGCACCCCTCACCATTGTCCTGCCAATCAGCCAGCAGTGCCTGGAGGGGGGGGGGGTGAACAATGGGGATAAATGAGAAAAATGCCGTATTTATGAAATGTTTACTAAACATTGCAGGTCATGGCTCTGTGCGCTCGCCGTGTGAGTAGCCAATCGCTGTCGCCGGTGTGTAAATACCAGGCCGGATTAGTTACTTTTTGTGAAGGAAAAGATCTTTATCATGGAAATGTGGCCGAGGCTTCTCAGGCCCGGCGTGTGACCAAGAGCACATGAAATACCCGGCGTGTGACCAAGAGCACATGAAATACCCGGCGTGTGACCAAGAGCACATGAAACACCCGGTGTGTGAGCAAGAGCACATGAAACACCCGGTGTGTGAGCAAGAGCACATGAAATACCCGGCGTGTGACCAAGAGCACATGAAATACCCGGCGTGTGACCAAGAGCACATGAAACACCCTGCGTGTGACCAAGAGCACATGAAATACCCGGCGTGTGACCAAGAGCACATGAAACACCCGGTGTGTGACCAAGAGCACATGAAACACCCGGTGTGTGACCAAGAGCACATGAAACACCCGGCGTGTGACCAAGAGCACATGAAATACCCGGCGTGTGACCAAGAGCACATGAAACACCCGGTGTGTGACCAAGAGCACATGAAACACCCGGCGTGTGACCAAGAGCACATGAAATACCCGGCGTGTGACCAAGAGCACATGAAACACCCGGCGTGTGACCAAGAGCACATGAAACACCCGGCGTGTGAGCAAGAGCACATGAAACACCCGGCGTGTGACCAAGAGCACATGAAACACCCGGCGTGTGACCAAGAGCACATGAAACACCCGGCGTGTGACCAAGAACACATGAAACACCTGGTGTGTGACCAAGAGCACATGAAACCGAGAGGGGAGCGGACAAAGGGCGAGGTGGGGTTCTTGGCACAAAGCTTGCAATCTAAAACTTTCAAGCTGTGTAACAATTACAATGTGTCAGCGCGTTTCACCAGGAGCAGGAAACACCAAGACATGCCGTGGCATTACGTCACGTGGAGAGACTGGAATACGGCAAATATCCACATTCTGCTGCTTAGACTCAATATGTGATTCCCAGGAAATTCACCAACTGTTTATAATCTGGTGAATTCATGGCTTTTGGTTAATTATGGTGAATATGGAGCAGAAAGTTCCAGCAGAGGCCTGGTGCTATACGTGGCTTTATGTGCAGGACCGTTGTAAACTTCTTTTTTCACTAATCTAGATAGAACGTCATGTTTAACCCTTACCGCACCTGATCGCTTCATCCCGCTCTCTCTTGGCGTTTCCCAGGGAGAGTGAAGACCAGCAGCAAAACGCGTTATCTTTCACAAAATTCCCCACTGCGTTAATGTGACATCACAAAGCATGGCGTCTTCTATTAATATGGCCGCAGGTTTATTATCAGAGGCTCTGTCTGTGTTTGAGTTCAGGGTTAACTCTTTCAGCACTGTCAGATGTAATACGGAAAGGTTTAATCTAATTACGCAATCATCCAGTCTTGTTACAGGACATCTTGTGTTGTTATGACCTTGTGACACAGCGCAGCATGTGGTCTGTCTCGTGACACAGCGCAGCATGTGGTCTGTCTCGTGACACAGCGCAGCACGTGGTCTGTCTCGTGACACAGCGCAGCACGTGGTCTGTCTCGTGACACAGCGCAGCATGTGGTCTGTCTCGTGACACAGCGCAGCATGTGGTCTGTCTCGTGACACAGCGCAGCGTGTGGTCTGTCTCGTGACACAGCGCAGCGTGTGGTCTGTCTCGTGACACAGCGCAGCGTGTGGTCTGTCTCGTGACGTTTGATGGCGCAGCGTGCGGTCTGTCTCGTGACGTTTGATGGCGCAGCGTGCGGTCTGTCTCGTGATGTTTGGCGCAGTGTGCGGTCTGTCTCGTGATGTTTGGCGCAGCGTGTGGTCTGTCTCGTGATGTTTGGCGCAGCGTGTGGTCTGTCTCGTGATGTTTGGCGCAGCGTGCGGTCTGCCGGGTGAGCGATGCTGATTATTCTCTGTAATAGCGGGGCTTAGCGTAATGACGCTGTTAAAGGCGCGATGTGAAATAATGTAGATTTTCATTATGACGGATGTTTCTCCTGACACATTGCTCCTCCAATAAATTCCGGATCAATTACCATGGCGATCACGCAGGATCAGCGCGCAGGGCAGCTTTTTGGGATTATCTCTGTAATTGAACCCGTAAATAAGACAAAGTATATCACCAAAATTAACATTACAGACGGTGATTTGGGGGAGAGTTATTCGGAGAGACGCCGCGTGGACGCCGCCGGCGAGCGGAGCAGCCGACACGGGGATTTTTCTTTCTTGTGGAAATCTGAATATCAATGCAAATTGGTCGTGTACAATGTGATAGATTCCACGTGCGCGACGTAAAGCAAAGCCGCCAATAGATCTGGAATGTCAGGGAAATTATAGGGACAATATAACCCGAGCAAAATTACCTTCTATTTGCCGCGCGCTGCGTTTCTGCTGCCAGGAGGGAACCGCCGCGATGGCATTTATCTTCCTGGAAACAGTCACAGCGTGAGGGTCTTCATTACACACCCAAAAAACACTGACTGGGCCCAGGCCTAATTATGGCACCATGTCATGTCTGGACCCCACCTGATGTCATGTGACTGATCCCCACCCCCTCCCTGTAACCCCTCCCAGCATCTCTGATCACATCCAATCACATGCTGCTCATAGAGAAACACTGAGGACACACACAGGGAGTATGCACAAACAAACACAATTCCTGGTGCGCTCTCACCCCTGCCCCCCCCCCGTACTACTGTAAAAGAGCTACAAGGAGCAGCCCCCCCCCACTGTAACAAAAAGCTCAACAACCTTTGCCGCCGCATTCCAGCAGCCAGGGATTTGTCAGAATACAGGGTGAGCTGTGGGGTCCCTCACCCCATCTGTCTGCAGCACATTTACTGCATCTGCCTGTATGCTGATAATGCAGACCCTGTGTAAGCAGGAGATCTCACCATTTTATTATCTGCCTGTATGCTGATAATGCAGACCCTGTGTAAGCAGGAGATCTCACCATTTTATTATCTGTCTGCAGCACATTTACTGCATCTGCCTGTATGCTGATAATGCAGACCCTGTGTAAGCAGGAGATCTCACCATTTTATTATCTGTCTGCAGCACATTTACTGCATCTGCCTGTATGCTGATAATGCAGACCCTGTGTAAGCAGGAGATCTCACCATTTTATTATCTGCCTGTATGCTGATAATGCAGACCCTGTGTAAGCAGGAGATCTCACCATTTTATTATCTGTCTGCAGCACATTTACTGCATCTGCCTGTATGCTGATAATGCAGACCCTGTGTAAGCAGGAGATCTCACCATTTTATTATCTGCCTGTATGCTGATAATGCAGACCCTGTGTAAGCAGGAGATCTCACCATTTTATTATCTGTCTGCAGCACATTTACTGCATCTGCCTGTATGCTGATAATGCAGACCCTGTGTAAGCAGGAGATCTCACCATTTTATTATCTGCCTGTATGCTGATAATGCAGATCCCGCGTGACACTGTGCCAGATAAGTGACACCATCTAGAGTTTACAGCCTTTCATCCCAGTGAGATTTCTGTAAAGGATAAACTAATCCATGAAAAACTAAAAATGTGCAAATTTACATTATTTCAGTATTTAATGATCTTACAATAATAATCTTTATATGAAATTGTTTTTCTGCCGACATTAAGGTGTCGTCTCTGCATCCCATGTTTCAGCTAAATGTTCTGATCATTTTTTTCAACAAAAAGCTCTTGGTAGTGAAGGGGTTAACATGGATTCATTATCCTTGCTATGTGATGGTGTTTGAGGATCTCTTTAATCCAGTAGATCTGGGGTGGGCAAGATGTCGACCGCTGTCCACCACTAGACTGACCATGCATGAACACTGGAGCTTAGTGTGAAGATGCATCGTATCGTCACACTAAGCTCCTCCTCCTCCGCAGCTCCGCTCCACCCGCCCCGTCAACTGAGAGTGAGCAGCAAGGACAGGAGAGGCGTTGGCAAGGGCGGAGCTTAATGTGATGACACATCCTCACATTAAGCCCCACCTTCAATCCCCACATTTATACTGACCGCTACACGGCATCCAGTAGCCGTATACATTGCAGTGTTTTGGCGCGGCTGCCCCCATTTTTTCTTTCTGATTAGCAGTGGAGACAGGGGAGCGAGCATGCGACTCAGCAGCAGCACTGTCAGACTCAGCAGCAGCACTGTCAGACTCAGCACTGTCAGACTCAGCACTCAGACTCAGCAGCAGCACTCAGACTCAGCAGCCGCACTCAGACTCAGCCTCAGCACTGTCAGACTCAGCAGCAGCACTGTCAGACTCAGCAGCAGCACTGTCAGACTCAGCACTGTCAGACTCAGCACTCAGCCTCAGCAGCCGCACTCAGCCTCAGCAGCCGCACTCCGCCTCAGCAGCCGCACTCAGCCTCAGCACTGTCAGACGCAGCAGCACTCAGCCTCAGCACTGTCAGACTCAGCACTCAGCCTCAGCAGCCGCACTCAGCCTCAGCAGCCGCACTCCGCCTCAGCAGCCGCACTCAGCCTCAGCACTGTCAGACGCAGCAGCACTCAGCCTCAGCACTGTCAGACGCAGCCGCACTCGTTCGGTGGCCTCCTCACTTGGAATATATTAGAGGTAGCCCTTGGCTTACTAAAGTCTGCCCACCCCTGCAGTAGCTCAGTATTTGTGGATTTGGCCGGCCTCCTGGTGACTCCGAAATGTTTTATACATATGTCTCTACTGAACACGTCCCCCTGAGCTCGCGCCGTTGACCCCGGCTTTCGTACTGGCCCCCGAGGTTGCCATCGGTTCACTGGTTGCTGCAGCGCATGTAGCCGTGTGATAGTACATGGGCAGTGATTGGCGGAGTTGTGGCACCATGTGGTTTACCGGTCAGCGCTGAACGGCGGTGCCAGCGCCATGTAGTCCACGCAGGGATCGGCATCGCAGAGTTTTGGTTCCTGATGAACGTCGAGACTTTTCCCCCCATCTCTGGGGCAGATTATTCCGTCTCCGCGGTGACGCTCAATCGACTTGAACGTGATTAATGGAGCATCTTAATAAATCTGACTCGGTGTAAAATATCATGTCACGCTCCGCACGCGCCGGCCGGCATGTCTGAGGAATAATGACGTCTCGGCGGATCATTCTGACCCCCCCAGCCCTGACCTCCCCCCTCCGTCCGCGTGTTCACTTAGCGAAGCCGCCTGGTCCTGCGCTCGCGGAGCGGCCGCGCCATGGACGGAGCGCGGGAATAGATTGCTCTACAAGCCGCGCTAAACGCGTTACACGCTCTGACTCGGTTGTTTTGCCGGTTTTAATTTGGTTTTCCGCTCCTGGGCAGCTCGTGCAGAAACCGCATAAAATATCATTTGCAGCAAATTGACGTTATAGATTGAAGCTGCCGCCTCTCAGACTGTCTGCCGATTTATTGCCACTTTTGGGAAGGTGCAAGCCTGTCCCTTTTGGCTTCAGATGGTTCACAGCTGAGGGGGGGACATATTCTCGGCACAAAGCGGGCAGAGTCTGGCACAGGGGGCATCGGTACATGCCAGGACTGCAATGCACCGGCTGTCAGCCTGAACCAGCTTTCAGCCATGATCTTTCCATGGACTTTTCTGTATGTGTCAATGTGTGTGTGTCCTGTGCGTGTGTCATTGTGTCCTATGTGTGTTGTGTCTGTGTGTATCATTGTGCCCTGTGTGTGTCTTTGTGTCCTGTGTGTGTTGTGTGTGTGTAGTGTGTCTGCGTGTGTCATTGTGTCCTGTGTGTGCGTGTGTAGTGTGTCGTGTGTGTGTGTCCTGTGTGTGTGTGTCATTGTGTCCTGTGTGTGTGTCTTTGTGTCCTGTGTGTGTGTCTTTGTGTCCTGTGTGTGTCTGTGTGTGTCGTGTGTCTGTGTGTGTCGTGTGTCTGTGTGTGTCGTGTGTCTGTGTGTGTGTGTGTGTGTCATTGTGTCCTGTGTGTGTGTCTTTGTGTCCTGTTTGTGTTGTGTGTGTGTCGTGTGTGTGTGTGTGTGTATCCAGCCAGTGGGGCAGCTCTGGATCTTCCATAGAAAAACTATCAATATATGTGACCCGGTGCCGAAACCAAAAATCTATGTATCACAAACTGCCGGTGTCTGGCCTCAAAATAACACCTTCATTAATGTCCCGACAAAACAGAACGAACCCGTGATAAAGGCCTGGGGGGGGGGCGTTTTATTGGAATATTAATAGATTTGTTATTTTCCCTCGAGTCCCTGAGCGCGCACCCTGAGCGCGCACCCTGAGCGCGCACCCTGAGCACACACCCTGAGCGCACACTCCCTGAGTGCGCACCCTGAGCACACATCCTGAGCACGCACCCTGAGCGCACACCCTGAGCACACACCCTGAGCACGCACCCTGAGCGCACACTCCCTGAGCACGCACCCTGAGCACACATCCTGAGCGCGCACCCTGAGCACGCACCCTGAGCACACTCCCTGAGCGCGCACCCTGAGCACACACCCTGAGCACGCACCCTGAGCGCACACTCCCTGAGCACGCACCCTGAGCGCGCACCCTGAGCACACTCCCTGAGCGCGCACCCTGAGCGCGCACCCTGAGCACACACCCTGAGCGCACACTCCCTGAGCACGCACCCTGAGCGCGCACCCTGAGCACACTCCCTGAGCACGCACCCTGAGCGCACACCCTGAGCACACACCCTGAGCACGCACCCTGAGCGCACACTCCCTGAGCACGCACCCTGAGCACACATCCTGAGCGCGCACCCTGAGCACGCACCCTGAGCACACTCCCTGAGCGCGCACCCTGAGCACACACCCTGAGCACGCACCCTGAGCGCACACTCCCTGAGCACGCACCCTGAGCGCGCACCCTGAGCACACTCCCCGAGCACACACCCCGAGCGCGCACCCTGAGCGCGCACCCTGAGCGCGCACCCTGAGCACACACCCTGAGCGCACACTCCCTGAGTGCGCACCCTGAGCACACATCCTGAGCACGCACCCTGAGCGCACACCCTGAGCACACACCCTGAGCACGCACCCTGAGCGCACACTCCCTGAGCACGCACCCTGAGCACACATCCTGAGCGCGCACCCTGAGCACACTCCCTGAGCGCGCACCCTGAGCACACACCCTGAGCACGCACCCTGAGCGCACACTCCCTGAGCACGCACCCTGAGCGCGCACCCTGAGCACACTCCCTGAGCGCGCACCCTGAGCGCGCACCCTGAGCGCGCACCCTGAGCGCACACCCTGAGCACGCACCCTGAGCGCACACTCCCTGAGCACGCACCCTGAGCGCGCACCCTGAGCACACTCCCTGAGCACACTCCCTGAGCGCGCACCCTGAGCGCGCACCCTGAGCACACTCCCTGAGCACACTCCCTGAGCGCGCACCCTGAGCGCACTCCCTGAGCGCGCATCCTGAGCGCGCACCCTGAGCGCGCACCCTGAGCACACTCCCTGAGCGCGCACCCTGAGCGCGCACCCTGAGCACACTCCCTGAGCACGCACCCGGAGCGCGCACCCTGAGCAGACACCCTGAGCACGCTCCCTGAGCACGCACCCATAGCGCGCACCCTGAGCACACTCCCTGAGCGCGCACCCTGAGCACACTCCCTGAGCGCATCCTGAGCACACTCCCTGAGCGCATCCTGAGCACACTCCCTGAGCACACTCCCTGAGCACACTCCCTGAGCGCGCACCCTGAGCGCGCACCCTGAGCACACTCCCTGAGCGCGCACCCTGAGCACACTCCCTGAGCGCGCACCCTGAGCACACTCCCTGAGCGCGCACCCTGAGCACACTCCCTGAGCGCGCACCCTGAGCACACTCCCTGAGCGCGCACTCCAGCATTATTTGAATCTATCTCCAAGAAGCCCCGCACTCCAGTTTATCGTCCCATATGTTACTTGCTCCGGTGCACACTCTGACTGCAGCAATATACGTCCCAAAGATTCAGACGCGCGGAGACTGACTTACATAGGAATAAAAAAGTGTTTATTTAGAAAAATATCAACGTTTCAGTTCCCAACGGAGCTGTGTGTGTCTGAATCTTTGTATGTGCCTAAATATCTCCGTTTATCCATTATAATTGCACACACATTAACCATCAGGCTGTACGTGTATATAATGCCTGGGTACGTGTGTATGTATAGTATAATCATCCACTCCTGCACTTCTTTGGGTTCCAAAAATAATTGTGTATATATATATTATAGATGGAGAGAGCAGTCCAGGGTCTGCCGAACAGAAATTGGAGTTTATTAATGCCTGTCTGTGTTTCCGGTAAGATCAGTGTGTACTGAAGAAAGGGATATTTAAAGTGCTGCTCTGTCTATCTATATATATTTACAGTTGTGTTCAAAATGATTCAACCCCCAATGCTGTAAAGGGTTTTAGGGAATTTAGTGACATTTGTAATTGTATTCAGAATGAAATCCTACAAGGACTTTTTAAAGAACCATATGCAACTAAAATGACATCAATTGGTTTTGTAATACAGTAGTAAATGTTTCTTTTGTGAATTCTTCATTGACACAATTATTCAACCCCTTAAAAGCTGTTATAACTGTAAAAGGATGTTGTACTAAGTACTAAGATTGAATGTCACTTGGGGGTTGAATAAAACTGATAATGATGTGAGCACAGAAAAGACATTTGTGGTTATTTCATTATAAATGTTATGTTCTATTTGTCTGACCTACACGTGCCTCTTTGATTTAATTGTAAGCAAGATGACTGAATGATCAAAATCAATGTCAAACTGGCCAAAACACTCAATTTCAGTGGGGGTTGAATCATTTTAAACACAACTGTATATTCTGCCTATATATGTGCGCACTGAAGAAAGGGATATCTAAAGTCTCTCTCAAACCTAAACTGTTATTATTATTAATCAAATCAAAGTTTTGTTAAGAAAACCATGGAGTGCTGGTGTATAGCTGTGTGTATAGGTGTGTGTGTGTGTGGGTGGGTGTATATGTGTGTGTGTGTGTGTGTGTGTGTGTGTGTGTGTGTGGGTGTGTATGTATAGCAGTGACGTGTGGTGAGGTCAGTGGCTGGTGAGGCACTGGCTAGTGTCAGAGCCAGATATACACAGGTTACGTGGGTTCAAGTTCAGTGCTCCCCAAGATCTAGCTGCTGTCGGTGCTCCCCAGGATCCCTGTCTCGTCCTCCAGGCAGCCTAGTGTGACACTGAGGCCAAACCTCAAGCACAGCCCTGCACCCACTGATTGTGCGAGACAGGGCAGTCACATGACTGTCCTGCGCCAATCAATGCATGGGAGACCTGCCTCCAATGTAGGTGTTTTTTTGAATGGCTTGGACCAATAGCGCTTTACTATTGGTCCAAGCTATTCCATTGCTTTCCCAGTGCCTCTGAGGCACTGGGAGAGCAATGTTCAGGAAGTGGGCAGTGCTCGGACATCTGTTCATTGAACAGACGCATCGCGCTGCACACTTCTTAGCAGCCTACACGATTTGCGTAGCGTCCCGCTATGCAAATTGCATAGGCTCAGGCTGCTGAAGGGGAAAAAAAAGAAGAATGCATACAGAGGACAGACAGAGCCGACAGCAGGGGAACGAGTAGCAGGTGAGCTTGACTGCAGCTCTGCCTCACCTGCCGCCCCTGACTGCACGTCCCTGGTGTATAGGGGTGTGTGTGTATGTATAGCTATGTGTATAGGGGGGTGTGTGTATAGGTGTGTATGTATAGGTGTGTGTATGTATAGCTATGTGTATAGGTGTGTGTATGTATAGCTATGTGTATAGGTGTGTGTATGTATAGCTATGTGTATAGGGGTGTGTGTGTGTGTGTATAGCTATGTGTATAGGGGTGTGTGTGTGTATAGCTATGTGTATAGGGGTGTGTGTGTGTGTGTATAGCTATGTGTATAGGGGTGTGTGTGTGTGTATAGCTATGTGTATGAAGTGTTTTCGATATTAAACACTGTGCGTTATTCGTCTTATTCCCTGTGTCTTGCGGCGGCGGCAGCGCCGGCTCTCACCGCCCGGTTACACCAAAATCAGAAAAATATAAAGTGCCGGCGCCTGTAATAAGTTTATACTGGGTCTATAACAGAATGTGGTGGTATGTCTGGCGTGGCTTCCATTTATTACACAGAGCGTTTCCCATGAGCGCTGCATGAAATAAGACTCCCTTTGCCCAGAGCAGGTAAACATTGAGCGATTTACACCCACGCTGCGTTTAGCTGCTCTGAGCAACGTGAGTCTTATTTCATGCGGCGCCCATCAGCAACGCTCTGTGTGACATCGAGCCGGACATTCCACGTCCTGCCATACAGACGATTATAATTTACATGTCAAGCACACGCTTTTTGTATTTATTAGGCAGGTCCTGATCCGATCCCAAGGATGCAGATCTGGACCCGACCTCCTGCCCCGTTCACAATCCCACAATGCACCATTCATAAATCTGCATCATAAAGTGGACTCTGGGGGGAAAAAAAATAAATAGAAAATGGAAACAATGTTGGGCTGGTACGGATTAAAATTTCTGTGTTCGATAAATTTTTTTTAAAAATCGATTTAATTTCGATTAATTATAAACGCACATACAGATCCAACTACTTTTAGCTGATCTGCTGGGGTCTGGGGTCTGGGTCTTGGGGCTGGATCCTGGGCTCTGGGTCTGGGCTCTGGCGTGTGCCTGAGGTCTGGGACCTGGGTCTGGGTCTTGGGGTCTGGATCTTGGGGTCTGGGCTCTGGCGTGTGCCTGGGGTCTGGGACCTGGGTCTGGGTCTTGGGGTCTGGATCTTGGGGTCTGGGCTCTGGCGTGTGCCTGGGGTCTGGGCCCTGGGTCTGGGTCTTGGGGTCTGGATCTTGGGGTCTGGGCTCTGGCGTGTGCTTGGGGTCTGGGACCTGGGTCTGGGTCTTGGGGTCTGGGCTCTGGCGTGTGCCTGAGGTCTGGGACCTGGGTCTGGGTCTTGGGGTCTGGATCTTGGGGTCTGGGCTCTGGCGTGTGCCTGGGGTCTGGGCCCTGGGTCTGGGTCTTGGGGTCTGGATCTTGGGGTCTGGGCTCTGGCGTGTGCTTGGGGTCTGGGACCTGGGTCTGGGTCTTGGGGTCTGGGCTCTGGCGTGTGCCTGGGCCCTGGGTGTTGTCTGGGGCCTGGGCCCTGCTGGGTCTGAGGCTGGACTGAGACAGGCAGCACCATACTCACCGCTCCTCCGCTGCCGCCTTCTTCCTGCACCAGTCGCTGTGTGTGACGCGTGGCACACATGACTGGAGGGCGGTGCCAGGGCAGAATGCTTGACACGTTGCTGTAGGGCCGCCCTGGGCCCCAGGAAGCCAGTACAGCTCGGGATTTGGACTCCTAGGGTCCGATACCGGAGCTGATGGCCCCCTGATCAAAATAAATTGAATCGATCAAAAATTTTAACAATTTAATCGATTTTTAATTAATCATTAATTTCCCCAGCCCTAAAAAAATGCCATCCGTGGCTCGGGACGCACGTCGCTCAGTGATTGGTGCATTCTGCCATCAGAATGACCTCATTCCACGCCGCAGGTGTCAGGAGCGCTCGCAGGGCTCAGTGTTTTGGTGGCGGGATGTTATTTTTGGGCGTGAGGTGACGGCTGCGGCCCGCTAGGTTTCGCGTAACAGGACGCCACATTCCGAGAGCTGCGCGGGTTAAAGCGGAAGATTAAAGCCACAAAATCGTAGTAAAAGGATGAGGAACAAAAAGCAACCCCCCCCGCCCCTCTGTGCATTGATACCCAGGTCTGAGGGTAAACACGCGGCCCCCGCCCACCGCGCAAGGACCCAAGTTGGCCCAACAAGCTTCTGTTTCTCAGCGGCCGGACGGTGGAGGCTCCGCTCTGGTTTTGTTTGGTAAGTGGGGGGGGGGGGGGAAGAAAATAAATTAATCGGGACACAAATGTTCGTGCGCGGCGACGCCGTGTGAATATTCAAGGAGAGGCCTTTCTCTGTCCTCCACGCGGCTCTTTTCAGAGTCAGCCATCTGCGCGCGGATTCCTGCGGGGTGACATCATCGCGGGAAGAATCGGAGCCAGAGCTTGCAATCCCTGCCGATCCTTGTAATGAGGGCAGGGGGGGGGGCATGCAGACCCCAAAATCCCACGGTGGCTCTCCGCATTCACCTGCAGCCAGGCCGAGGGGCAAATGGAGTGGGGGGGATGGGGGTCCCCAAACTGGCAGTTTTTCTCATTTTTAATAAATTCTGAGGGCCCTATTACATTATTAACACAAAACGCACGCTACAAGTTAACGCACGAAAATCACCGCTGGAATTACATTCCTCGCGCATTTTTTCATCCGTCGGGAAATTGCGTCGTAAAACCGACGCGCAAACTGCGCGCAAAGTACTGTTGCGCGCAGAAATCAGTGAGCGCAATGTAATTTTTAACGCGAGTCTGTCATTTTGTGCGGCCTGCGCGCAACATACGTACGTTCTGACGGAAGACATGGTAGTGGCCGTCATTTTTGACGGATCTAGTGAAAAAAAAAAAATGTGCGCATCGACGTTCTCCGTTGTGAATCCGCAGGTTGGTGCGGTCAGGTTGTTACAATTTCCCGTTATCACCAGCTTTTCAAAGACGTTAAAATTTGCGCTAAGATTGTAATACCATCCGCGTACCAGCGCACAAACGCATTTGCGCTCACAATGTTAAGTATAGGATGTGCGCACTAAATTGCGCTCGCAAAGGGTTCGCGCAGGGTCACTCGCGTTAGACGTTAACGCGCATTTTGTGCACGAATGTCGTAATACGACGTTCAGTGCCAAGGGGTTTGCCCCTCGCGTCAATGCGTTTTTGCGCGCGCGCACAATTGTGGGCGAAGAATGTAATCGGGCCCTGAGTGTTTTGCAAAAAGTCTGAGCAGATCTCCGATACGTCCAAAGTCCACCCTGAGGTCTGCGCCGCAGAGAAGCGAGGGTTAACGCAGCCACATCATATAAAAATAAAACGTGTCCTTTTTATGTTGCTCATTGATTTTATGTGCATTAGATTTCCCTTTGTGTGTCCATTGCTGACAGAGCAATCAATGCGCTCGCAGTGTGTGCACGCTGCATGTATTTCGCTGAGAGATTCCTGGGGTCCTGCAGAATAGGATGTAAACCTTCTACAATCTAAAATGTGTGTACATGGGTTTCAAAGGCATTAAAAAGACATGTATCCCCTGAACCCCCACTTACACGCCTTTTAATGCTAGACTGATGGAAGCCCCCCCCCCACTGTAACAAACTTTACGGCCACATTCCAGCAGCCAGGAATTTGTCCGAATACAGGGAGAGCTGTGGGGTCAGTCGCTGCTGTACAGGGATAAGATTCAGGGGGTTATAATGAGTGTAAATCCCTGTACAGTACAGATACAAGGTGTTGCTGTAATTGCCATACACAGGCATTATGCAGCACATACAGATACAAGGTGTTGCCATACACAGACATTATGCAGCACATACAGATACAAGGTGTTGCTGTAATTGCCATACACAGGCATTATGCAGCACATACAGCTACAAGGTGTTACTGTAATTGCCACACACAGACATTATGCAGCACATGCAGATACAAGCTGTTGCTGTAATTGCCATACACAGGCATTATGCAGCACATGCAGATACAAGGTGTTGCTGTAATTGCCATACACAGACATTATGCAGCACATACAGATACAAGGTGTTGCTGTAATTGCCATACACAGGCATTATGCAGCACATGCAGATACAAGCTGTTGCTGTAATTGCCATACACAGGCATTATGCAGCACATGCAGATACAAGGTGTTGCTGTAATTGCCACACACAGACATTATGCAGCACATACAGATACAAGGTGTTGCTGTAATTGCCATACACAGACATTATGCAGCACATACAGATACAAGGTGTTGCTGTAATTGCCATACACAGGCATTATGCAGCACATACAGATACAAGGTGTTGCTGTAATTGCCACACACAGACATTATGCAGCACATACAGATACAAGGTGTTGCTGTAATTGCCATACACAGGCATTATGCAGCACATACAGATACAAGGTGTTGCTGTAATTGCCACACACAGGCATTATGCAGCACATACAGATACAAGGTGTTGCTGTAATTGCCATACACAGGCATTATGCAGCACATACAGATACAAGGTGTTGCTGTAATTGCCATACACAGACATTATGCAGCACATACAGATACAAGGTGTTGCTGTAATTGCCATACACAGACATTATGCAGCACATACAGATACAAGGTGTTGCTGTAATTGCCATACACAGGCATTATGCAGCACATACAGATACAAGGTGTTGCTGTAATTGCCATACACAGGCATTATGCGGCACATACAGATACAATGTGTTGATGTAATTACCATACACAGGCATTATGCAGCACATACAGAAACAAGGTGTTGCTGTAATTGTCATGCACAGGCATTATGCCGCACATACAGATACAAGGTGTTGCTGTAATTGATACACACAGGCATCATGCGGCACATACAGATACAAGCAGGGTTATCCAAAGAGATTCGAATTGCTTGAGAAAGGTAACCGAACGCTGAAAATCAGGGTTCGGTTACCTTTCCTGACCATTCGGTTATCCAGAGAGCAGGCAATTCGCCAAATCCTGTCGAATTGCCTGAACATACGGTGCCTGTTCGGTCCCTGTTCGAGGGCAGTGAAATCCCCATCAAAAAGCACTGCTTCGGCTATTCAGAGAACACAAACCAGCAGTGAAAGGTTCCCCTAATGCCCTGCCATTCGGTGGTTTAATTCGGCAAATTTATTCAGGAGAATCCCATAGACTTCAATGTTAAAAATATTCCCGTTTTAATTCAATATCTAATCGTTCATTATAAAATTCTGCAGCAAAAAGTCTCTTTATTTATAGATTTTTTAGGATACTTTAAGCATTTTTCTGAATTTTTTTTAAAAAAATTAAAAGTCCGATTTTTTTTTTTTTTTTTTTCAGTTTGCTTATTTTTTTTGTAACAGCCCTCTTTATTATCATTCCCTGGACCTCCTGTGAAAATTTCAGACATTTTCGCTCAGTAGTTTCTTTGCAAACAGCGTTTCTTTTTCACAGATTCATACAAATGGTTTTTCTAATTTATTCACTGCCTCCTCTACGTCACAGCTGCTTCGGCTCTGTGTGATTCGGCTCATGTTCGGCTCCTGTTCGGCTCCTCTTCGAAGGTTAATCCAGATGTTTTTGCTTGTTTTCATAGTGCATTCGGTTAGTTTTCGTCAGGTTTGCGGCAGCTTTTCCCTGCAATTCGGGGACCCTGTGGTGTTTGCTGAATACACCGCAGGGTCACCGAAATGCAATCGGCAAAAGGAACCGAATTGAAGAGAACGAAAAGTCACCGAACGTGCGGTGACTTTTCGAATCTCTTTGGATAACCCTGATGGTGTTGCTGTAATTGCCATACACAGGCATTATGCAGCACGTACAGATACAAGGTGTTGCTGTAATTGCCATACACAGGCATTATGCAGCACATACAGATACAAGGTGTTGCTGTAATTGCCAAACACAGGCATTATGCAGCACATACAGATACAAGGTGTTGCTGTAATTGCCATACACAGGCATTATGCAGCACATACAGATACAAGGTGTTGCTGTAATTGCCACACACAGGCATTATGCAGCACATACAGATACAAGGTGTTGCTGTAATTGCCATACACAGGCATTATGCAGCACATACAGATACAAGGTGTTGCTGTAATTGCCATACACAGGCATTATGCAGCACATGCAGATACAAGGTGTTGCTGTAATTGCCATACACAGGCATTATGCAGCACATACAGATACAAGGTGTTGCTGTAATTGCCATACACAGGCATTATGCAGCACATACAGATACAAGGTGTTGCTGTAATTGCCATACACAGGCATTATGCAGCACGTACAGATACAAGGTGTTGCTGTAATTGCCATACACAGGCATTATGCAGCACATACAGATATTGCATTGCTAATAATCTCATTCTGATCACTACAAACCCCCATAAGCAGGAGATCTCACCATTTTATTATCTGTCTGCAGCGCATTTACTGACCCAAAGGCCATTTCTGCCTGTATGCTGATAATGTGACATTGTGCCAGATAAGGGACGCCTTCTAGAGTTTACAACCTTTTATCCCAACAATATTTCTGCAAAGGATAAACATTTCTATTATGTTTAATCTTTCATTTATTTCAGAATAACAGTCTGTACAATCCGTTGTTTTATTCCTCGTTTTAAGGCTGTTCCTTCACTGGCATCGTATTTGTGTGATGGTGCGATCATCAGATATCGTCTGAAGTCGTACGACCGATCCTACAACATGCAGGTGAATCAGCCTCTTCCACCTGAGACTATTGTTTGCGACTACAACAGATCAGCGAATCTTCCAATTTCAATGGGATTTGTCGGACGATCTGGTACAATTTACATGAAAGAAGATGACTCTTATAGTTAAACCGCTGCCGCGGCAGGGAAATTGCCCCATAGAGGAGTGATTCAGTTCGGCAGGCGAAGCCCATGGGATGCAATGTAAAATTATACTTTCCTTTTTTATTCAACCATTTATTCTTTTCTTCTGCAGCAAAAAGCCTTGTGATATTTTTTTTTTATAATTTTTATGCAAAATTTATTTATTTATTTTTTTCAATTAGACAAGGCTTTTTTACCTCGCCGAACACCGCTTTTCTTATTCTCTTCGGGACTGCTGCTTTCACCGTTGCGGTCCTTGGTGCTGAAAGCTCTATCAGCACCAGGGACAGGGGGATTACCCCCCCCCCCGCAGCCTTTGGCAATTTTTTTTTAAAATTTCAGTCTCGTGGTAACGTCTCTGCTCGTCGGCCATGAAGAAGCAAGTCATAAAAATCCCGTTCAGCGCATCCCTCCAATACAACTGAGGAGAAGCTAGTCTCGACTTTATGAGAAGCGAGTTCAACCCAACCACCAGGTCGCTGCTCTACAATCATGCAAAGACGACTCGATCCCGCTCAGACGACGCCACCAGCGAGTGTCCTTGTGCAAAACACCCAATGATATGGATGCGCCGACCTCCCAAAATACTTGTACATCTCATAGATTGTAAGTTCTTGGGAACAGGGTCCCTGAATCAGGCAGTGTCATGCATGTGTGGTGTTACAATGTATTAACCCCTTGTGCGCTGATCTTAGAAAGCGCTGCCGAATATGTGGCGCTATATAAAGAATATCAATAGAAAAAAAAAAACACCTTGATTATGCCGTGTGCCATGTGTCGTGCCGTGTGTCGTGCCGTGTGTCGCAGAATACCGTGTGACTCCAACACCTGTTTTATTCAAAGATATTATGGCGCTAGAAAAAGTGCAGAGACGCAACTAAGGCCCCTATTACATTCTTCGCGCAATTGCTTTTGCGTGCGCAAATGCGCAAGGGGCAAAACCCTTTGCGCTGAACGTCGTATTACAACGTTCGTGCAAACGATGCTCGTTATCGTTTAATGCGGATGGACCTGCTCGAGCGTGATGAACTGCGCGCGTCCTATACTTAACATTGTGAGCGAAAATGCGTTCGTGCGCTGTTACGCGGATGGTATTACAATCGACGTTTGCGCGCATAATTCAAAATAACGTCTTTGAAAAGCTGGTGGTAACGGCAAATCGGAACGTTCTGGCTGAAACGAAAAAATAATTACAGCACCGTATAGTTACACATTCTACACATACCCAAACAATAACATGGAGGAATTTGTGCCTGTTTCTATTATTGCTGCAGCATATATACACAGATTTACTTTGAAAGGTGCAAAAACTTAACGGGAGACAAATAAGGTTCTTCATTCTGATTGGCTGAATCCCGCAAAAAAAAAAACCAGTCCGCGCACTGATTTACGTGCGCTACGTTACTGCGCGCGTATTACTCTTCGTTTTGCGCGTTGTTTTTACAAACGGGAATTTCGGACGGATGAGAAAATGCGTTCGGATCGGAATACTACGTTGAGTTTCACGCGATAACGCCAGACGATGCGCACAAAAAAATTTGCGCTGCACGAACGAAATTGCGCGAAGAATGTAATAGGGGCCTAAATGTTTAAGGGGAATGGAAGATTTACAGCGCCTTAGAGGGATCTGATAACTTCATATAACTATATACGGGGCCTCAGAGGTGATTTCGGGGGGCGTTGCTGAGCCTGTCCCTCTCGGGGGTTAATGTAACGGGCCCTCTGTGATTTCGGGGGGCGTTGCAGGGCCTGTCCCTCTCGGGGGTTAATGTAATGGGCCCTCTGTGATTTCGGGGGCGTTGCTGAGCCTGTCCCCTCGGGGGTTAATGTTAACGGGCCCTCTGTGATTTCGGGGGGCGTTGCTGAGCCTGTCCCTCTCGGGGGTTAATGTAACGGGCCCTCTGTGATTTCGGGGGGCGTTGCTGAGCCTGTCCCTCTGGGGGTTAATGTAACGGCCCTCTGTGATTTCGGGGGGGGGGCGTTGCTGAGCCTGTCCCTCTCGGGGGTTAATGTAACGGCCCTCTGTGATTTCGGGGGGCGTTGCTGAGCCTGTCCCTCTCGGGGGTTAATGTAACGGGCCCTCTGTGATTTCGGGGGGCGTTGCTGAGCCTGTCCCTCTCGGGGGTTAATGTAACGGGCCCTCTGTGATTTCGGGGGCGTTGCTGAGCCTGTCCCTCTCGGGGGTTAATGTAACGGGCCCTCTGTGATTTCAGGGGGCGTTGCTGAGCCTGTCCCTCTCGGGGGTTAATGTAACGGGCCCTCTGTGATTTCGGGGGGCGTTGCTGAGCCTGTCCCTCTCGGGGGTTAATGTAACGGCCCTCTGTGATTTCGGGGGGGGGTTGTTGCTGAGCCTGTCCCTCTCGGGGGTTAATGTAACGGGCCCTCTGTGATTTCGGGGGGCGTTGCTGAGCCTGTCCCTCTCGGGGGTTAATGTAACGGGCCCTCTGTGATTTCGGGGGGCGTTGCTGAGCCTGTCCCTCTCGGGGGTTAATGTAACGGGCCCTCTGTGATTTCGGGGGCGTTGCTGAGCCTGTCCCTCTCGGGGGTTAATGTAACGGGCCCTCTGTGATTTCGGGGGGCGTTGCAGGGCCTGTCCCTCTCGGGGGTTAATGTAACGGGCCCTCTGTGATTTCGGGGGGCGTTGCAGGGCCTGTCCCTCTCGGGGGTTAATGTAACGGGCCCTCTGTGATTTCGGGGGACGTTGCTGAGCCTTTCCCTCTCGGGGGTTAATGTAACGGGCCCTCTGTGATTTCGGGGGGCGTTGCTGAGCCTGTCCCTCTCGGGGGTTAATGTAACGGGCCCTCTGTGATTTCGGGGGGCGTTGCTGAGCCTGTCCCTCTCGGGGGTTAATGTAACGGGCCCTCTGTGATTTCGGGGGCGTTGCAGGGCCTGTCCCTCTCGGGGGTTAATGTAACGGGCCCTCTGTGATTTCGGGGGGCGTTGCAGGGCCTGTCCCTCTCGGGGTTAATGTAACGGGCCTCTGTGATTTCGGGGGGCGTTGCAGGGCCTGTCCCTCTCGGGGGTTAATGTAACGGCCCTCTGTGATTTCGGGGGGCGTTGCTGAGCCTGTCCCTCTCGGGGGTTAATGTAACGGGCCCTCTGTGATTTCGGGGGGCGTTGCAGGGCCTGTCCCTCTCGGGGGTTAATGTAACGGGCCCTCTGTGATTTCGGGGGGCGTTGCAGGGCCTGTCCCTCTCGGGGGTTAATGTAACGGGCCCTCTGTGATTTCGGGGGGCGTTGCTGCCGCTGATTAGGAGTAAAAGGAATGGAGATGGAATCCACTTAGCCGGAGCAGGGGTCGCGCTCAGGAGGGGCCGGGTCGCGCTCAGGAGGGGCCGGCGCGCGGCTAACAGGTTTCTATTTGATTAAAGCTGCATTTTCCGGCGAGCTGACACCTTGTGCTGATTGAATGACATCCTCAGCGCCGAGGACAAGCGCCTCTCAGATTGCCTTCTAAAAATACATTCTTATCCCGCCGATTGCCGTGGAGCGCCGCCAGATCGAGAGGGTGCGGGTTAATGAGCCTTACTCACGGTGAATGGGTAATGCCAAGAGGTGCGTCAGTAATGCCATGAGGGGAATGGGTAATGCCAAGGGGTGCGTCAGTAATGCCATGAGGGGAATGGGTAATGCCAAGGGGTGCGTCAGTAATGCCATGAGGGGAATGGGTAATGCCAAGGGGTGCGTCATTAATGCCATGAGGGGAATGGGTAATGCCAAGAGGTGCGTCATTAATGCCATGAGGGGAATGGGTAATGCCAAGAGGTGCGTCAGTAATGCCATGAGGGGAATGGGTAATGCCAAGGGGTGCGTCAGTAATGCCATGAGGGGAATGGGTAATGCCAAGGGGTGCGTCATTAATGCCATGAGGGGAATGGGTAATGCCAAGAGGTGCGTCATTAATGCCATGAGGGGAATGGGTAATGCCATGAGGGGAATGGGTAATGCCAAGGGGTGCATCAGTAATGCCATGAGGGGAATGGGTAATGCCAAGGGGTGCGTCATTAATGCCATGAGGGGAATGGGTAATGCCAAGACGTGCGTCAGTAATGCCATGAGGGGAATGGGTAATGCCATGAGGGGAATGGGTAATGCCAAGGGGTGCGTCATTAATGCCATGAGGGGAATGGGTAATGCCAAGAGGTGCATCAGGAATGCCATGAGGGGAATGGGTAATGCCAAGAGGTGCATCAGTAATGCCATGAGGGAAATGGGTAATGCCATGAGGGGAATGGGTAATGCCAAGGGGTGCATCATTAATGCCATGAGGGGAATGGGTAATGCCAAGAGGTGCGTCATTAATGCCATGAGTGGAATGGGTAATGCCATGAGGGGAATGGGTAATGCCAAGGGGTGCGTCATTAATGCCATGAGGGGAATGGGTAATGCCAAGAGGTGCATCAGGAATGTTATGAGGGGAATGGGTAATGCCAAGAGGTGCGTCAGTAATGCCATGAGGGGAATGGGTAATGCCATGAGGGGAATGGGTAATGCCAAGGGGTGCATCATTAATGCCATGAGGGGAATCGGTAAGGCCAAGAGGTGCATCATTAATGCCATGAGGGGAATGGGTAGTGCCAAGAGGGGAATGGGTAAGGAATGCCATGAGGGGAATGGGTAAGGAATGCCATGAGGGGAATGGGTAATGCCAAGAGGTGCGTCAGGAATGCCATGAGGGGAATGGGTAATGCCATGAGGGAAATGGGTAATGCCAAGGGGTGCATCATTAATGTCATGAGGGGAATGGGTAATGCCAAGGGTGCGTCATTAATGCCATGAGGGGAATGGGTAATGCCATGAGATGCGTCAGTAATGCCATGAGGGGAATGGGTATTGCCATGATGGGAATGGGTAATGCCATGAGGGGAATGGGTAATGCCAAGAGGTGCGTCATGAATGCCATGAGGGGAATGGGTAATGCCATGAGGGAAATGGGTAATGCCAAGGGGTGCATCATTAATGTCATGAGGGGAATGGGTAATGCCAAGGGTGCGTCATTAATGCCATGAGGGGAATGGGTAATGCCATGAGATGCGTCAGTAATGCCATGAGGGGAATGGGTATTGCCATGATGTGAATGGGTAATGCCATGAGGGGAATGGGTAATGTCAAGAGGGGAATCAGTAATGCCAAGAGGTGCGTCAGTAATGCCATGATGGGAATGGGTAATGCCAAGGGGGGAATGGGTAAGAGGGGAATGGGTAATGCCAAGAGGTGCGTCAGTAATGCCATGAGGGGAATGGGTAATGCCAAGCGGTGCGTTACTAATGCCATGAGGTGCGTTACTAATGCCATGAGGTGGATAGTCAGTAATGGGTCACAGGACTGAAGATAATCCTTGCCACCTTAAGGAATGTTGCAGGAGGCGGAGCCAGAGACGAGGCTATTTCCAGACATTTTTACATGATGTCACGACCTATTGGGGCCAATAATATCAATAAACCGTCATTTGGAACTAAAGCAAAGCGTCGTCTTTACAGCGAGCGATTACATTGTTACCCCTGCGCCACGTGTGACCACCCTGCTCTTACATTGTTACCCTAGCGCCACGTGTGACCACCCTGCTCTTACATTGTTACCCCAGCGCCACGTGTGACCACCCTGCTCTTACATTGTTACCCCAGCGCCACGTGTGACCACCCTGCTCTTACATTGTTACCCCAGCACCATGTGTGACCACCCTGCTCTTACATTGTTACCCCAGCGCCACGTGTGACCACCCTGCTTTTACATTGTTACCCCAGCGCCACGTGTGACCACCCTGCTCTTACATTGTTACCCCAGCGCCACGTGTGACCACCCTGCTTTTACATTGATACCCCTGCGCCACATGTGACCACCCTGCTCTTACATTGTTACCCCAGCGCCACGTGTGACCACCCTGCTTTTACATTGATACCTCCACACCCCATGTGACTGCACTCCCTGTTCTTGCACTGTTGCCCCCTCACCCTGCACAGGAAATGCTTTGTGCCCCCTTGGTCCTTATATCCTGGGTTGGTGAAGCTCCAGCATTTCATAATGATACAAATGAGGAGCTGATTACCTTGTGTCAGGCCCGAGTCATGGTGAGAACTATTTGGTTTATGTTTTGTTGCCGAAGCGCTGGGGGTGATCCGGCAAAGCAGACTCGGAGGCAGCGTAGGCAAAAATATAAGTGTATTGAAAGAACACAATAAATGGCAACAAGACTTTGCACAAAAAGGAAGTCCCAATGCAAAAATAAGCTATAACTCAGCAGAGTGGATTATGGGCAATGCAGTCCCCAGCTGTATGGAGAATCCACTAGAGGAAGCAGCAGGAGCTTTGGCAGCAATATCTTGATTGAAGGTCTAGTCGATGGAGCAAGATGGATGGATGGCAGCCAGGTAAGTCTCCGATCCCAGTGGATAGTGGGCTACGTGGTTGATATTATCCACTTGTGCAGCAAAAAGGAGCTCTGGAACAGAAGCGTGGATACAACGCAGATGGAGATCGCTGGTAGCACCAGGCAAAGACTGCAAACAGGAGGATGGTGGGCTATGCAGTTGTAGTATGTGAAGTAAAGAAATGGGGACAGCGCTTCAACTTAAAAGGATGCCGTGTATAAGTGATGTGGTAAATATGGAAAAATGCTCACAAGCAATGGTAGGTCCCTTTAGGAGGATTAGACGTGGACTAAATCAATCAAAATCTTCATAATAGGATGACCTCAAAATACAAAAAATACAGACAATGGTACAGTATTGCACAGAGTATGCTGCTATAGTAAAGTTGTAATGTTCACTACTCACACTTTACGAGAGCTGCTAGCTCTCATATGAAGACCTCACAGGTGTTCAGGGCCAACCTGTTCGCCTCATACTCCCGCACTCAGACCTCCAAAAAAGCACAGGAACATGGGTTGTATACAGTGGCGTAGCGTGGGGGGGGGGGCTGGGGGGCGGTGGCCCCGGGCGCAGTTTTTTTAGGGGTGCATAATTTCAAAATAAATTTGCGCCCCTAAAAGTTACCAGCCAGCAGGCCCGGACTGACCCGTCGGGCGCCGCCCAAGGGCCCGCGGGTTGAGGGGGCCCGGATGCCATGCAGGGGGGTGCCCGGTCCTGAATAGCGTGAGGAGGCGTCCAATCCTCCTTAAGGGACCTACCATTGCTTGTGAGCATTTTTCCATATTTTCCATATCACTTATACACGGCATCCTTTTAAGTTGAAGCGCTGTCCCCATTTCTTTACTTCACATTTTGCAATTTGTTCTGGTGACGGGATGCACCTCAGTGTGGGGATATAGCGAATCCTTAAAAGTGTATATCTAGCGCCACGGAGTATAATCCCTCTTCTTTATTATGCAGTTGTAGTGCCCACTGCACAGGAACCAGCAGCCTTGTGGCAATATGGAGACTGGTATGAAGGTGGTCAAATCAGGAACCCAGGTAGCCACAGGCAAGATCTTATAGCAGAAAATAAACAGACAACAAACTGAACAAAACACTGGACGGACAGAACCGAAGGAAAACACAAATGTATAAGGCTAGGGTCAGGCGAGCACGTTTTCTACGGACTGTGCGCCCCCGTGCAGTACGGACGCACTTTTTGACGGAAGTCACAGTAGTGGCCATACGGTCCTTTTTTGTGATTGATGTTATTTTTGACGGATGTAGGAGGGAAAATAAATTAATATGAAAAAACATTTTGTCCGTCAAAAATGCTGGACGTGTAAACGCTGGACGTATAAACGCTGGGAGTATAAACGCTGGACGTGTAAATGCTGGACGTATAAACGCTGGGAGTATAAACGCTGGACGTGTAAATGCTGGACGTATAAATGCTGGACGTATAAATGCTGGACGTGTAAATGCTGGACGTGTAAATGCTGGACGTGTAAACGCTGGGAGTATAATTGCTGGACGTGTAAATGCTGGACATGTAAATGCTGGGCGTATAAACGCTGGACGTGTAAACGCTCGGCGTATAAACGCTGGGAGTATAAACGCTGGACACGTAAACGCTGGGCGTGTAAATGCTGGGCGTGTAAATGCTGGACGTGTAAATGCTGGACGTATAAACGCTGGGAGTATAAACGCTGGACGTGTAAATGCTGGACGTGTAAATGCTGGACGTGTAAATGCTGGACGTGTAAATGCTGGACGTATAAATGCTGGACGTGTAAATGCTGGACGTGTAAACACTGGGAGTATAATTGCTGGACGTGTAAATGCTGGACGTGTAAATGCCGGGCGTATAAACGATGGACGTGTAAACGCTGGACGTGTAAACGCTGGGCGTATAAACGCTGGGAGTATAAACGCTGGACACGTAAACGCTGGGCGTGTAAATGCTGGGCGTGTAAATGCTGGGCGTGTAAATGCTGGACGTGTAAATGCTGGACGTATAAACGCTGGGAGTATAAACGCTGGACGTGTAAATGCTGGACGTGTAAACGCTGGGAGTATAAATGCTGGATGCGTAAACGCTGGGCGTGTAAACGCTGGGCGTATAAATGCTGGACGTGTAAATGCTGGACGTGTAAACGCTGGGCGTATAATTGCTGGACGCGTATAATTGCTGGACGTGTAAATGCTGGACGTGTAAATGCTGGGCGTGTAAACGCTGGACGTATAAACGCTGGACGTATAAATGCTGGACGTATAAACGCTGGGAGTATAAACGCTGGACGTATAAATGCTGGACACGTAAACGCTGGGCGTGTAAATGCTGGGCGTATAAATGCTGGACGTGTAAATGCTGGACGTGTAAACGCTGGGCGTATAATTGCTGGACGTGTAAATGCTGGACACGTAAACGCTGGGCGTGTAAATGCTGGACGTATAAACGCTGGGAGTATAAACGCTGGACGTATAAATGCTGGACGTATAAATGCTGGACACGTAAACGCTGGGCGTGTAAATGCTGGACGTGTAAATGCTGGACGTATAAACGCTGGGAGTATAAACGCTGGACGTATAAATGCTGGACACGTAAACGCTGGGCGTATAAATGCTGGACGTGTAAATGCTGGACGTGTAAACGCTGGGCGTATAATTGCTGGACGTGTAAATGCTGGACACGTAAACGCTGGGCGTGTAAATGCTGGACGTGTAAATGCTGGACGTATAAACGCTGGGAGTATAAACGCTGGACGTATAAATGCTGGACGTATAAATGCTGGACACGTAAACGCTGGGCGTGTAAATGCTGGACGTGTAAATGCTGGACGTATAAACGCTGGGAGTATAAACGCTGGACGTGTAAATGCTGGACGTGTAAATGCTGGACGTGTAAATGCTGGACGTATAAATGCTGGACGTATAAGCGCTGGGAGTATAAACGCTGGACGTATAAATGCTGGGCGTATAAGCGCTGGACGTGTAAATGCTGGACGTGTAAATGCTGGACGTATAAACGCTGGACGCGTAAATGCTGGACGAATAAATGCAGTCCGTCTGACCACGTTCCATCACTCACACACAAAGCTATGCGGACGTTGTGGACGTGGCGCACTCCACATTCTGTTCTAGCGGTATTACGTTCTTGCTAACCTGCGCCTGTTTGCCGCATCCGTCATGCGTTCCCACTTCCATGAGGACATACTTTGTGTGTGGGGCTTCATTGGTCATGATTATCTGCTACCACAGACGTACTAAAGTGCGGCTACACGGACGTTAACACTGCGTTCGCCTGACCCCAGCCTTAGACTGAACCTCGAGAAACTACAAGACAAACACCGGCTAGACTGGACAGAAGCGATATGTACGACCGGCAAGGAGGAGCGGGGGCTCACAGAACCTCAAGAGAGCAGGTAGGGAACAACTAACCAAATGAGAGAGCATTGAGGAACGGGAATGACCAGAATACATGGCTGCACCGCGGTGAAATAATCAGGAAACAGCCAGCCAAGGGAAAACCAGAAATGGAGGAAGCAAAGGAGCTGGAGGGGAGAAAAGGTGGACTGGAACAAATGAGAGACGGAACAGACAGGAAAGACAGAAGGAAAGGAGTGTAAGTCTCACACATACAGGGTTATTCAAAGAGAATCGAAAAGTCACCGCACGTTCAGTGACTTTTCATCCTCTTCAATTCGGTGCGATTCGCCGATCCCATTTCAGCAACCCTGCGGTGTATTCAGCAATCACCACAGGACCGCCGTAATGCAGGGAAAACCTGCCGCAAACCTGTCTAAACTCACCGCAAAACCCAGCGAACGCACACTGAAACCCGCAAAAACATCTGGATTAATCCCGCCGAACACGCCGGAGAAAGCCGACACTGCAGACGAATGGAGTGAAAAAAAAAAGTATGCTTTAATGTTTCAAAACTGAAACACTGTTTGCAAAGAAACTACTGAACGAAAATGTCTGAAATTTACATATAAAATCCTATGAATGAGAATAAAGAGGCTGTTACTGAAAACAAATTCGCAAACAAATCCCGAAAAATGCCTAAAAGATCCTAAAAAAATCTATAAAGAAACTTTTTACTGCAGAATATTATAATGAACGGTTTATTAGATATTGAATTAAAACAGGAATATTTTTAACATTGAAACCTATGGGATTCTCCTGAATAAACTTGCCGAATTAAACCACCGAATGGCAGGACATTAGGGGAACCTTTCATTGCTGGTTTGTGTTCTCTGAATAGACAAAGCATTGCTTCTCTATGGGGATTTCACTACCCTCGAACAGGCAACGAACAGGCACCGTATGTGCAGGCAATTCGTCAGGATTTGGCGTATTGCCTGCTCTCCGAATGGCCAAGAAAGGTAACCGAACCCTGAATTTCACTGTTCCGTTTCCTTTCGCCAGCCATTCGGATCTCTTTGAATAACCCTGTTTAAATAAAACACAAACCCCCTGATTCAGCTGTTGTTTTGATGGAGGGGAGCCCCTCATCCCGGGGGGGGGGGTGATTCACTGTCAGGATGGGCAGGAAGGATGTGCGGATATTATCACCCTGTGCTGATAGGAAGGGCCGGCCCTGCAAAGCTTTACTGCCTGCTGACAGCTCAGCGCTCTCACTGACACCGATCAAACCTCTCGCACGGATAGCACCTCTCGCACGGATAGCACGGATAGCACCTCTCGCACGGATAGCACCTCTCGCACGGATAGCACCTCTCGCACGGATAGCACGGATAGCACCTCTCGCACGGATAGCACCTCTCGCACGGATAACACCTCTCGCACGGATAGCACCTCTCGCACGGATAGCACGGATAGCACCTCTCGCACGGATAGCACCTCTCGCACGGATAACACCTCTCGCACGGATAGCACCTCTCGCACGGATAACACCTCTCGCACGGATAGCACCTCTCGCACGGATAGCACCTCTCGCACGGACAGCACCTCTCGCACGGATAGCACCTCTTGCACGGATAGCACCTCTCGCACGGATAACACCTCTCGCACGGATAGCACCTCTCGCACGGATAACACCTCTCGCACGGATAGCACCTCTCGCACGGACAGCACCTCTCGCACGGATAGCACGGATAGCACCTCTCGCACGGACAGCACCTCTCGCACGAATAGCACCTCTCGCACGGACAGCACCTCTCGCACGGATAACACCTCTCGCACGGATAGCACCTCTCGCACGGATAGCACCTCTCGCACGGATAACACCTCTCGCGCGGATCGCAGTCGCACGGATTGCAGTCGCACGGATCGCACGGATCGCAGGGCTCTGGACTCGTCGTTATAACTTGGGAAACAGAGCTTGACGCACGGATAACACCTCTCGCACGGATAGCACCTCTCGCACGGATAGCACCTCTCGCACGGATAACACCTCTCGCGCGGATCGCAGTCGCACGGATTGCAGTCGCACGGATCGCACGGATCGCAGGGCTCTGGACTCGTCGTTATAACTTGGGAAACAGAGCTTGACGCGGTGTATCCCACCGATCACAAATCACTAAACGGTGCGTCCAGACCACTGAGATCAGACTGTGAATGCAACGCGTTCTGTCTCCGGGAAGGGGTTTGGAAAAGCCGGCTGCTACAGAAACCATGACATTTCAGCTGAAAGTAAGGTTTGTGTTTTATTGTGGATTTTCCCCCAGATTTTGTTGCCCTTTAGAGCGGGATGTGATTGGTCGCCGCTGCGCGGCTCTACGTGTGTCGCTGGACGGCGTTTTATTCCTCACAGGAAATAATATTATTTTAGAGAATGACTGAATATCCCAAATCCTGCCGCAGCCGGGGAGGATCACCTGCCGCAGCCGGGGAGGATCACCTGCCGCAGCCGGGGAGGATCACCTGCCGCAGCCGGGGAGGATCACCTGCCGCAGCCGGGGAGGATCACCTGCCGCAGCCGGGGAGGATCACCTGCCGCAGCCGGGGAGGATCACCTGCCGCAGCCGGGGAGGATCACCTGCCGCAGCCGGGAAGGATCACCTGCCGCAGCCGGGGAGGATCACCTGCCGCAGCCGGGGAGGATCAACGGCCGCAGCCGGGAAGGATCACCGGCCGCAGCCGGGGAGGATCACCGGCCACTTGTGCAGAATTCACCTGGGAATTGGTCAAATTGAGTGACTTTTCCAGCTTGGCTGTTTCCTGTATGAATTGCCGATACCGGCCCGTGCCGCCCCCCCTATACTCGCACATCCTCCACCCCCCTATACTTACGCACCCTTCCCTCATACTCATGGCTTCCCCATACTTGTGCAACCCTCCCCCGTACCTGCGCACCCCCATACTCGTAGCGTCCCCCTCCCCCATACTCGTAGCGTCCCCCTCCCCCATAGGCTGGGGTCAGACCAGCGCACTTTTAACGTGCGTTCTGGCGCACATAATTACGGCCGCACTAGCAGCAGATGACGGGCGATGACGGCCAATATACGATGTACGGCCGCACAAAAGTCCGGCTGCGCAACGCAAGTGGAATCTGAACGCATTTTTCTGAGAACGCTGAACCGCTAGTACTGACGTACTGAGTGCGCAGCTGCAGCATAGCGGCGTGTTTGCGTGATTAGGAGACGTCAGACGCTGCTAATGTCCGGCCTACATAACGTCCAGACGCAAAAAGAGTTTTATTGACGATCCGTACAAAATCACGCCCGAAAATGCGCGTCGTCTGCCCGTTTTTGCGCATTCCGTGAAAAAATACGTCAATGCGTTCGGACGCACTTTTTCAGGTTCGCGGAGAAAAATACTTTCGTCTGACCCTAGCCATACTCGTAGCGTCCCCATACTCGTGGCTTCCCCATACTCGCATGCCTCCCTGTGGTGCGGGGGCTCAGGTAAAGTCTCATGTGTTGCAGGGGCTCATGTGTTGCAGGGGCTCATGTGGTGCGGCGGCTCATGTGTTGCAGGGGCTCATGTGGTGCGGGGGCTCATGTGGTGCGGGGGCTCATGTGGTGCGGGGGCTCATGTGGTGCAGGGGCTCATGTGGTGCGGGGGCTCATGTGTTGCGGGGGCTCATGTGGTGCAGGGGCTCATGTGGTGCGGGGGCTCATGTGGTGCGGGGGCTCATGTGGTGCGGGGGCTCATGTGTTGCAGGGGCTCATGTGTTGCAGGGGCTCATGTGGTGCAGGGGCTCATGTGGTGCGGGGGCTCATGTGTTGCAGGGGCTCATGTGTTGCAGGGGCTCATGTGTTGCAGGGGCTCATGTGGTGCAGGGGCTCATGTGGTGCGGGGGCTCATGTGTTGCAGGGGCTCATGTGGTGCGGGGGCTCATGTGTTGTGGGGGCTCATGTGGTGCAGGGGCTCATGTGGTGCGGGGGCTCATGTGTTGTGGGGGCTCATGTGGTGCGGGGGCTCATGTGGTGCGGGGGCTCATGTGGTGCGGGGGCTCATGTGTGGTGCGGGGGCTCATGTGTTGTGGGGGCTCATGTGGTGCAGGGGCTCATGTGGTGCGGGGGCTCATGTGTTGTGGGGGCTCATGTGGTGCGGGGGCTCATGTGGTGCGGGGGCTCATGTGGTGCGGGGGCTCATGTGTTGCGGGGGCTCATGTGTTGCAGGGGCTCATGTGGTGCGGGGGCTCATGTGGTGCGGGGGCTCATGTGTTGTGGGGGCTCATGTGGTGCAGGGGCTCATGTGGTGCGGGGGCTCATGTGGTGCGGGGGCTCATGTGGTGCGGGGGCTCATGTGGTGCGGGGGCTCAGACTGCGATTAAACAGAAAAGGACGATGATACAATGTATCTGCATAGACCGGTTTCCTGAGCCAAGGGCCTTTTGGAGATTTCTATCATCATTCGAGGCCAAACAAATCAACAAGTTAAAATTTTGAATTTTTTATAATTATTAAACTATTAGAATTTTTTCCATCTTTATGTTGTGATAAATCAATTTTCTTAACCATTTAGCTTTTGTTACATGCGGCACTTTGTTACATGCGGCACTTTGTTACATGCGGCACTTTGTTACATGCGGCGCTTTGTTACATGCGGCACTTTGTTACATGCGGCGCTTTGTTACATGCGGCGCTTTGTTACATGCGGCGCTTTGTTACATGCGGCGCTTTGTTACATGCGGCGCTTTGTTACATGCAGCGCTTTTTTACATGCGGCACCTTGTTACATGTGGCGCTTTGTTACATGCGGCACTTTGTTACATGCGGCACTTTGTTACATGCGGCACTTTGTTACATGCGGCACTTTGTTACTTGCGGCGCTTTTTTACATGCTGCACTTTTTACATGCGGCGCTTTGTTACATGCGGCACTTTGTTACATGCGGCACTTTGTTACATGCAGCGTTTTGTTACATGCGGCACTTTGTTACTTGCGGCGCTTTTTACATGCGGCACTTTGTTACATGCAACGCTTTGTTACATGCAGCTCTTTTTTACATGCGGCACCTTGTTACATGTGGCGCTTTGTTACATGCGGCACTTTGTTACATGCGGCACTTTGTTACATGCGACACTTTGTTACATGCGGCGCTTTTTTACATGCTGCACTTTTTACATGCGGCGCTTTTTACATGCGGCGCTTTGTTACATGCGGCACTTTGTTACATGCAGCGTTTTGTTACATGCGGCACTTTGTTACTTGCAGCGCTTTTTACATGCGGCACTTTGTTACATGCGGCGCTTTGTTACATGCGGCGCTTTGTTACATGCGGCGCTTTGTTACATGCGGCACTTTTTTACATGCAGCACTTTTTACATGTGGCGCTTTGTTACATGCAGTGCTTTTTTACATGCGGCACCTTGTTACATGCGGCACTTTGCTACATGCGGCGCTTTGTTACATGTGGCGTTTTTTTACATGCAGCGTTTTGTTACATGCGGCACTTTTTTACATGCGGCACTTTTTACATGCGGCACTTTTACATGCGGCACTTTGTTACATGCGGCGTTTGTTACATGCGGCGTTTTGTTACATGCAGCACTTTGTTACTTGCGGCGCTTTTTACATGCGGCGCTTTGTTACATGCGGCGCTTTGTTACATGCGGCACTTTGTTACATGCGGCACTTTGTTACATGCGGCGTTTTGTTACATGCGGCACTTTGTTACATGCGGCACTTTGTTACATGCGGCACTTTGTTACATGCGGCGCTTTGTTACATGCGGCGTTTTGTTACATGCGGCACTTTGTTACATGCGGCACTTTGTTACATGCGGCACTTTGTTACATGCGGCGTTTTGTTACATGCGGCACTTTGTTACATGCGGCACTTTTTTACATGCAGCACTTTTTTACATGTGGCGCTTTGTTACATGCAGTGCTTTTTTACATGCGGCACCTTGTTACATGCGGCACTTTGCTACATGCGGCGCTTTGTTACATGTGGCGTTTTTTTACATGCGGCGTTTTGTTACATGCGGCACTTTTTTACATGCGGCACTTTTTACATGCGGCACTTTTACATGCGGCACTTTGTTACATGCGGCGCTTTGTTACATGCGGCGTTTGTTACATGCAGCGTTTTGTTACATGCAGCACTTTGTTACTTGCGGCGCTTTTTACATGCGGCGCTTTGTTACATGCGGCGCTTTGTTACATGCGGCACTTTGTTACATGCGGCACTTTGTTACATGCGGCACTTTGTTACATGCGACACTTTGTTACATGCGGCACTTTGTTACATGCGGCACTTTGTTACATGCGGCGCTTTGTTACATGCGGCGTTTTGTTACATGCGGCACTTTGTTACATGCGGCACTTTGTTACATGCAGCACTTTGTTACATGCGGCGTTTTGTTACATGCGGCACTTTGTTACATGCGGCACTTTGTTACATGCGGCACTTTGTCTGGATCACATTTATATATGTTTATTGTCATTTTATCTTTGCGCCATATGGAACCGATCTTCTGTTTTTTTACACGACACGAGTTTGTGTGAGTGTTTCATTGTGTCTTCTGATCCATTGAGGCGGCAGTTATCAACTATTGATACCAGATTAGTGACATCACTGCGGAGCCTCCACTCCATGCTTTGTGTCCTCTATCTACAACGAAGACATATCTAGCAAAGCGCACACACACACACACACACACACACACACACACACACACACACCCCTTCCCTGTATGAGAATATCTGTGTCCTCGCGAAGCGGTAATGATGTCTGCTCCCAGTAATGGGCTTTCTGTGTTTGTTCTAGAAGGTACCCAGCGTTACCGAATACAGTGCGCGCCGGTACCCAGCGTTACCCAATACAGTGCGCGCTGGTACCCAGCGTTACCAGATACAGTGTGCGCCGGTACCCAGCGTTACCCAATACAGTGCGCGCCGGTACCCAGCGTTACCCAATACAGTGTGCGCCGGTACCCAGCGTTACCAGATACAGTGTGCGCCGGTACCCAGCGTTACCCAATACAGTGCGCGCCGGTACCCAGCGTTACCCAATACAGTGTGCGCCGGTACCCAGCGTTACCCAATACAGTGCGCGCCGGTACCCAGCACACACCCTGAATATATGGAGGAGCCCCTAAAAACACCCACACCCTGAATATATGGAGGAACCCCTAAAAACACCCACACCCTGAATATATGGAGGAGCCCCTAAAAACACCCGCACACCCTGAATATATGGAGGAACCCCTAAAAAGACACCCACACACCCTGAATATATGGAGGAGCCCCTAAAAACACACCCACACACCCTGAATATATGGAGGAACCCCTAAAAAGACACCCACACACCCTGAATATATGGAGGAGCCCCTAAAAAGACGCCCACACACCCTGAATATATGGAGGAACCCCTAAAAACACACCCTGAATATATGGAGGAACCCCTAAAAAGACGCCCACACACCCTGAATATATGGAGGAGCCCCTAAAAACACCCCCGCCACCCTGAATATATGGAGGAGTCCCTAAAAAGACACCCACACACCCTGAATATATGGAGGAACCCCTAAAAACACACCCGCACACCCTGAATATATGGAGGAGCCCCTAAAAGACACCCACACACCCTGAATATATGGAGGAACCCCTAAAAACACACCCGCACACCCTGAATATATGGAGGAACCCCTAAAAACACACCCACACACCCTGAATATATGGAGGAGCCATAAAAAGACACCCACACACCCTGAATATATGGAGGAACCCCTATAAAGACACCCGCACACCCTGAATATATGGAGGAACCCCTAAAAACACACGCACACACCCTGAATATATGGAGGAGCCATAAAAAGACACCCGCACACCCTGAATATATGGAGGAACCCCTAAAAAGACACCCAAACACCCTGAATATATGGAAGAACCCCTAAAAACACACCCACACACCCTGAATATATGGAGGAGCCATAAAAAGACACCCACACACCCTGAATATATGGAGGAGCCCCTAAAACACACCCACACACCCTGAATATATGGAGGAACCCCTATAAAGACACCCACACACCCTGAATATATGGAGGAGCCATAAAAAGACACCCACACACCCTGAATATATGGAGGAACCCCTAAAACACACCCACACACCCTGAATATATGGAGGAACCCCTAAATAGACACCCTCACACCCTGAATATATGGAGGAACCCCTATAAAGACACCCGCACACCCTGAATATATGGAGGAGCCCCTAAAAAGACACCCACACACCCTGAATATATGGAGGAACCCCTAAAAAGACACCCGCACACCCTGAATATATGGAAGAACCCCTAAAAAGACACCCACACACCCTGAATATATGGAGGAGCCATAAAAAGACACCCACACACCCTGAATATATGGAGGAGCCCCTAAAAAGACACCCACACACCCTGAATATATGGAGGAACCCCTAAATACACACCCGCACACCCTGAATATATGGAGGAACCCCTAAAACGACACCCACACACCCTGAATATATGGAGGAGCCCCTAAAAAGACACCCACACACCCTGAATATATGGAGGAGCCCCTATAAAGACACCCACACACCCTGAATATATGGAGGAATGTCCTAATATAGGGACTCTTTCCTATACAGGGTCGGTGTGCTGCAGTTCCGGTACCGGGCTCTGCCGTTGCGCAGGCTGCGGTGGGTCCCGTGTGGCCGCGGTTGCTGTGCAGCACATTTTGCCGTTCAGGATCCATTTTTCCTCATTAGCTGCGAGGTTTTAAAATCTGTGTAAAACGCCTGAGCGTTCGCGTGGGTTTTGATGAATGTGCAATTATCCTAAAAATAGTGTCTGTGCCGGAGCGGGTGATTTATTTGTTGATGTCAGATGCAGCACTCGGAGCGAGGGTTGTAGCGCAGGTGGCAATGGACGAGTAAATGTGTGAGGAGGTCTGGAGGTCCTCGAAGAAGGGGGGAGGTACTGCAGCACATTGTATAGTGAATAGCACCCTAGATTGTTCTGCAGCACACGGTTTAGAGAATATCCCCCTAGACTGTGCCGCAGCACACGGTTTAATTAATAGCCCCCTAGGTTGTGCCTTAGCACATGGTTTAGTGAATAGTCCCCTAGGTTTTTGCTGTCGTGCACAGTTTAGTGAATTGTCCCCAGGTTGTGCTGCAGCACACATTTTAGTGAATAGCCCCCTGGGTTGTGCTGCAGCACACAGTTTAGTGAATAGCCCCCTGGGTTGTGCTGCAGCACACAGTTTAGTGAATAGCCTCCTGTGTTGTGCTGCAGCACACAGTTTAGTGAATAGTCCGCTGGGTTGTCACTTTGTGGTGGAGGTCTCCACTCCTGTATCCCCCGTGCGAGGAAGCCGGCTCCCTGCGTTAATGCCATTTTCTGAGTTTTTAAGCCGCGTTGCCCGCGCAGCCCCTTTTTGCTCGTAACCGCGTCTCCCCTCTATATAACGTTAGCTCAGGAGGCTAAACGAGTAGTTTCCAGACAACACTCTTCGTCGCGCAGCAATTTCACAGCGTTGTGTCGATTAATGGAAAAGAATTTGTGAAGTTTCGGTGAAAATCTCAGCAGTTTATCTGCAATTGTATCGATGCGCCGCGCAAAATGTGAAACACACGGGGATCTCAGGCAGCAGAGATCCCGCCGTCCAACAATGCAATTCACCCAACAGTGTAACCTAAATTCACAGGCGCGCCGTTTGAGCTATACTGTTGCTGACATCCTGGCTTTGCAGTGCATGTTGGGTAAAGGTCTCCTTTGCAACGCCGCTTCCACTGGAGAAACACGCCAACATGGCCGGCGCCAAACCAGAGACTGGTAAAGGTGAAAGGCACAGGGCACGTTAAAACGATCTCCATTCATTAAAAAGAGCATGAATGAGACTGACGGCCTCCCTGCAGCTCGAATGACCCCGTGCGCTGCTTTCATTCTGATCGTCTGTCACGTTAAAGCATGGGATAACAATATGCGCTGCGAGAGCACCAGGACTGGCTGGAAAAGCCCAGCCGCTTCCTGCTCTATCTCCAGGAGGCCTATCCATGGCCCTGTCACAGGGCATCACTCCCGCCGTGTATTGTGAGCATCGCAGGATGCTCCGGATCAGGTGGCTTTAGACTTTGCGGATCAGAGGGCCGCGTCGGGTAGAAATCCACATTATTTGTTACATTGTGGCCGCGCGTTTTTATTTGCGGTTTTTCTTTTTTCAGTCTCGAGTTTTCTAGTTGTGCAAAATACATTATTCTCCTTTATCTTCCGGGGCAGGGGGGGTGTTTATAAGGGGGGTATGCGCAAGGGGTGTACAGAGAAGGGGATGTACGGGGTGGGGGGTTATGGGGCGGGAGTGGACGGGGCAAGGGGATGTACGGGGAGGCCAATGATGGAGAAAATAGTAAAGAAAGGGAAAGTCTGTACTTATGGCGCCACCTGGTGGGTCTTTATGAGAGAGGAAATGCTATTTCTGGCAGCAGTGATAAAAAACAGCAGTATCAAGCAGCAAACGAAGTTGCATAAAGTGCAATATATAGCAATGGTAAAACAACAAATGTCATAAACAGTACCTGTAAAATTAGTTATAGCAGCAGTGTTAGGTAGCAGCAATACATAACATCAAGTGTATCCACTTGCAATCTTATATGTGCAAATTTGCAAAACTTGCAAGCTGATGTGCAAACTTGGCAAAATACGTGCAGCACAAACCAGTTAGTTTAAAAGTGCATCTGTGCAGTGTTTAGCAAGTGAGAGCGCAACTAGAGTATTTGATTCTATGGATAATGAAAAACACTGTTAAAATTCACTGTGCAAAAGTCACAAAACACATGAGATTGTGCGCATAAAATAGAAGTTAAAAATCAGTCCATTTGTATCATAAAAAGTGCATAAGTGCAGAGCTGCGATGTGGATTGTGTAATTCAATAAGGTGAGCAGAATACAGCAGCTGGTTATGCTCACAAGTAGTGGTATATCCCAAACCACTCAAAGTCTCATGTGTGTGGGGGGGGGGGGTTATGACGAGCAAAGTCAGCGCTTCCTTCTGGTTATTCCTTCATTTGATGGAAAACAATTCGATAGACCTTCAGTGTTTGTCTGAGTTGTGAGAGTGTCTCCAAGAGATAAAATTCATACAAAGCATAGAGTAGTAAAGTTTAACATGCAATGTGTATGATGAACATGAAAGAGTTTCACTCACATGATTCAGTGTCCTCAATCGGACACTCGTTATGCAGCCGCTGGCAGCTTTGGTAGGGAATGCCAGATCTCCCTTCTTTGTTGGTGGAGATGCAGGGCTTTGCAGAATCCTGTAGTATAAGGGATCCCAGTGCCTGTTCCCAGCAAGGTTTGTAGCAAAGTTTGAGCAGGCTGGTGCTCTGGAAATGTAACCTCAGCAGGAGAGAAAAATGGAAAAAACGCTCACAGATGTGATAAAACGTTTTATTCCTAAATGAAACAAAATCGATCATAACAGCAAAGTACACAAAACGCGTTTCGCGTTACGGCACCGCTTCCTCAGTCAGTGTAATGCTGTGAAAGTTCATAGTCCTTTTATTACAAACCAAAAGTAAAAAAAAAAAAAAAAATCCAAAATGGCTGCAGGGAAAACTCCTCCTTTTTTCCCCCCCTCTCTTCTTTATTTAAAGTCCAAATGACGAGGTGAGCCTATCTGTAGGCTGGACAATTCCACCTAAATGCCCAAACCAACAGGGGCAAAAGATGGTATAACCAAAGTGCAGCATCAATGCGGGGTAACCAAAAAAACACACGAGTATTAACTATATAAAGATATAAATAAAATGTTCATATATAAAATACATAGCACCAAATATATAAAATGTATAAGACAGTTGGAATCTCTAAAATTAGCTGGTATAATAAACAAAATATATGTAGAAATAAACAGAATAAGAGAATTAAAATACTTTAAATGTCTGTATTCATATTATGAGGCAGGAGAAAATGTAGTAGATCTAAAGGTAAGTAGGGAATGTATCTCGTTAAGGCTAGGGTCAGACTGAGGCAGTGCGAACGCGCGTGCAGCCGCACTTAATCACGGCCGCACTAGCAGCAGATGCCGGGCAATGACGGCCAATATACGAAGTACGGTCGCACAAAAGTTCGGCCGCGCAACGCAAGTGGAAAATGAACGCATTTTTTCGAGAACGTGAAACCGCAGGTACTGACGTACAGAGTGCGCTGCGGCCGCATAGCGGCGTGTGTGCGTGATTAGGAGATGTCAGACGCTGCTAATGTCCGGCCAACATAACGTCCAGACACAAAAAGAGTTTTATTGATGATCCGTACAAAATCACGGACGAAAATGCGCATCGTATGACCGCTATCGCGTATTCTGTGAAAAAATGCGTCCATTCGTTCGAACGCACTTTTTCACAGACAACATAAAAATGCGTTAGTCTGACCCTAGCCTAAAGGGAGCAGTTCGGTGGATGAATGTCGAGAGACAATAGTGGGAAGGACATACTGTCGGCGGGGGTTTTACTGATGGATGAACGGATAAAGTAGAACTTTCTAAACCATGGACAGATGAGACAGGGAAGGTAGTGGGGTATATTGTCTTATATATGCGGCCGGCAAATCGAGTGTCCGATTGAGGACACTGAATCATGTGAGTGAAACTCTTTCATGTTCATCATACACATTGCATGTTAAACTTTACTACTCTATGCTTTGTATGAATTTTTTCTCTTGGAGACACACTCACAACTCAGACCATCTAATGAAGGAATAACCAGAAGGAAGTGCTGACTTTGCTCATAACCCCCCCCCCCACAGTGATGGGGAAAGTCTGCCTTAATAAACACAGTCTGGTAAAAGAAGCATTTCAGCACCTGCAACAATTTACATATTTTCCGCCTACAAGGGGTTAATCCTGTTTATTCAGCATACTGCGGACTCCCCGTTCTGTGATCCTTATCTTCCTGGATCACTGGGGGACGCCGGGGCTCTACTGCTTTGTTCATTCTTATGCAGAGAGCCAGTTGCAGGAAACCAGCTGAAAGTGCAGGGTATTCAGCCGGATGGCTAATAAATGCTGCCATTTGCCATTTCTCAGCCTCGTGAGGATCCTGGTGCTGTCGGCAGCAGATGGGATCATTTATGATATAGATGAACGCGGCGGGAGTGTCCCTGTAATAACCTGCGCCTGCGGATCTTGCAGCGGGTGATCTAGCGTTGCAGTGAGTGGCGGTGACGGATCGGGAGCCCGGGCGTTTGACGTCTCGTTGTTGTTAATGTGAGTGATCTGTGTTGCGTGCTCGTGGAAAGCGCCGGGACGGTGCAGGCTGTTGTTGTGGTTCGGTAATGAACGTCCGCTCCCCGTCTGGTTCCATATCGAAGAGAATGCAACGCTGAGAAGTGGCTATAAGGTTTCAATTACCGGCGGAGCGGCGCTGACCCAGGGCTGACGGATTCATGTCGGGGTTATGTGCCGGGGCTGGGATTAATATCATGTGCCGGAGATGTGTCCGGCTGTTACTCAGCTCCGCCGCCGCTACCTGATGTCTGCCTCGGTTCCCGCTGTGCTTTAGGCTAACCGTCCACTGGCACCGTATTTGGACGACTGGCTTGGTTGTCCACCTACAGACAACGCAGTCGGCCAATCGATCAGGGTCATCCACTGGAAGCGTCTGTGAGCAACCCAGGTCGGCTGAGGGACTGGCCAGTAATGAAAAAAACCCCCCAAAAAACCCCAGTCTTTCTGCACCAAGGACAGCCAGGACGAGCGCAGCCGTAGCAGGGGGGGGGGAACTTGTGAAGGCTGGAAATAAACCCCCCCTGTCCCCGGTGCTGAAATAGCTTTCGTCACAAAACAACAACACTGAATGCAGCCAGCCTGAAGGAGGGAAAAAAAAAGACGCGTTCGGCGAGAGAGAAAAAACAGGGTTATTCAAGGAGAATCGAAAAGTCACCGCACGTTCGGTGACTTTTCCTTCTCTTCAATTCGGTGCAATTTGGCGAACCCATTTTGGCGACCCTGCGGTGTATTCAGCAAGCACCACAGGGCCGTCGAAGTGCAGGGAAAAGCCGCTGCAAACCCGACGAACACTCACAGCAAAACCCGGCGAACGCACACTGAAACCGCCAAAAACATCTGGATTAACCCCGCTGAACACGCCGGAGAAACCCGAGCAGCCGCCAATCACAGCGCAGAGCAGCCGTCGGATAAACCTGACCCGCAGACGAATACTCTTGAATGTGTGAAAAGTGAAACGCTGTTTGCAAAGAAACTACTGAGCGAAAATGTCTGAAGTTTTCATATAAAATCCAATGAATGATAATAAAAAGGGCTGTTACAGAAAAAAGAAAACAAGTAAAAAAATAAACAATTTTTTTTTCCTCACGAAAAACGCCTGAAAAATGCCTAAAAGATTCTGTTACCTTTCTCCAGCAATTCGGATCTCTTTGACCCTGAAAGTCTTCTGTTTTTTTTTCTTTTTTAATAAATGAAGTAAAAATAGGAACCCAAAATTTTGCCTAAAAAAAATTAATCCAGGAAAATACCTAAAAATGCTAAAAGAATAATATGTAAATAAAAAGGCTTTTCGCTGCGGATGAAAATAATTAACGGTTGAATAAAAATAGATTAAATAGAGAATATTTTTTACATTAAATCCTATGGGCTTCACATTGAATCACTTCTCTATGGGGTAATTTCCCTGCTGCGACGCGGCGGTTTAACTATACAATTCATCTCTTTTCATGTTAATTGTACCAGATCTTCCAATAAATCACATTGAAATTGGAAGGATCACTAATCTGTTATAGTCGCATGAAATCGTCTGAAGTCGTCCGTCGGGGGTCGGATGCAGCGAAAGAGGCTGATTCACCTGCATGTTGTGGGGTTGGTCAGACGACAACAGACGATATTGGATGATCGCGCCATCGCAGGAATACGGTGCCAGTGGACGACCAGCCTTATTCATCCCCGTTCCACAAATGTGGCTGAAAATTTAGGGATGTGCATTTCGGGTTTCGGAATCTTCACAAAATTTCCCGATTCGTGCATTCGAATTCGGCCGATTTTCCGAAAATGGCAGATCCGAATAAATTTTCGAGCCGAAACTAAAACTTTTCGGAATTTTCGAATGGAGTAGAAATGTGTAAAATCGAAATTCATTTTCGTTCAATTCCTGATTTCGGTTCCATTTCAGTAATTTCGGACATCGTATTTATATCGCTGATTCTGTAATTACATTTTTTATCATTCCCATCTCAATGTATCCTTCTTGTAAAACATGAGAAATCTCAATGTATCCTTCTTGTAAAACCAGATAAATCTCAATGTATCCTTCCTGGAAATCCAGAGAAATCTCAATGTTTTTCTCCTGGAAATCCTGAGAAATCTCAATGTATCCTTCTTGTAAAACCAGATAAATCTCAATGTATCCTTCCTGGAAATCCAGAGAAATCTCAATGTTTTTCTCCTGGAAATCCAGAGAAATCTCAATGTATCCTTCTTGTAAAACCAGATAAATCTCAATGTATCCTTCCTGGAAATCCAGAGAAATCTCAATGTTTTTCTCCTGGAAATCCTGAGAAATCTCAATGTATCCTTCTTGTAAAACCAGATAAATCTCAATGTATCCTTCCTGGAAATCCAGAGAAATCTCAATGTTTTTCTCCTGGAAATCCAGAGAAATCTCAATGTATCCTTCTTGTAAAACCAGATAAATCTCAATGTATCCTTCCTGGAAATCCTGAGAAATCTCAATGTTTTTCTCCTGGAAATCCTGAGAAATCTCAATGTATCCTTCTTGTAAAACATGAGAAATCTCAATGTATCCTTCTAGTAAAACATGAGAAATCTCAATGGCAGAATTATCGTATCGTATAATTATCGTATCCGAAAAACCATTAGTTTACGTCAAAACGAATAGACACTTTGAAACGAGGAGAACCGACGTTCCGAAAAACACGAAAATGTCCGAAATCATGAAAAAAAAGTCGATACGGAAAACGACCCGAAACAAACCGAACCGAAACGGAAATTGGCCGAAACGAAAATTTGCAAAATCCGAACGAACCGAACCGAAAAAAAAATCGGTACACAAGCCTACTGAAAATGTGCAGGACTACACACATGACCCTTGTCCATGTGATGCCCCCTTGTCTGTGCCCTGCCCTGTCGCACTCGTCCGTTCATTCACCCTCTTCCATGTGTTCACCGGTCTGATACACGCAGAAGACTCAGCATATATATGTAATAAATCTGAAGATTTTTAACAAAAAAGAGTCGGGGCCTAAAAACAGGCCTGCGCTAAATTATTATACGTAATTTTCTATTAATATTGAGTTTTTTTTATATATTATCACTCCTTTAATAATAATTCATTTTTATATTTGTAATTTAATAATACAGCACTTTATGTTTATCTTATTTTTTTCTATTAATACTTTTTTATAATTACATTTTTTTATTATGTTTTAATGTTTTATTTTATTGTATTTGTATTTTTTCTGTTACTAGTATTTTTTTATAAAAGAAATTATATCTTATTACTACATTTTATCAGTACCCTCTTGCTCCCGGGAAATAATACCACAAAAATGATGGGTTTAGACAGAAAACGAGAGGCTTAGTAGTCCTTGTCACAAGAGCTTGCAATCTATAAACGTCACAAGGGTTGTTTCAGGTAGGGGCTTTACTCACATTTTAATTACCCCCCCTCCTCCGTTCTGACCTGACGTGCTGAGCTTTAGCTGTGAATGATCCGGATGCTTCCCGGAGCCGTGTGCTGAGAGCGCCATCATTACGGCAGTAATGGCCGCTGCCTGTCACCCGCTAATGACGCTCCTGACCTTGCGGTGGTCACGGAGAGAATTAAGGCTAATTCACTTTTTTCCAAGAAAAAAAAAAACCCTTCCTGCACAGATCGGGGAAGTAAAAAGGCGTGAGTTCTCTCCGTGACATATCGGGTGTCATTTCCATGATGGATGCGTCCCCAAAGCGTGGTGCAGACAGCATTTATTTCTGCAAATGGGCATATTATTGGTCCGGCAGATCCCGGGGAGAAAGGACAATGGGCAAATAAAGCATCGAGGCCAGCGTTTTATAATCTGGAAAGGAACACACGGCGACTCTGCGCAATCATTCACACGACGCGGGGCCTGGACGATGCGCTTCGCCCCAACATACTGAGGAGACCCAGCAGCTCCGCCAGAGCATCGGCTGCCACGAGCCGCCAATAAATCAGCTCATCTGCTGGAGATAGAAAGGTGCCACGAGGCACGCGGGCACGGACTGCCGCAAAAATAACTTGTATAGCTCTTGATGCAATGTGAAAAAATACACGTACAAAGCAGGGACGTGCAGTCAGGGGCGGCAGGTGAGGCAGGGCCTCACCTGTCATTCCATTAAGTCACTGCTGCTGTGGTGGTTTTAATATTAAAATAACCTGTAAAATAAAATATATAATTTAAAAAAGTTCACATACCTGCTCCACGCTCCCTCGCCGTCCGTCTCAGTCTGTCCTCGGCTATTTTTTTTCCTTTCAGCTCGGCAGCTGCTGTGTGTGTGAATCATCACACAGACAGCAACGGCAACACTGAGCCAGCCTAGCCTATGCAATTTGCGTAGCTGAACACTACACTAATTGCGTAGCTCAATCTCAAAGACTTCCTGAATCAAAGCTCTTCAGTACCTCTGAGAGGCACTGAGAGCAATTGAATTGCTTGAGCCAGTGGGAAAGCACCATTGGTCTCAAGCCATTCAATTTTTTTAAAAAACACCCCCATGGGAGGCTGGGCCTCCCTTGAATTGATTGGTGCAGGACAGTCATGCGACTGTCCTCGTCAGTCACGGGGGCCTGCCGCTAGGCTGTGTGCCTGGAGGCACATCCTGGAGAGCAGAAAAAGATCCTGGGGAGCCCTGAGAGCAGCAGTATTATGGCACACTGGAATGTATATGGCACACTGCTGGCACTCTGGTATTTGACATCAGCCAGTTTCTGGGGAGCACTGAAGCTACGTAACCCGTGTAAATCTGGCTCTGATACCAGTCACTGACCTCACTGCACGTCACTGGTACAAAGTGTAACGCTAATAAATGGTCAGGATCTAACGGAGGCGTCACCTGCTACACCATATCCACTTCACCTTGCTGAGGAGGTTACGCTGCCAGGGCCTGTCCCTGCACCCCTCCCCTCTCAAAACGGTTTTCTTAAAAATGAGCTTTAAAAGGTGAGATTGACAGGTTTGTGGGTGGAGTTCCAAACACGCATCAGTGTAACTCCACCCACAAACCTGTCAGTTAAACAGACTGTAGTGTAGCTCCACCCAAAAACCTGTACAAGCTCTGAAGATCATTTATTTAAACTGTGTTTCATCCAATGCCGGACGCAGCCAAACGTACATCCAGCGCCAGACGCCAGCAAACGTACATCCAGCGCCGGAGGCTGCCAAACGTACATCCAGCGCCGGAGGCCGCCAAACTTACATCCAGCGCCGGACGCCGGCAAACGTACATCCAGCGCCGGAGGCTGCCAAACGTACATCCAGCGCCGGAGGCTGCCAAACGTACATCCAGCGCCGGACGTCGCCAAACGTACATCCAGCGCCGGACGTCGCCAAACGTACATCCAGCGCCGGACGCAGCCAAACGTACATCCAGCGCCGGACGGCGCCAAACGTACATCCAGCGCCGGACGCCGGCAAACGTACATCCAGCACCAGAGGCCGCCAAACTTAGATCCAGCGCCGGATGTCGCCAAATGTGAATCCAGCGCCGGAGGCCGCCAAACTTACATCCAGCGCCGGACGCCGCCAAACTTACATCAGGAGAGAATGTTCATTGACTTTGCCGGGCACACGTGGTTTGGCAGTGAAGCCCCACAGTCACGCCTGCTCCGTGGGTTTCCGCATTGGCCTTGCATTAAAACGCATGTTTTTCCCCTTATTTTTCAGAATTTTTTACCTTTTATTCATTTTTCGCTGACACTGTCATTTCACTATATGAACAGCGATACCCACAATGCCTTGCTGCTGTGCATGCTCTTTGTATAAAGAGAGGATTCTTATACACAGGCAGCACCAAGGTCTGCCATGTCTCCTGAACCCACAGGAGTAACACATGAAAAGTGCTGCCCTGCATTATGTGTCATTCATGGGTAACTGGCAGGTAGGGTTGTGCAATTAATCGCAATCGCAAAAAAATCGCGATTTAAGCACATGCAATTTTATCTATTCAGTTTATTGGCTCCCTATAAGCTTCCGGCGGCATGGAGCTTTGGGCGCTCGCAGGGGGAACCACGTGTACAGCCGCGTTCTCCCGGCTCGTCACGTGGTTCCCCCAGGCGAGCGCCCAAGCTCCATGCCGCCGGAAGCTCACAGGGAGCCGAACACGCGGCGCAAAGAGGTGAGCTGGGGCAGTATCCATGTGCTGGGGCAGTATATCCATGTGTGTGCTGGGGCAGTATATCCATGTGCTGGGGCAGTATATCCATGTGCTGGGGCAGTATATCCATGTGCTGGGGCAGTATATCCATGTGCTGGGGCAGTATATCCATGTGCTGGGGCATATCCATGTGCTGGGGCAGTATATCCATGTGCTGGGGCAGTATATCCATGTGCTGGGGCAGTATATCCATGTGCTAATCGCAAATAAAATCGCAATCGCAATATGATTATTTTGTCCATATTGCACAGCCCTACTGGCAGTTATCAATCCTACATAGTGTAAGGCAGCGTGTTCCATCCCATGAGATCAGTGTGAAACCTGGATTTCGGTTTCATGATGAGAAATAAGTCTGCTTCCCCTGTGCGACCCCCCCAGCCCTTCCCCTGCACCCCTCAGCCATTCCCTGCTCTCCCCCAGCCCTTCCCTTGCGCCCCCAGCCCTCCTCCTGCACCCCAACCCTGCCCCTGCGCCCCCAGCCCTCCCTGTGCCCCCTGCAACCTTGCACGCTTTATTTCCATCCTCTTTCTTGCCCATCGTTACAGACTCTGTGCCGATATTAACTCGTTCTCTGTTTCCACATTGTTCCTCGCTGCAATCCAACTCGTTGAGCGATCCCTGCAGACAGAAACGCGCCGGGGGCAGCTCGCGCTCGCGTGTAATGAATACAATAATTAGTTTAGTGTTACCCTGGGGCGGCATTCCCCCACTTTAATGTTATCATTTATCCCAATAAATAAACACCCTGTGCAAAATACCAGAAATAACGGCCTCGCAATCAGCAAGATTAACCGTTTCCTGGGAGGGAGCTCTGGATAAAATGGAGGGGGCTCAATAAAATGCAGGGGGCTCTGTATAACACATAACACAGGAGGCTCTGGCACTGGATAGTGTGGGGGGCCCCAGCTCGGGATTATTTAGTTATAAAGTATTTCCTCAGGACGGATACATTGAGATTCTCTCGTTTCAGTTTGTCCTGGATTCAAGAAGATTGAATTGTTACAGAAACACAAAGTAATAAAATGCAAGATATTAAAAACACAAATATACAGATTAACCCAGAAAATAAATATGTAGCAAATATAGTCACTGTGTTACATGTTTACAGGCGCATTCTGTATATAGTCACTGTGTTACATGTTTACAGGTGCATTCTGTATATAGTCACTGTTACATGTTTACAGGCGCATTCTGTATATAGTCACTATGTTACATGTTTACAGGTGCATTCTGTATATAGTCACTATGTTACATGTTTACAGGCGCATTCTGTATATAGTCACTGTGTTACAGGTTTACAAGTGCATTCTGTATATAGTCACTATGTTACATGTTTACAGGCGCATTCTGTATATAGTCATTATGTTGCATGTTTACAGGTGCATTCTGTATATAGTCACTGTGTTACATGTTTACAGGTGCATTCTGTATATAATCACTATGTTACATGTTTACAGGTGCATTCTGTATATAGTCACTGTGTTACATGTTTACAGGTGCATTCTGTATATAGTCACTGTTACATGTTTACAGGCGCATTCTGTATATAGTCACTATGTTACATGTTTACAGGCGCATTCTGTATATAGTCACTGTGTTACATGTTTACAGGCGCATTCTTTATATAGTCACTGTGTTACATGTTTACAGGTGCATTCTGTATATAGTCACTATGTTACATGTTTACAGGTGCATTCTGTATATAGTCACTGTGTTACATGTTTACAGGTGCATTCTGTATATAGTCACTGTGTTACATGTTTACAGGTGCATTCTGTATACAGTCACTGTGTTACATGTTTACAGGCGCATTCTTTATATAGTCACTGTGTTACATGTTTACAGGTGCATTCTGTATATAGTCACTGTGTTACATGTTTACAGGTGCATTCTGTATATAGTCACTGTGTTACATGTTTACAGGTGCATTCTGTATATAGTCACTGTGTTACATGTTTACAGGCGCATTCTTTATATAGTCACTGTGTTACATGTTTACAGGCGCATTCTGTATATAGTGTGACTGTCTGGTTGTGAAAGGCAGGTATTTGGGACCTAGGATTCTGCATAGCCTGTACCCACTACATGGGTGAACTACATTTCCCAGCAGGCAGCTCTGCAGGTGTGGGATTACTCAAGGCACACCTAAGGTTAATTGAGGAAAAAATGCTGTTTAAAAGTTCAGAGCAGGAACTGCTCATGGCCTTGTTCTTCCTTTTCTGGTGGTGAACAAGAGAGGACAGAACTTTCAAGGTGGAAAGGACTGAAAGGTACATAAGTGTTTGCATGTCATGAGTGTTTTGTTTCACTGGTAAATGGAGTTAGCCATCCAGTGTTAGTCAGGAATTGACTGTTTAGTTATTGCTCTGTTGAGAGCGAGGATTTGTTTTCTGTTTAATTTTATTTTGAACTGCATGTGAAACACATTTACTTGAAGAAATAAAGTCTTGTTTAAAAGGATTCCCAGTGTCTGTTCAACTTACCCTAGAAGACTATGAGGCTGATCCCTAATTTGTGACGGTCAATCACATATGGTGGAGGATGCGGGCAGTCTTGCACTGCAGAGTCTGAGGGTCGAAGACAATGAAGGATATGTTAAAGGCTTTGCTGCAGGCCACTGCAGCGCAACAGCAGAATACTGTTGTGCAACAGGAGACCAACCCAATGCTGGGGGCGCAAATAACTGAGCAACAGAACATTACACAGATACTCCAAAAGGAGGTGCAACTGAGCACAGCCACATCCAACAACAGGCTCCACTACAAAGTTCCCATGAAATTAGCGGGATCAGATCAAGTAATTTTCTCCAGAAAATGGCAGAATCTGATGATGTAGAAGCATACCTCCTGACATTTGAGAGGACTGCTGAAAGAGAACACTGGCCACCTGGACAATGGGCTGGCCTATTGGCACCATTCTTGAGTGGGGAGCCCCAGAAAGCCTATTTTGATCTGGGGCCAAGCCAAGCTAATGACTAGGTCAAACTGATAGCAGAAATATTGACCCGGTTGGGTGTCACGGCAGCAGTACGTGCTCAAAGGTTTCAAGCCTGGATATTCCATCAGGAGAAACCACCACAATCACAGATGTATGATCTGATCCACCTGGCACGCAAGTGGTTGCAACCTGTGACGTTCTGGGTCTCTGGCGCCCCCTCTGGCAATACTGGACATTGCTTTTAGTTCTGGACATTTGGTTCACGTCCAAGCCTGATCAGTACCTGGACTCCATTGGTTCACCCTGGACCATTTTGTATAAATGGACCACTCCCTTAGTAGGGTGCGGTCTCATTCATCCTGGATCAGTCATTCAGCTCATGTCTGGTTTGCCTTGCTCTAGATTCATCCTGAATCATCTATTCAGTTCAGTCTGTCTTCAAGCTCCTGTCTGGTTTGCCTTGGTCTAATTTTATCCTGTTCAGTCTGTCTGTCTTCCAGCTCGCTCATGTCTGGTCTTTCCCTGGTCTAGATTTATCCTGTTAAGCCTGTTTTCCTGGTCATTCTGTTTACAGGCTCATGTCTGGTTTGCACTGTTTTTCTTGCCTTCTTGTATCATGTTTAATTCTGCCTCCCATGTTTAGTTGCCTATTTTGTTTATACCTGGTTTTCTTTATATTTCTTGCCGTGAGGTTAAAGGCTCTGTTTATTGTATTTAAGTTCTTGGTTCTAGAATAAATTATATATTTTATATTTTTCTAGTTCAGGCTCATGGTCTATTTTCACTGCTCATTAGGCTCACACCCCTCTCTGTTAGGTCAGGTCCCTGACCCCCATCGTGACACAACCAGAGTTGAATACCGCAGCTCGAATAATTGAACAACTTGTGATGGACTGCTTCGTAAGGAGCTTATCTTCACCCCTTCACAAGTGTGTCATACAAGGAAACCCCCGCACGGCTGAGTTGACCACCCTTGTTGAAAGATCAACAGCCACCAGATATCTATCAGAAATGACTACTGTTGAGCGGATACAGAATGGAAAAGCTAAAGAGGGCAACCGAACCAGTAAGACTGTTTCCTGGTTTAAAGGTTGTTGGGAAGTCCTCTACTATTGGAAAAAACTTTGGCCCTAATGACTATCCAATTAAAGGGAAATGGTCCCCAAGATAACAGCAGCCTGGCACATGGCCTCAAAGACCATTAGAGTCACAGGGTAAATGTTATAGGTGCCAGGAATACGGTCATTTCATGAAGGACTGCCCACTGTCTACTGATTTCTCTAAACAGTTCGTTGTGCAAACCGATGCGTCAGATGTTGGTATAAGGGCTGTTTTATCTCAGGAAGTTCAGGGTGAAGAACATCCTGTTATGTATTTGAGCACGAAACTCAATTCTCATGAGAAAAACTACTCCATAGTGGAGAAAGAATGTCTGGCCATCAAATGGGCACTGGAGTCCCTGAAGTATTATTTGTTAGGACGACCCTTTAAGCTGCTGACTGATCATGCTCCTCTCACGTGGATGAGCCGAAATAGGGAAACTACCGCTAGGGTGACCCGTTGGTTTCTTAGCCTGCAACCCTTAGATTTCTCAGTGGAACACAAGGCAAGTTCTGCGCTGGGTAATGCAGATGGTCTTTTAAGGGCTCACTGTCTGTTGTCTACGGTCGCTCACCCCGGTTGGTTTGAGCTGGGGGGGGGGAGGATGTGTGACTGTGTCAGAGGTATGGTTGTGGAAGGCAGGTATTTGGGACCTAGGATTCTGCATAGCCTGTACCCACTACGGGCCCTATTACATTCTATGCACACTTGTTAACGCGTGCGCAAAAACGCATTAACGCGAGAGGCAAAACCCTTTGCGCTGAACGTCGTATTCCGACGTTCGCGCACAAAATGCACGTTAACGTCTAACGCGAGTGACCCTGCGTGAACCCAGCGCGAGCGCAAGTTCGTGCACGCATCCCATACTTAACATTGTGAGCGCCAATGCGTTAGTGCGTTGGTACGTGGATGGTATTACAATCTTCGCGCAACGAAAGTTTGCGCGCATTTTCGTAACGTCTTTGAAAAGCAGGTGGTAACTGTAAATGTGATCGTTCTGGGCGAAACGAAATACACCAGCACGAAAAAAAAAAATACAGTACAGTTACACATTCTACACATACCCAAACAATAAAATTTATAAATTGTGTCATTGTTATTTTTTCCTTTTTGACTGGTGGTTGTTAATTTTGTTTTTTACCTTTTTATTAGTTTGTAAATATTTTATTGGAAATGGGTGATTGATGTTGGTTGATTCCCGTGACAAATCCCGTGACAAAACAGTCTGCCCACCGATTCCTGCACGCAACGTTCATTCGCGAACGGCTTTGCGCGTCGGATTTGCGCACGAAAAATCTTGGAGGAAGAAAAAATGCGCTCTTATCAGGAATATCGCGTTAATTTTCGCGCGATAATGTTTTTGTTCATGCGGGAAAAAAATTGCGCTGCGCAAGCGCAATTTCGCAGAGAATGTAATATGGCCATACATGGGTGAACTACATTTCCCAGCAGGCAGCTCTGCAGGTGTGAGATTACTCAAGCCACACCTAAAGTTAAATGAGGAAAAAATGCTGTTTAAAACTTCAGAGCAGGAGCTGCTCATGGCCTTGGTCTTCCTTTCCTGGTGGTTAACAAGAGAGGACAGAACTTAACTCAAGGTGGAAAGGACTGAAAGGTATACAAGTGTTTCCATGTCATGAGAGTTTTGTTTCACTGGTAAATGGAGTTAGCATCCAGTGTGAGTCAGGGATTGACTGTTTACTTATTGCTCTGGTGAGAGCGAGGATTTGTTTTCTGTTTAATTTTATTTTGAACTGCATGTGAAACACATTTACTTAGAGAAGAAATAAAGTCTTGTTTAAAAGGATTTCCAGTGTCTGTCTTCTAGGGTAAGCTGAACAATGAGACTGATCCCTAATTTGTGACGGTCAATCACAATAGTTACTATGTTACATGTTTACAGGTGCATTCTGTATATAGTCACTATGTTACAGGTGCATTCTGTATATAGTCACTATGTTACATGTTTACAGGCGCACACTCTGTATATAGTCACTGTCACATGTTTACAGGCGCATTCTGTATATAGTCACTATGTTTCATGTTTACAGGTGCATTCTGTATATAGTCACTGTGTTACAGGTGCATTCTGTATATAGTCACTATGTTACATGTTTACAGGCACACTCTGTATATAGTCACTGTCACATGTTTACAGGTGCATTCTGTATATAGTCACTATGTTACATGTTTACAGGTGCATTCTGTATATAGTCACTATGTTACAGGTGCATTCTGTATATAGTCACTATGTTACATGTTTACAGGCACACTCTGTATATAGTCACTGTCACATGTTTACAGGTGCATTCTGTATATAGTCACTATGTTACATGTTTACAGGTGCATTCTGTATATAGTCACTATGTTACATATTTACAGGTGCATTCTGTATATAGTCACTATGTTACATATTTACAGGTGCATTCTGTATATAGTCACTGTTACATGTTTACAGGTGCATTCTGTATATAGTCACTGTGTTACATGTTTACAGGCACACTCTGTATATAGTCACTATGTTACATGTTTACAGGTGCATTCTGTATATAGTCACTATGTTACATGTTTACAGGCGCATTCTGTATTTAGTCACTGTGTTACATGTTTATTATTATTATTATTATTATTATTATTATTAATTTATAAAGCGCCAGCATATTCCGCAGCGCTGTACAATAAGCACAGTACAGACAGGGTTACAATACATTGAACAACATTTGACAAACAGTACAGGAGGAGATGAGGGCCCTATTCCCGTAGGAACTCACAATCTAGGAGGGTTGGGGTTGGAAACAGGGGAGAGGACTGTAAGGTGAGAGTGATTGATGGTTGTGTCAGTGAGTTGGGGGTCGGCTTCCCTAAATAGCAATGTTTCAGGGAGCGTTGAAGGAAGAGAAGTTAGGGGAAAGTCTGACAGCATTGAGGGAGAGCGTTCCAGAGAGTGGGGGCTGCACGTGAGAAATCCTGCAGTCTATCATGGGAAGAGGTGATGCGGGGAGAAGCTAGGCGCAGGTCACTGTTTTGACCTTAGGAGCGGGCTGGGGTGTTATTTTGGTGATTAGTGAGGACAGGTAGTGGGGCGCTGAGTTACAGGTGCATTCTGTATATAGTCACTGTGTTACATGTTTACAGGCACACTCTGTATATAGTCACTATGTTACATGTTTACAGGCGCATTCTGTATATAGTCACTGTGTTACATGTTTACAGGTGCATTCTGTATATAGTCACTGTGTTACATGTTTACAGGCACATTCTGTATATAGTCACTGTGTTACAGGTTTACAGGTGCATTCTTTATATAGTCACTATGTTACATGTGTACAGGTGCATTCTGTATGTAGTCACTATGTTACATGTTTACAGGTGCATTCTGTATGTAGTCACTGTGTTACATGTTTACAGGTGCATTCTTTATATAGTCACTGTTACATGTTTACAGACGCATTCTGTATATAGTCACTATGTTACATGTTTACAGGTGCATTCTGTATATAGTCACTGTTAGGGATGCACCGATACCACTTTTTTAAGACCGAGTACGAGTACCGATACTTTTTAAAAGTACTCACCGATACCGAGTACTTTTATGTAATGTCATGTGATGCTTTCCAGTAAGAACAGACCTCATATAAAAATGTATATGAGATTTGCCCCCAGCTCACATGGATTTGCCCCCAGCTCACATGGATTTGCCCCCAGCTCACATGGATTTGCCCCAAGCACTCATGGATTTGCCCCCAGGTCACATGGATTTGCCCCCAGCACTCATGGATTTGCCCCCAGCTCTGATGGATATGCCCCAGCTCTGATGGATTTGCCCCCAGCACTGATGGATATGTCCCCCAGGTCTCATGGATTTACCCCCAGGTCTCATGGATTTACCCCCAGGTCTCATGGATTTGCCCCCAGGTCTCATGGATTTACCCCAGGTCTCATGGATTTACCCCCAGGTCTCATGGATTTGCCCCCAGGTCTCATGGATTTGCCCCCAGGTCTCATGGATTTACCCCCAGGTCTCATGGATTTGCCCCCAGGTCTCATGGATTTATCCCCAGGTCTCATGGATTTACCCCCGGTCTCATGGATTTACCCCCAGGTCTCATGGATTTACCCCCAGGTCTCATGGATTTACCCCAGGTCTCATGGATTTGCCCCCAGGTCTTCTCATGGATTTGCCCCCAGCTCGAACGCTGGGGAAGCTGGCCGCGTGCATGAAAAGCACGCGGCCAGCGTTCCCCTCCGGCGCGCCGCGATACTCACCCATCCTGAAGGTCCGGTCGCTGGGCAGTGATGCGATCACGTGGCCGCCGGGCGCATCTGTGACGCTGCCTCCAGCTGAGAGGCAGCGTCACAGGAGCGCCCAGTGGCCGCGGGAACGCATCACTGCCCAGCGACCGGACCTTCAGGATGGGTGAGTATCGCGGCGCGCCGGAGGGGAACGCTGGCCACGTGCTTTTCATGCACGCGGCCAGCTTCCCCAGCCCTGCGGATACCGGCAAGCCGGCCCAGCGCCGGCTTCTGGTATCGGCGGGATGTATCGGGCCGTTTGCACGAGTAACAAGTACTCGTGCAAACGGCAATATCGGCCCCGATACCGATACTAGTATCGGTATCGGTGCATCCCTAGTCACTGTGTTACATGTTTACAGGTGCATTCTGTATATAGTCACTGTTACATGTTTACTGGTGCATTCTGTGTATAGTCACTATGTTACAGGCGCATTCTGTATATAGTCACTGTGTTACATGTTTACAGGCGCATTCTGTATATAGTCACTATGTTACATGTTTACAGGTGCATTCTGTATATAGTCACTATGTTACATGTTTACAGGTGCATTCTGTATATAGTCACTATGTTACATGTTTACAGGTGCATTCTGTATATAGTCACAGTGTTACATGTTTACAGGTGCATTCTGTATATAGTCACTGTTACATGTTTACTGGTGCATTCTGTGTATAGTCACTATGTTACATGTTTACAGGTGCATTCTGTATATAGTCACTGTGTTACATGTTTACTGGTGCATTCTGTATATAGTCACTATGTTACAGGCGCATTCTGTATATAGTCACTGTGTTACATGTTTACAGGTGCATTCTGTATATAGTCACTGTTACATGTTTACAGGTGCATTCTGTATACAGTCACTGTGTTACATGTTTACAGGTGCATTCTGTATATAGTCACTATGTTACATGTTTACAGGTGCATTCTGTATATAGTCACTATGTTACATGTTTACAGGTGCATTCTGTATATAGTCACTATGTTACATGTTTACAGGTGCATTCTGTATATAGTCACTGTGTTACATGTTTACAAGTGCATTCTGTATATAGTCACTATGTTACATGTTTACAGGTGCATTCTGTATATAGTCACTATGTTACATGTTTACAGGTGCATTCTGTATATAGTCACTATGTTACATGTTTACAGGTGCATTCTGTATATAGTCACTATGTTACATGTTTACAGGTGCATTCTGTATATAGTCACTGTGTTACATGTTTACAGGTGCATTCTGTATATAGTCACAGTGTTACATGTTTACAGGTGCATTCTGTATATAGTCACTGTTACATGTTTACAGGTGCATTCTGTATATAGTCACTGTTACATGTTTACTGGTGCATTCTGTGTATAGTCACTATGTTACAGGTGCATTCTGTATATAGTCATTATGTTACATGTTTACAGGTGCATTCTGTATTGAGGTATGTTAGTAAGGAGCTCTTAAGTGACTTTAGACTGGGGGAAGATTTGATGTGTCTGGGAGGTTATTCCATAATTGCGGTGCTCTGTAGGAAAATGAGGATGGAGCCACTTTCTTTTTATATTGTGGTATTGCAAGTAAGGTGCAGGTTTTGAAATCAGATGAGAGTTTTTCGATGTGGGGCCAAAGGATAGATTAGGGTCCAACCACATACCTAGATATTTGAGAGAAGTGACTGTGGTCAGCGTGTCATGTGATTTTGTCCCAACACATAGATGGGGATTTTGCAATTTGTGTAGTTTAGGTTTTGTTCCGAGGGATGGGTTGTTGCTACTGTTGTAAACGGAGTAAAAAAAACTGGTTGTGTCTGACATAACTCTAGAACTAAATCATACCTACAGGGTTATTCAGAGAGCGGTGAAAATCAGGAGAATGGCTGGAGAATGGAAAATTCAAGGTCAAAATAGCCAAACCAGAAAAAATCTCCCATTTATCTCACTTTCCAAATCGGCTATTTTGACCTATTCTCCTTCTTTTCACCTCTCTCTGAATAACCCTGCTAGTAAAGCAGCGACGCGTCTTCTCCAATCAGCTCCGAAGCTGAGGTTATTTACGTTTAATTCAGTCTGACTCTAAACAGTGTGAGCTGCACACAGGACAATTAAATAGATTAATCAATACCCATTAATCGATTATGGAAATAGTTGACGACTATTTTAATCATCGATTTGTTGTTTCAGTCTTAGTTATGTTTGATCCACTTTTCTACCTCTGTGAATTATGTTGGGGGGGCTCTGGCACTGGATAGTGGGGGGGGTTTAGGCCTCAGGGAGTAGGATTGGGAGCGGCAGTGCATGGCGCGGGCCTCAGGGAGGAGGATTGGGAGCGGCAGTGCATGGCGCGGGCCTCAGGGAGGATTGGGAGCGGCAGTGCATGGCGCAGGCCTCAGGGAGGATTGGGGTGGCAGTGCATGGCGCGGGCCTCAGGGAGGATTGGGAGCGGCAGTGCATGGCGCGGGCCTCGGAGGATTGGGGTGGCAGTGCATGGCGCGGGCCTCAGGGAGGATTGGGGTGGCAGTGCATGGCGCGGGCCTCAGGGAGGATTGGGAGCGGCAGTGCATGGCGCGGGCCTCAGGGAGGATTGGGGTGGCAGTGCATGGCGCGGGCCTCAGGGAGGATTGGGAGCGGCAGTGCATGGTGCGGGCCTCAGGGAGGATTGGGAGGGCAGTGCATGGCGCGGGCCTCAGGGAGGATTGGGAGCGGCAGTGCATGGCGCGGGCCTCAGGGAGGATTGGGGTGGCAGTGCATGGCGCGGGCCTCAGGGAGGATTGGGGTGGCAGTGCATGGCGCGGGCCTCAGGGAGGATTGGGGTGGCAGTGCATGGCGCGGGCCTCGGAGGAGGATTGGGAGCGGCAGTGCATGGCGCGGGCCTCAGGGAGGATTGGGGTGGCAGTGCATGGCTCGGGCCTCAGGGAGGATTGGGGTGGCAGTTGCATGGCTCGGGCCTCAGGGAGGAGGATTGGGAGCGGCAGTGCATGGCGCGGGCCTCAGGGAGGATTGGGAGCGGCAGTGCATGGCGCGGGCCTCGGAGGATTGGGAGCGGCAGTGCATGGCGCGGGCCTCAGGGAGGATTGGGGTGGCAGTGGCATGGTGCGGGCCTCAGGGAGGATTGGGAGCGGCAGTGCATGGCGCAGGCCTCAGGGAGGATTGGGGCGGCAGTGCATGGCGCGGGCCTCGGAGGATTGGGAGCGGCAGTGCATGGCGCAGGCCTCAGGGAGGATTGGGGTGGCAGTGCATGGCGCGGGCCTCAGGGAGGATTGGGAGCGGCAGTGCATGGCGCGGGCCTCAGGGAGGATTGGGGTGGCAGTGCATGGCGCGGGCCTCAGGGAGGATTGGGAGCGGCAGTGCATGGTGCGGGCCTCAGGGAGGATTGGGAGCGGCAGTGCATGGCGCGGGCCTCAGGGAGGATTGGGAGCGGCAGTGCATGGCGCGGGCCTCAGGGAGGATTGGGGTGGCAGTGCATGGCGCGGGCCTCAGGGAGGATTGGGGTGGCAGTGCATGGCATGGGCCTCAGGGAGGATTGGGAGCGGCAGTGCATGGCGCGGGCCTCAGGGAGGATTGGGAGCGGCAGTGCATGGCGCGGGCCTCAGGGAGGATTGGGAGCGGCAGTGCATGGCACGGGCCTCGGGGAGGATTGGGGTGGCAGTGCATGGCGCGGGCCTCAGGGAGGATTGGGAGCGGCAGTGCATGGCGCGGGCTCGGAGGATTGGGAGCGGCAGTGCATGGCGCGGGCCTCAGGGAGGATTGGGAGCGGCAGGTGCATGGCGCGGGCCTCAGGGAGGATTGGGGTGGCAGTGCATGGCGCGGGCCTCAGGGTGGATTGGAGTGGCAGTGCATGGCGCGGGCCTCAGGGAGGATTGGGAGCGGCAGTGCATGGCGCGGGCCTCGGAGGATTGGGGTGGCAGTGCATGGCGCAGGCCTCAGGGAGGAGGATTGGGAGCGGCAGTGCATGGTGTGGGCCTCAGGGAGGAGGATTGGGAGCGGCAGTGCATGGCGCGGGCCTCGGAGGATTGGGGTGGCAGTGCATGGCGCGGGCCTCAGGGAGGAGGATTGGGAGCGGCAGTGCACGGTGTGGGCCTCAGAGCTGGCGCTCGGCTCTATTCATCCTCTAATAAGAGATAAAGCTGCGATTCAGAGCAAACTAATGAGAGGAGACCCGCAGGGAGCGAGCCGAACACACACCGCCCACAACCGGGCTCCAGCCGCCGGGACACAATGCCATGCAGGGATCCGTGCCAAGCCAGCTGTCAGAATCTGGGGGTCAACCTGAGGGGCCCAACAATTCATCTGAGCGGCGGCGGACGAGACATGGACGTCCCTCTATTTTCCCGTCCAGAAGGCGCAGGCTGAGGAACAAAATCCACTCCCTCATATTGACGAGCGCGCCAATCATTTCCTTCATGTTGGATCCTTCATGTTGGATGTTACTGGATTCGAGAGTGGATCCATCCGGCAAACACAACTATTGCTTGATTACTTTCCCACACGTGCGGCATGGGATATGTGCATGTGGCAAATGAGGGGTTAATCTGCTTTCAGTGCCGGGAATATCTCCAGAAGGAATCGTGGACTCGCTGCGCCGGATCCCGGGATCTATGTGACGTTGACAGGTTTGGGGAAACCTATTTTCATTCACTTTCTGCAGCAAATCTGTAAACCTCAAACACGCAATATTCCCGTCACACGTGAGGACGTGGCATTCTGCCGGATTCCAGCGCCGGCCCCGCGGTATGTGTGTATATAACTCCCCGGGCTGCGCCGTGCGCAGGAATGAGACGACGCGGATTCACCGCTATCCATTAATCGAATCGGAGAAATCCTGAAACTACGCCCAGATCCATCACATAGGATCACTGCACATTCTGAGGGATCACTGCACATTCTGAGGGATCACTGCACATTCTGGGGGATCACTGCACATTCTGGGGGATCACTGCACATTCTGATGGATCACTGCACATTCTGGGGGATCACTGCACATTCTGATGGATCACTGCACATTCTGGGGGATCACTGCACATTCTGAGGGATCACTGCACATTCTGAGGGATCACTGCACATTCTGAGGGATCACTGCACATTCTGGGGGATCACTGCACATTCTGATGGATCACTGCACATTCTGGGGATTCACTGCACATTCTGGGGGATTCACTGCACATTCTGGGGGATCACTGCACATTCTGAGGGATCACTGCACATTCTGGGGGATCACTGCACATTCTGGGGGATTCACGGCACATTCTGAGGGTTCACTGCACAGTCTGAGGGCTCACTGCACATTCTGGGGGATCACTGCACATTCTGGGGATCACTGCACATTCTGGGGGATTCACTGCACATTCTGGGGGTTCACTGCACAGTCTGAGGGCTCACTGCACATTCTGGGGGATCACTGCACATTCTGGGGGATTCACTGCACATTCTGGGGGTTCACTGCACAGTCTGAGGGATCACTGCACATTCTGAGGGATCACTGCACATTCTGGGGGATTCACTGCACATTCGGTGGGTTCACTGCACATTCGGTGAGTTCACTGCACATTCTGGGGGATCACGTCACATTCTGGGGGATCACGTCACATTTTGAGGGATCACGTCACATTCTGGGGGATCACGTCACATTCTGGGTGATCACGTCACATTTTGAGGGATCACGTCACATTCTGGGGGATCACGTCACATTCTGGGGGATCACGTCACGTTCTGGGGGATCACGTCACGTTCTGGGGGATCACGTCACGTTCTGGGGAATCACGTCACATTCTGGGGAATCACGTCACATTCTGGGGGATCACGTCACATTCTGGGGAATCACGTCACATTCTGGGGATCACGTCACATTCTGGGGAATCACGTCACGTTCTGGGGAATCACGTCACATTCTGGGGGATCACGTCACATTCTGGGGGATCACGTCACGTTCTGGGGAATCACGTCACATTCTGGGGATCACGTCACGTTCTGGGGGATCACGTCACGTTCTGGGGGATCACGTCACGTTCTGGGGAATCACGTCACATTCTGGGGAATCACGTCACATTCTGGGGGATCACGTCACATTCTGGGGAATCACGTCACATTCGGGGGATCACGTCACATTCTGGGGAATCACGTCACGTTCTGGGGAATCACGTCACATTCTGGGGAATCACGTCACATTCTGGGGAGGATCACGTCACATTCTGGGGGATCACGTCACATTCTGGGGAATCACGTCACATTCTGGGGGATCACGTCACATTCTGGGGAATCACGTCACATTCTGGGGAATCACGTCACATTCTGGGGGATCACGTCACATTCTGGGGGATCACGTCACATTCTGGGGGATCACGTCACATTCTGGGGAATCACGTCACATTCTGGGGGATCACGTCACATTCTGGGGAATCACGTCACGTTCTGGGGAATCACGTCACATTCTGGGGAATCACGTCACATTCTGAGGGATCACAGCACATTCTGGGGGATCACGTCACATTCTGGGGGATCACCGCACATTTTGAGGGATCAGAAGTCCGCGGACTTTGCTTTTATAAAAAGCAAGACATAAATAAACGGCGAATGAGGTAAAGGCTGGTTTAGGAGGAGGATTTATGGAAAGTTATAACCCTTGACCTGTTCCTTTTAACGTTTCCATGGCGACGCACACATACATCGCGGGATGAGACGCTCATTAACCTGCAGTGCACTTGGTTTATTCTTTTGCCTGTTTTTTGGGGCCGTTTGCGCATTGTTCTAATATTCCATCCTGCGCCGCAGTGAGCGATGGCTCCTGCACAGAGCGCGGCGCGGCTGGCATTACAGTCTTATTAAAGTGATAAATGCATCCGCGAGTGCAGAGAATAACGGCGCGAGGCCGGCACAATGCAGCAAAGGTCAACCCTGCGCCGACGGAGAGCCAGAGGCTGGGATAACTGCGTATAGTAACAGGGAGGGCTACTGCTCCGCGTATACTAACACTGCGGGTGGGAAGGGGTTAATGCTCTGTGTATATAGTAACACTGCGGGATGGAGGGGGTTAATGTTCTGTGTATATAGTAACACTGCGGGATGGAGGGGTTAATGCTCTGTGTATAGTAACACTGTGGGGTGGAGGGGGTTAATGCTCTGTGTATAGTAACACTGTGGGGTGGAGGGGGTTAATGCTCTGTGTATAGTAACACTGCGGGATGGAGGGGGTTAATGCTCTGTGTATATAGTAACACTGCGGGGTGGAGGGGGTTAATGCTCTGTGTATAGTAACACTGCGGGATGGAGGGGGTTAATGCTCTGTGTATAGTAACACTGCGGGATGGAGGGGTTAATGCTCTGTGTATAGTAACACTGCGGGATGGAGGGGTTAATGCTCTGTGTATAGTAACACTGCGGGATGGAGGGGGTTAATGCTCTGTGTATAGTAACACTGCGGGATGGAGGGGGTTAATGCTCTGTGTATATAGTAACACTGCGGGATGGAGGGGGTTAATGCTCGGTGTATAGTAACACTGTGGGATGGAGGGGTTAATGCTCTGTGTATAGTAACACTGTGGGGAGGGAGTTAATGCTCTGTGTATATAGTAACACTGTGGGGAGGGAGTTAATGCTCTGTGTATAGTAACACTGTGGGGTGGAGGGGGTTAATGCTCTGTGTATAGTAACACTGTGGGGTGGAGGGGGTTAATGCTCTGTGTATAGTAACACTGCGGGATGGAGGGGGTTAATGCTCTGTGTATATAGTAACACTGCGGGGTGGAGGGGGTTAATGCTCTGTGTATAGTAACACTGCGGGGTGGAGGGGGTTAATGCTCTGTGTATAGTAACACTGCGGGATGGAGGGGTTAATGCTCTGTGTAGAGTAACACTGCGGGATGGAGGGGGTTAATGCTCGGTGTATATAGTAACACTGCGGGATGGAGGGGGTTAATGCTCGGTGTATATAGTAACACTGCGGGGTGGAGGGGGTTAATGCTCTGTGTATAGTCACACTGCGGGATGGAGTGGGTTAATGCTCTGTGTATATAGTAACACTGCGGGGTGGAGGGGGTTAATGCTCTGTGTATAGTCACACTGCGGGATGGAGTGGGTTAATGCTCTGTGTATATAGTAACACTGCGGGGTGGAGGGGGTTAATGCTCTGTGTATAGTAACCCTGCGGGATGGAGGGGGTTAATGCTCTGTGTATATAGTAACACTGCGGGATGGAGGGGGTTAATGCTCTGTGTATAGTAACCCTGCGGGATGGAGGGGGTTAATGCTCTGTGTATAGTCACACTGCGGGATGGAGGGGGTTAATGCTCTGTGTATAGTCACACTGCGGGATAGAGTGGGTTAATGCTCTGTGTATATAGTAACACTGGGGCCACTCGGGCTAATTGCCTTGATAAAGCAGCTGCAGCGCAGGCCAGTCACACTGTGAGACGCGCTGGGGGCCGCACGCAGTAAGACGCACCGGGCCCCTGGGGCCGCACACAGTGTCTGGCTGAGCTGATTCGTGCTTTCTTGTGCGATTATAAATAAGCGCTTCCCGTGGAGGTAATTTCAGCGTTTTGCAGATATTCTGTGGAACGCTCACACGCTTTGTGATTAGTTTAATTGTGTAGGTTTGCTGCCCCGGGCGCCGTGTTTACACAAAGAACCACTTCCTTTGCATAAAGCTCCACTTTCTACCACCGTGTGACCGAACGCTGTGACCAGTTGTGATGTTAGAGAAAAGCGGAGTCTGCCATGATGTCAGAGAAAGCTGGGCTTAGCTGTGACGTTAGAAAGTGCCAGGCTCAGCCATGATGTCATTAAGTGCCAAGTTTGGTTTCAATGTCAGGCTGTGTTGTCAGAGTCATGGAACTGACGTAGCGCTCCACGCTTCAAACCCCAAGAGACTTTATGTTCATTTATATTGCACGGTGTGATATTAAATGTATTGTAAATTGCTTGGTTTTAGTTTAAATGTACTTTTATTACTTTATGTGAACTAAGATGTTTTGAAGGTGCAGAGCTTTCTTTTGTGTAGAAAGTAAACAAGTTTGAATAATGTGTGATTATGCAAGAGAGCTTTCTCTTTGTTTATCTGTTAGCATGTCTGAAAGGTTGGGAGTCACCATTGTCTCAGCCAAACACTTTCTGGTTTCCTTTACAACAGATTATGTAAATGTTGTGTGATATGAAGAAAGAGGAATGTTTATTGTAAATATCTAACTGACATAATGTAATTAGAGTTTTAGTAGGTCAATGTTCGTCATTTGGTTTATGCAAATTATACCTGTTGGACCTGGGCATAAATAGTGGCGTTTTTCAATAAAATCAGTTGATCCTGTTTAAACATACAGCTTGTCTGGTGTCTTATTCAGGGGACCCACAATCACCCTCAGAAGGCACAGAGCGGCCTTCTGGAAATTCAAAGAGGCTCCAAGGCAGAGGATCAGACCAAGCAGGTCTGGAGCTGTGGATCAGGCTGCTCGAGGCACTGAGTTCTGAGCAACCCAGCGGCCGGGCTGATCTGGGTAAGGGGGTGTATGGAGAGCCAGGACAGGCGGAAGAGAGGGGTTCCCGTCAGAGTCTGAGGTCCGGCTGTGATGTCAGAAGTCCCGAATCCTTAGTTTTGTGAGGTTCCAGTTTAATTTCTTTTTATGGAATGTTATTAATCTCAGACATTACTCGTGACGGGTGGGTTTTCGTTGGATTTGTGGGGGGGGGTTACTGGTGGGTTTGGGAGGGTTACTAGCGGTTTTCATTGTTTTTTATTTGAGTTTACTGGTGGGTTTTTGTGAGTTTACTGGTGGGTTTCTGGTGGGTTTTTGTGAGTTTACTGGTGGGTTTTCGGTGGGTTTTTGTGGGTTTCCACTGAGTTTACTGGTGGGTTTTTGTGGGTTTCCACTGAGTATACTGGTGGGTTTTTGTGGGTTTCCAGTGAGTTTTCGGAGGTTTTTTGTGAGTTTACTGGTGGGTTTTCGTGGGTTTCCAGTGAGTTTACTGGTGGGTTTTCGGGTTTTTTTTGTGGGTTTTTAGTTTTTTTTGTGAGTTTACTGGTGGGTTTTCGGTGGGTTTTTGTGAGTTTACTGGTGGGTTTTTGTGAGTTTACTGGTGGGTTTTTGTGAGTTTACTGGTGGGTTTCCAGTGAGTTTACTGGTGGGTTTTCAGTCAGTTTCTGGTGGGTTTTCAGTGGGTTTTTGTGAGTTTACTGGTGGGTTTACGGGTGGGTTTGCAGTGAGTTTACTGGTGGGTTTTCGGTGGGTTTTTGTGGGTTTACGGGTGGGTTTCCAATGAGCTTTCTGGTGGGTTTTCGGTCAATTTCTGGTGGGTTTTCGGTGGGTTTTTGTGAGTTTACTGGTGGGTTTCCAGTGAGTTTACTGGTGGGTTTACGGTGGGTTTTTGTGAGTTTAGTGGTGGGTTTTCGTGGGTTTTTGTGAGTTTACTGGTGGGTTTCCAGTGAGTTTACTGGTGGGTTTTCGGTTTTTTTGTGGGTTTTCAAGGTTTTTTTTTGTGAGTTTACTGGTGGGTTTCCAGTGAGTTTACTGGTGGGTTTCCAGTGAGTTTACTGGTGGTTTTTGGTCGGTTTCTGGTGGGTTTTTGTGAGTTTACTGGTGGGTTTCCGGTGGGTTTCCAGTGAGTTTACTGGTGGGTTTTCGTGGGTTTACGGGTGTGTTTCCAGTAGACATGTGCATTTGTTTTAGTACTAAAATGATTTAGTCAGAATTTTGGGATAATTTAGTTTTAGTATGACTAAAAAACGAAAGAAACTAAAATAAAATGCACTACATTTTAGTTTCAGTCCTTTTTGTGATATTACATTGAGTGAAGGAGACCAGTAATGAAGAGCGCAACATCGCAAAGCTACAGAAAAGGTTTGTATGCGTAATCCTTCCCGACCCCTACCCGAAACTCAGACAGTGATAGAGCTCCAGAATACTCACTCGCAGCACAGACAGCCAGCACAGGAGAGGAAACCTTTACTTAACCCTTGCATGTCTATGAGGCAGACAAGATGATAAAAGCAGCTGGAGAAGGAAAACATTCAAATAAATCACACTGAAAGCTAATGACAGAGGAGGACTGGATAGTAAAAACCCCTTTATAACAAGCAGCGCTGGGAGAAGAGAGGGACTTTATAAAACGTGTGTTATCTCCCCTCCCGCTCTGCATAATAGGGGCTTAGGTCTGATACATTTTATATTATCCAGGAGCACTGTCCCCCTTTCCTCATCTATAATACACGTTTTATATAAAGTCCCTCTCCTCTCCCAGTGCTGCTTGTTATAAAGGTTTTTTTTTTACGTCTGATACATTTAGTATCCAGCTCTCACAGTTACTCTGTCACTATGAGCCTTCAGTGTGATTTATTTGAATGTTTTCCATAGATTTAAAGTGCTTTATCTTATTATAAAAATAAATTTGCACCAATCATCTCTTCTGAGCTTTCGGACTGATTTACGTTAATATTTTCCCTCTCCCCTGCTTTTATATTCCTGTGTCTCCCCCACAGAGATACAAAGTTAAGTAAAAGTTCTCACTCCTGTGCTGGATAAGCATTGCATTCCGAAGTCTGCACCCTCCACATGCCAATGCAGTAGGATGTTCTATACAGAGAGGGGCATTAATTAATGCAGGAGGATGTTCTATACATTATACAGAGAGGGGTATTAATGCAGGGGATGTTATATACATTATACAGAGAAAGGTATAAATTGAGGAGGATGTTCTATACAGAGAGGGGCATTAATTAATGCAGGAGGATGCTCTATACATTATACAGAAAGGGTATTAATTAATGCAGGAGGATGTTCTATACATTATACAGAGAGGAGCACTGGCGTCGCTACGTGGGGGCGGGGGTGCGGCCCGCACCAGGTGTCACCCGCCCTAAGGGTGACACCAAAGCGCCTCCTCACGATTTCCTGACAACAAAACAAAACATTACGGGACTTGTCTTTGCTGCGGAGGCAAACGCAGGGCTAGAGGGGCGTGGCATGTTTCCTGACCTGCCTCCTGGTGCTCAGCCAATACTGCTCGACCAGCCTCCAGCTCTATGCCACCGGTTTTGGATTAAATATGGAGGACCACAGCGAGACCGCAGTGGGCGAGCACCTGGAGGGTGAGACAAAAATTGCCACAAGGACTGTATTGGGGTGAGTATTATTGCTGGGACAATTTGTGTCTGACCCCCACCTCAGCGGCACTCAGCTTCTTCCGGGCTCTGATCAGTCACGTGACACAGTGCTCCGGAAGAGCTACAGAGAGCGGCGCAAAGTGGAAGAGGGCGTGGCTGCCTGAGTGCAGCATGCTGCTGCTGCTACGGACAGGAGAAGAGCCCTAATCCATGGCTGCTCAGAGGAGAGGTGAGATGCCTTGTTCCTGTCCCAGCCTGCATCCCCTCTCCCATGCAAGTAGTTGCTCTTGTTTAGCTGAGCTGACAGGAGACCCCAGGCTAATGACCCCTCCCCCTCCACACACAGGGTCCCTGGAAGGAGCTGCAGTATGTGAGGGCCCCTGCTGTGCTCCCTATAATGTGCCTTTTTCATTATTTCCCAGTCAATAAATGCTCTTTATTGCAGCTTTCTAGTGGACCTGACCTTTTATCTGTAGACTCTCTCCTATTAGATTCTGCCCTCCAGGGTTTCCTCCTGTTGTTACAGCTTGCGGTTTTACTGTCAAAAGTTTTAATATATGGATCAGATCTGTATTGCAATCAAATAGCGTCAACATTGACCAGGCTCAGCAATCTCAGCCTTCCAGGTGTTCTGGAACTATATTCCCCATAATGCTCAATCTAATGAGCAGTTAAGCATGATGGGAGTTGTATTTTTAGAACATCGGGGGGGGATGGTTGCTGACTCCTGCATTAATAAGTAATCTAAATAAATATATATTAATGTTAAATGTAGATCACTGCTTTGATGGACCTATACACAGTACAACTTGACTGCGCATGATTGAGACAATTATTTATGCTTATATCCATATGATCTGGGGGGCAAATATATCCATATGAGCTGGTCTGGGGGCAATATATTCCATGTGTGAGCTGGTCTGGGGGCAATATATATCATGTGTGAGCTGGTCTGGGGGCAATATATATCCAGTGTGAGCTGGTCTGGGGGCAATATATTATCATGTGTGAGCTGGTCTGGGGGCAATATATATCATGTGTGAGCTGGTCTGGGGGCAATATATATCCTGTGTGAGCTGGTCTGGGGGCAATTATATTCATGTGTGAGCTGGTCTGGGGGCAGTATATATCCTGTGTGAGCTGGTCTGGGGCAGTATATATCATGTGTGAGCTGGTCTGGGGGCAATATATATCCTGTGTGAGCTGGTCTGGGGGCAATATATATCATGTGTGAGCTGGTCTGGGGGCAGTATATATCATGTGTGAGCTGGTCTGGGGGCAATATATATCCTGTGTGAGCTGGTCTGGGGGCAATATATATCATGTGTGAGCTGGTCTGGGGGCAATATATATCATGTGTGAGCTGGTCTGGGGGCAATATATATCATGTGTGTGAGCTGGTCTGGGGGCATATATATCATGTGTGAGCTGGTCTGGGGCGCAGTATATTATCATGTGTGAGCTGGTTGGGGGCAATATAACATCATGTGTGAGCTGGTCTGGGGCAATATATATCATGTGTGAGCTGGTCTGGGGGCAGTATATATAATGTGTGAGCTGGTCTGGGGGCATATATATATCCTGTGTGAGCTGGTCTGGGGGCAATATATATCCTGTGTGAGCTGGTCTGGGGGCAGTATATATCATGTGTGAGCTGGTCTGGGGGTAACTATATATCCTGTGTGAGCTGGTCTGGGGGCAATAAATATCCTGTTGTGAGCTGGTCTGGGGGAATATCCTGTTTGAGCTGGTCTGGGGCAGTATATATCCATGTGTGAGCTGGTCTGGGGGCAATATATATCATGTGTGAGCTGGTCTGGGGGCAATATATATATCATGTGTGAGCTGGTCTGGGGCAATATATATCATGTGTGAGCTGTTCTGGGGGCAATATATATCATGTGTGAGCTGGTCTGGGGCAATATATATCATGTGTGAGCTGGTCTGGGGGCAATATATATCATGTGTGAGCTGGTCTGGGGGCAATATATATCATGTGTGAGCTGGTTGGGGGCATATATATATCATGTGTGAGCTGGTCTGGGGCAGTATATATCATGTGTGAGCTGGTCTGGGGGCAATATATATCATGTGTGAGCTGTCTGGGGCAGTATATATCATGTGTGAGCTGGTCTGGGGGCAGTATATATCATGTGTGAGCTGGTCTGGGGGCAATATATATCCTGTGTGAGCTGGTTCTGGGGGCAATATATATCCTGTGTGAGCTGGTCTGGGGGCAGTATATATCATGTGTGAGCTTGGTCTGGGGGTAATAATATCCTGTGTGAGCTGGTCTGGGGCAATATATATCCTGTGTGAGCTGGTCTGGGGGCAATATATATCCTGTTTGAGCTGGTCTGGGGGCAATATATATCATGTGTGAGCTGGTCTGGGGGCAATATATATCATGTGTGAGCTGGTCTGGGGGCAATATATATCCTGTGTGAGCTGGGGGGGCAATATATATCCTGTGTGAGCTTCTGGGGGCAGTATATATCATGTGTGAGCTGGTCTGGGGGTAATATATATCCTGTGGGAGCTGGTCTGGGGGCAATATATATCCTGTTTGAGCTGGTCTGGGGGCAATATATATCAGTGTGAGCTGGTCTGGGGCAGTATATATCATGTGTGAGCTGGTCTGGGGGCAATATATATCATGTGTGAGCTGGTCTGGGGGCAATATATATCATGTGTGAGCTGGTCTGGGGGCAATATATATCATGTGTGAGCTGGTCTGGGGGCAATATATATATCATGTGTGACCTTGTCTGGGGGCAATATATATCCTGTGTGCGCAACTCTGAGCGCTGTGATGAGCAGCAGTTAGTTACTGTAACAGCTTTGCCTGACACATTGTGCTGCGAGTGAGAGATACTGTAACAAGCAGCGATCTCAGCCCTCTGAGGAGCCACTACAATAGTAACTGTATCCATTGTTTTTTTCGGATAATGAAATTAGTTTTCATACTAAAGAACTGAAAACGAATTTCTTTAGCAACTAAATAAATTGCATTTTAGGACTAATCCGTTAGTTCAAAACGAAATTTTGTGCTGTGCACATGTCTAGTTTCCAGTGAGTTTGCTGGTGGGTTTTCGGTGGGTTTTTGTGAGTTTACTGGTGGGTTTTTGTGAGTTTACTGGTGGGTTTCCAGTGAGTTCACTGGTGGGTTTTCGGTCAGTTTCTGGTGGGTTTTCGGTGGGTTTTTGTGAGTTTACTGGTGGGTTCACGGGTGGGTTTGCATTGAGTTTACTGTTGGGTTTTCGTTTTTTTGGGGGAGTTTTCAGGGTTTTTGTGAGTTTACTGGTGGGTTTTCGGTGGGTTTTTGTGAGTTTACTGGTAGGTTTGCATTGAGTTTACTGGTGGGTTTTCGGCTTTTTTTTGTGGGTTTTCAGGGTTTCCAGTGAGTTTACTGGTGGGTTTTCGGTCGGTTTCTGGTGTTTTTTTTTGAGTTTACTGGTGGTTTTTTGTGAGTTTACTGGTGGGTTTTTGTGAGTTTAGTAGTGGGATTTAGGTGCGTTTTTGTGAGTTTAGTGGTGGGTTTTCAGTGGGTTTTTGGGAGTTTAGTAGTGGGATTTAGGTGCGTTTTTGTGAGTTTAGTGGTGGGTTTTCAGTGGGTTTTTGTGAGTTTACTGGTGGGTTTTCGTGTTTTTTTGTGAGTTTACTGGTGGGTCTCCAGTGAGTTTACTGGTGTGTTTTCGGTGGGTTTCCAGTGAGTTTACTGGTGGGTTTTCGGTCGATTTCCAGTGGGTTTTCGGTGGGTTTCCAGTGGGTTTTAAGTGGGTTTCCAGTAAGTTTACTGGTGGGTTTTCGGTGGGTTTCCAGTGAGTTTACTGGTGGGTTTCCAGTGAGTTTATTGGTGGGTTTTCGGTAAGTTTCTGGTGGGTTTTCGGTGGGTTTGCAGTGAGTTTACTGGTGGGTTTTCGGTGGGTTTCCAGTGAGTTTACTGGTGGGTTTACGGGTGGGTTTCCAGTGAGTTTACTGGTGGGTTTTCGGTCGATTTCTGGTGGGTTTTCGGTGTTTTTTTTGTGAGTTTACTGGTGGGTTTCCAGTGAGTTTACTGGTGGGTTTTCGGTCAGTTTCTGGTGGGTTTACTGGTGGGTTTTCGGGTTTTTTTTGTGGGTTTTCAAGGTTTTTTGTGAGTTTACTGGTGGGTTTCCAGTGAGTTTACTGGTGGTTTCTGGTGGGTTTTTGTGAGTTTACTGGTGGGTTTATGGGTGTGTTTCCAGTAGACCTGTGCATTCGTTTTAGTACTAAAATTATTTAGTCAGAATTTTGGGATAATTTAGTTTTAGTATGACTAAAAAAACGAAAGAAACTAAAATAAAATGCACTACATTTTAGTTTCAGTCCTTTTTGTGATATTACATTGAGTGAAGGAGACCAGTAATGAAGTGCGCAACATCGCAAAGCAACAGAAAAGCCTCCCCTCTGAGGAGCCACTACAATAGTAATTGTATCCACTGGTTTTCGGATGAATGAAATTAGTTTTGATACTAAAGAACTGAAAACGAATTTCTTTAGCAACTAAATAAATTGCATTTTAGGACTAATCCGTTAGTTCAAAACGAAATTTTGTGCTGTGCACATGTCTAGTTTCCAGTGAGTTTACTGGTGGGTTTTCGGTAGGTTTTTGTGAGTTTACTGGTGGGTTTTTGAGTTTACTGGTGGGTTTTTGAGTTTACTGGTGGGTTTTCGGTGGGTTTTTGAGTTTACTGGTGGGTTTTCGGTGGGTTTTTGAGTTTACTGGTGGGTTTTCGGTGGGTTTTTGTGAGTTTGCTGGTGGGTTTTCGGTGGGTTTTTGTGAGTTTGCTGGTGGGTTTTCGGTAGGTTTTTGTGAGTTTACTGGTGGGTTTTCGGTAGGTTTTTGTGAGTTTACTGGTGGGTTTTCGGTGAGTTTACTGGTGGGTTTTCGGTGGGTTTTTGTGAGTTTGCTGGTGGGTTTTCGGTAGGTTTTTGTGAGTTTACTGGTGGGTTTTCGGTGAGTTTACTGGTGGGTTTTCGGTGGGTTTTTGTGAGTTTGCTGGTGGGTTTTTGTGAGTTTACTGGTGGGTTTCGTGGTTTTTTGTGAGTTTGCTGGTGGGTTTTCGGTAGGTTTTTGTGAGTTTACTGGTGGGTTTTCGGTGAGTTTACTGGTGGGTTTTCGGTGGGTTTTTGTGAGTTTGCTGGTGGGTTTTTGTGAGTTTACTGGTGGGTTTTCGGTGGGTTTTTGTGAGTTTACTGGTGGGTTTTCGGTGAGTTTTTGTGAGTTTACTGGTGGGTTTTCGGTAGGTTTTTGTGAGTTTACTGGTGGGTTTTCGGTGAGTTTCTGCAAGTTTGCTGGTGGGTTTCCCTGGGATTTGTTTGTTTCAGTGTTGCATTAAGACGTCTCTGCGGGCGATTTCCTTGTTACTCGTTTTCCTCGGTGTTTCCACGGTGCCGATTGTAGAGGGGTCCTGACCCCGCGTCATTCCCTGTTATTACATATCAGCGAGCGGAGGCCGGTGCTGCCGGCTCAGAGTGATGGATTACTGCGCGTCAGAGGGAATTAGTGGCAGCAAGACACAGGATTAAATGCAGCTTTATCCAGCATGCATTGTGCCTTTACATGCAGGGGGGCGATCAATGCCACGGTTTACCGGGGGCCACCTCATCTGACACCTCCAAATATTACACCCCTCACTGGGGGCAGCAGGATTAAACGCAGCTTTATCCAGCATGCACTGTGCTTTTATGAGCCAGAGGGGTGATCACTGCCACAATTTATCGAGGGTCGCTTCATCTGACACCCCCAAATACTACACTCCTCAGGGGGCACAGGTCAAACCCCCAAGGTCGCAAGTCGCAGGTTTTGGTGATGCTGGATCTGGATGGTAAAGCCCCCCCCCCCGACCCCATAGGGGGCGCCCATGATAATGGGGTCAGGGGGTCATTGAACGGATACAGACTGGAGTTTTCACCTTTAACAAGTTCTGACATTTCTGCTCCGATGACCAAGGATCGAAAATGCCGCCGAGCGCGCCGAGCGAGCGTCCTGTGATCACATCAGCCACTCTCATTCAAAGGTTAAAGGTCACAGAAACCCCTCAGGACTTCTACAGATCGATGTCTGTTTATTCACCGTATAAAAACATACGGCTTTACTCGCGCCGCGCACGTCTGTAAAATCACCGGCCTGTCAGTTTCCTTGCTTTAATTTTGGTTTCTACAAGATGCGTAAAATGTTTACAAATAAAATAAATCCTTACAAACGTCCACAGGCTCCGCGTCAGCATCCACTTCACCGCACTTCACAGTGCCGCCGCGGCGGTACCTGCCGCACGCAATACCTGCCACATCGTGATACCTGCCGCGTGCAATACCTGCCACATCGTGATACCTGCCGCGCGCAATACCTGCCACATAGTGATACCTGCCGCGTGCAATACCTGCCACATCGTGATACCTGCCGCACGCAATACCTGCCACATAGTGATACCTGCCGCGTGCAATACCTGCCACATCGTGATACCTGCCGCACGCAATACCTGCCACATAGTGATACCTGCCGCGTGCAATACCTGCCACATCGTGATACCTGCCGCACGCAATACCTGCCACATCGTGATACCTGCCACATCGTGATACCTGCCGCGTGCAATACCTGCCACATCGTGATACCTGCCGCGCGCAATACCTGCCACATAGTGATACCTGCCGCGCGCGATGCCTGCCACATAGTGATGCCTGCCACATAGTGATGCCTGCCGCGCGCGATGCCTGCCACATAGTGATGCCTGCCGCGCGCGATGCCTGCCACATAGTGATGCCTGCCGCGCGCGATGCCTGCCACATAGTGATGCCTGCCGCGTCGTGATACCTGTCATGTTGCAATACCTGCCGCGTCGCGATATGGTCTGTGTCGCTGGAATTGATAATATATCCCTCATTTCTTTCATCTTTTATTAAGTACTAAATGCGACGCAAAGCTAAATCTTTTATCCATTTCAATGGTCATATTTTTTTTACGTGATCACATTATATAACACTGGGCAGTGAGGGTCCCTGAGCCCCCACATTATATAACACGGGGCAGTGAGGGTCCCTGAGCCCCCACATTATAGAACACGGGGCAGTGAGGGTCCCTGAGCCCCCACATTATATAACACGGGGCAGTGAGGGTCCCTGAGCCCCCACATTATATAACACTAGGCAGTGAGGGTCCCTGAGCCCCCACATTATATAACACGGGGCAGTGAGGGTCCCTTATCCCTCACATTATATAACACCGTACAGTGAGGGTCCCTTATCCCCCACATTATATAACACGGGGCAGTGAGGGTCCCTTATCCCTCACATTATATAACACCGTACAGTGAGGGTCCCTTATCCCCCACATTATAGAACACGGGGCAGTGAGGGTCCCTTATCCCCCACATTATATAACACGGAGCAGTGAGGGTCCCTGATCCCCCACATTATAGAACACAGTGCAGTGAGGGTCCCTGGGAAAATGCCGCCGAGCACGCCGAGCGAGCGTCCTGTGATCACATCAGCCACTCTCATTCAAAGGTTAAAGGTCACAGAAACCCCTCAGGACTTCTACAGATCGATGTCTGTTTATTCACCGTATAAAAACATACGGCTTTACTCGCGCCGCGCACGTCTGTAAAATCACCGGCCTGTCAGTTTCCTTGTTTTAATTTTGGTTTCTACAAGATGCGTAAAATGTTTACAAATAAAATAAATCCTTACAAACGTCCACAGGCTCCGCGTCAGCATCCACTTCACCGCACTTCACAGTGCCGCCGCGGCGGTACCTGCCGCACGCAATACCTGCCACATCGTGATACCTGCCGCACGCAATACCTGCCACATCGTGATACCTGCCGCGCGCAATACCTGCCACATAGTGATACCTGCCGCGTGCAATACCTGCCACATCGTGATACCTGCCGCACGCAATACCTGCCACATAGTGATACCTGCCGCGTGCAATACCTGCCACATCGTGATACCTGCCGCACGCAATACCTGCCACATCGTGATACCTGCCGCGTGCAATACCTGCCACATCGTGATACCTGCCGCGTGCAATACCTGCCACATCGTGATACCTGCCGCGCGCAATACCTGCCACATAGTGATACCTGCCGCGTGCAATACCTGCCACATCGTGATACCTGCCGCACGCAATACCTGCCACATAGTGATACCTGCCGCGTGCAATACCTGCCACATCGTGATACCTGCCGCGCGCAATACCTGCCACATAGTGATACCTGCCGCACGCAATACCTGCCACATCGTGATACCTGCCGCGTGCAATACCTGCCACATCGTGATACCTGCGCGCGCAATACCTGCCACATAGTGATACCTGCCGCGTGCAATACCTGCCACATCGTGATACCTGCCGCACGCAATACCTGCCACATAGTGATACCTGCCGCGTGCAATACCTGCCACATCGTGATACCTGCCACATCGTGATACCTGCCGCGTGCAATACCTGCCACATCGTGATACCTGCCGCGCGCAATACCTGCCACATAGTGATACCTGCCGCGCGCGATGCCTGCCACATAGTGATGCCTGCCACATAGTGATGCCTGCCGCGCGCGATGCCTGCCACATAGTGATGCCTGCCACATAGTGATGCCTGCCGCGCGCGATGCCTGCCACATAGTGATGCCTGCCGCGCGCGATGCCTGCCACATAGTGATGCCTGCCGCGTCGTGATACCTGTCATGTTGCAATACCTGCCGCGTCGCGATATGGTCTGTGTCGCTGGAATTGATAATATATCCCTCATTTCTTTCATCTTTTATTAAGTACTAAATGCGACGCAAAGCTAAATCTTTTATCCATTTCAATGGTCATATTTTTTTTACGTGATCACATTATATAACACTGGGCAGTGAGGGTCCCTGAGCCCCCACATTATATAACACGGGGCAGTGAGGGTCCCTGAGCCCCCACATTATAGAACACGGGGCAGTGAGGGTCCCTGAGCCCCCACATTATATAACACGGGGCAGTGAGGGTCCCTGAGCCCCCACATTATATAACACTAGACAGTGAGGGTCCCTGAGCCCCCACATTATATAACACGGGGCAGTGAGGGTCCCTTATCCCTCACATTATATAACACCGTACAGTGAGGGTCCCTTATCCCCCACATTATATAACACGGGGCAGTGAGGGTCCCTTATCCCCCACATTATATAACACGGAGCAGTGAGGGTCCCTGATCCCCCACATTATAGAACACAGTGCAGTGAGGGTCCCTGGGTAAGGGTTTATACTGGCAGAGCCCCTGTTGTCTCTGATCTCTCCACTGATTGCCTGTTTCTTTTTCTGCAGGTTTTTCCCCCGAGCCGCGCCTGGAAGGTAGACTTGCCACTGGCCACCATCATGCGTCTGTTACGGATAAGGACGCTGTATCTGTTCCTTCCGGTGCTCCACGTGATGACAATCCATCTCTCACCATCCCGAGCCGAAGTCCTGAATTCAGAGCAGCAAGAGCAGTGCGCCAGAAGGCAGCACCCCATCCTTACCTATCAAGGTGAGCCCTGCCAAAAACCACCCGGGAAGGATTCCCAGATTCCCCTATTATCATGATGGGGAATCATAATTATAATAAAGACATGGAGGCGAGTATTATGCTATCTTTTCTTTACTTAAGCCGACAGCAAAGAAAAACTCTCAAATACAACAACAAAAGTATTTAGAGAGAAAAATACAGTTAACAATAGATAACAATAGCAGGTAATGGTACAGTCCAGCTCCCTGCTGTCCAATCGTCAGACCACTCCATAAATTCCCTGGTAACCCTTGGCCACTCTTCTTTTCTTGATGCGAGACAGGCTAACATCTTCTTCAATAAAACCGAACAATGGAAGAATATTCATCCTTCAACAAAAATTTCAACACGAAGCTCAAGCTCTTCTCCAACGAACAGAACAACGGAAGAACTCTTCATCAGCCAATGAAAGCTTCGACATGAAGTTTAGGCTGTCGGAAAATAAATGTATTAAAGATCACCAAGAGCTTTTATTAAGAAGGTTTGAAAAAATCCGTAACGACTACTGAAACATCAAAACCTAATAACCAAATATAAAGGGTGGGAATAACCCAATTATCAGGGTGGGATAATACTCGCCTCCGTGTCTTTATTATAATTATGATTCCCCGTCATGATAATAGGGGAATCTGGGAATTATCCCACAAGACACGAAGGCTCATATTATGCGAGTTCAAAGCTTAATTAATTAGTGACATGTGACACACTGGTTTAAAATAACACTCCCTAAAGGTGGATTCTCTGGACCAGTCTGCTGTTTTAAGATGTCTTCAAGACGACATCCCCGGAAGAAAAAACCTCGGAAGCAGAAGCACTCCGGGATGAATGAGCTCCGAACACAGAGACGTCTACACCAGCTCCTGACAACATCCATTTAACACACCCAGCGAGTGTGGTGGAAGTTACAGAATTGTATGGTTTGTGTAAGGGTATGAATAACCGTTGGGATTGAAGTGACCTGTTAGGGGCAGAAACTCTTCCATATTCTTTAAAACAATTACTGGATAAAGGACAGGAAGCTGTGGCAAAACTGGATAGAAGACCTCTGACAATGAAGTCTTTGTCCTATAGGAAAATTTTGCATTTCTCCCCGTGTCGGGTAAAACATCTTCCCGTTAGGTTTAGGGCTCGAACGTGTGAGACTCTTTTGCAGGAAATCAAGCAAAGTAAAAACGGCCAATTTTCCAGAAATTTATTTACTAGAGTTTCATTCTCGGCCACTTATCCAGAAAATTTAAAACTATATTGACATCCCAGATGTTAGAATAACGGGAACGAGGGGTCGTTTACATTGTATACCCTTCAATAACCTACATACACTGGGGTGCTTCCCGGCAGGAATACCAATAAAACCCTGATGTGAAGCAGGTATCGCTGATCTGAAGTTATTACTCGTGCAATACGCTTTACCGTCCTCAAATAGATGTGTGAAGAAACTCAACAAGATACTCAAAAGGAACTGATATGGGATCAACGTGATGTTCCACACACCAAGAAACCCATGAGTTCCATGCGGTACCATATCTCCTCCTAGTAGAGGTGCCCGGGAACTCGACAACACGGAGGCAGATGCTTCCGAAATGTTGAGTGAAGGCCAGTGACCCCCTGATATTCTCCAAGCTATTAAGTGTAATGAGTGAGGACTCAAAAAATTCTGAAGCGTTCCCTCCGGGTCCCCCAGGGTGGACAGTGAGACCTGAATTAGCCTGGGAGCGTCTACAGACAGTTCCAGAAGTCGCGGGAACTATGGTTGAGACCTCCATAAGGGTGTTATGAGCCCTATTGTAGCTAATTGTGCTTGTACTAGTCTTATTACTGTTGAAATGAGAATGAATGGAGGGAAAGCGTAAAGCGTCCCTAGCGTCCAGGTCTGGACCAGAGCATCCGTGGCCAAAGCCATGGGGTCTGGTCTCCAACTGTAGTATTGTGGTAAAAGCGTATTGAGGCTAGAAGCCAACAAATCTATAGAGAAAGGACTCCAGAGGGATGACAAACTGAAAAATACCCTGGTGTCTAATCTCCAATCGCTGGAGTCTATCAGATACCTTGAATTCCACTCCGCCATTACATTGCCGAACCCTGGAATGTATTGGCCTGGACTGAGAGATTGTGAGACAAGTAAAATCCCCAAAAGACTTTGCGGTCTCTGCCAACTGTTTAGACCTGAGGCCACCTAGATGGTTGATATAACGCACAGCGGACAGGTTGTCCATCCTCAGGAGTATTGAACGTGCCAAGAAATGTTTGATACAACTTGAATAGCAAACAATCACGTAAGGAGTTCTAAACACTTTATATGCAATTCTATCTCTGTGGAAACCCAACTGACACCTGTGGAAAGCGATCCGCAGCGCGCCCCAGCCAGATCTGCTGGCGTCTGTCTCTATGACCAACTCTGGAGTTGGATAGATGATGGCTTTGCTGTTCCATGACTCTAAATGATTTAGCCACCACTGCATCTCCAATTTCAACTCGTCATCCAGAGAGATGCAATCTGGATAAAGCCATCCCTTCCGCAGAAATCGTGTTTTCAGACGTGGAAGAGCTCGACAATAAAGCGGTCCTGTAAAGACCACTTGTATTGCTGTGGAGAGTAGGACCAGGAGGTGAGCTAACCATCTCAGAGAGAATTCTTCTGCAGATAGAAGACATCTGACTTCTCTGTGAATCAGCCGAACTTTGGCTGAAGGCAGAGAAAGAGACATCTCCATCAAGTTTACGGTGACACCTAGAAATGCGATAGATTGTGTCGGTGTAAGGACCGATATTTTGTAGTTTATCGGGATTGTCAGATAAGCGTCTTTCGGTTTATTTTGACCATCCAATCTTGCGGAGATAAAACTCTTTTTAATGATGGAATGTCTTCCCTTTTGAAATGATTGTACACAACGTACTCGTTTAGGTGTTTTAACTTGATACTGGGCGGAATTCTCCGTCTTCCTATTTACTAGGAATATATTGTTTAGGAATATCTCCTTGTGAGGTGTCATGTTCACCTCTTCTATCGCGTTTTTCTTGTAGTGAAGTAACAGCTTCGTCTTTTCTGATATAACCAAAACTCCCGGAGGAATAGTTTGTATGGGATGTTGGTGTGAAATTATACTCCCCTAAAGATGCGGATCTTCTCGAACCCCTGTAACCACTTTGATGGTGGAAAAAAGGGGGGGTCTTTTGGGGGCTCTTGGTAAGAGGATTTAAAGGAGCCGCTTGAGGTGGAATAAAGGTTGTCGAAAACCCTATTCGAGAAAGCTCTCCTGATATTAGCCTTCATCTTACCTATGGACGAGAAGGACCTTGTATATTCGGTCATCTCCTTGAAGATGCCTTTTCCAAATAACTGACCCTCAGCGCTGGGACCAGGCTCATTATGTGCTATGGTCGCCACTTTAGGGTGGATCCTGAGGAGAATTGAGCGTCTCCTTTTCGCTTGATAAAGCTGTGTTATGTTACCAAAAACTCAGCCCCTGTGTTCAAACAGGACTGGTTTTCATTAGTGAGGAGAAACCGCTCAATCGAATCCATTAATTTTTGCCAATTGACCTACAAAATCAGACAATTTATCATGACACCCCTTAAGGTGGCCTCTACTCCCCGTTTTCGGGACCAATTTGACTCCTTAAGGATGTGAATAATTTCGGGATCTAACTCGGGGTTACATTAAGCTTATGTGGCAAAGTTGGGGCTGGACACTCAGCCCTCAAATTACTTCTGGTTTGTTTATCCATTGACATACGGATATGCTGTTCTATATAACCAGCCACATGCTCTATGTGTGTCCATTCCACTGACCGGGGAGGTTTTAATTGCTCTGGTACAAACATTGAATTTCTTACAGTATCTACCGGATCAATAAGCGGTGTTTAGAATCAGTGGAATCAGGTGAGGAAACTGAATGTGAGGCCTCAGGAGAGGAGACCGGATCATACTCCGGGTCAGAGGAATTCACCTCAGAATCTGACATTGCTTCCTCTCTAGAATGTTCTGAGGAGCTGCCGGTATCTTTGCGCCTCTAGCGCGCTTCCACTTTGTCAGCCGGAGTTAACTGGCTCCTTTTTTCGTCATAGTGATGTGCTGTGGAAATTCATTACAAGTACGGGTAGACGTAGGTTTTATGAGGGATATTTTTTGGGAGTTTCTCTTCTCCCTCATTGAAGTCTCAGGGACCTCATTATCCTGTCAGGAATCACTAGATAAAAATCTATCTGAAGTCGGGGAAATTATAAATGAACGTCTGGCTGAGAGATTCTCTAGACATTTTAACCAGATTATATTCCAAGTATGAGGAAAAAACGTGGGCATAAGAACGAGGGCACCTGGATAACAGGCAGGTTCAGGTTAGTCATAAACCACTTCTTTATTTTACTTATTCGCTCATTTTATTGGGAGACCTCCGTTTAAAATCACAGCTGTTTGTCTGAGGTAACTGCCCGCGACGTTGTTGAAACTCCCCGAGGCAACAAGCCGCGGCGTTCCGTGCATGCACAAACCGTCGCGAGCGTTACCTCAGAGCAATGGCGCGAAGCTGCGCCTTTCCTCAGGAACATCTGCAGGGGAGGAGCCAAATCCCCACAGAAACCGCCTGAGAGACGGACTCATAAACTAAGTAAAAACTCGCCGTTTAAAACCGCCCGCAGTATGCTTTCTGAGGTAAACTCGCCGCAGCGTACCACTCATGTGCGAGTCGCCGCGAGCGTTACCTCAGGCAATGGCGCGAAGCCGCACCTCTTCTAATGACAGAGGTACAGGGGAGGTGCCAAAACACTACAGGAAGCCGCCGTAAAGACAGACTCGTCCCCTGGAGGAAAATAAAACGCTGGAAACCGAAAAACAAAGCGTCCCCAACTCAGACAATAAAAAATAAAGGCAAAACATAATACATATAAGTCCCAAATGGCTGACAATAAATAGAAATAAACCACAAGCTAACAGAGAGAGTGTCTAAATAATGTAAGGAATTCTATATGTATATATCTAGACAAAAAAGTACAGTGAAACTGTCAAACAATTTTAATCTTGATTTTGCTGCTAATACTCATCTCGGCGAGCAGCAAAGAAAAGCGGAGGAGCCAATGGTTACCAGGGAATTTATGGAGCGATCTACCTGACGATTGGACAGCAGGGAGCTGGACTGTACCATTACCTGCTATTGTTATATATTGTTAAATGTATTTTTCTCTCTAAATACTTTTTGTTGTTGTATTTGTGAGATTTCCTTTGCTGCTATCGGCTTAAGTAAAGAAAAGATAGCATAATACTCGCCTCCGTGTCTTGTGGGATAATAAGAAAGCAAGGCAAAAAAGGCACTTTACACTGAGGAAGGGGCTGCGTCCCCGAAACGTTTGTTTTGTGTTTTCTTTTTTTAATAAATGTGGTAGCACTAGTGCAGCATTATAGCAGCGCTGGCGGTACCGGTTCTCTTATCCTTGTTTAAGATCGATTACCCTCTCTGGATGCACAAGAGGGATTTACCGCTTCAAGCAGCAGCTGAGTATATGCGTTCTCTTTTTTCCTTTTTTTTTTTGGGCATAGATACCCAAACCCCAGGACTTTTTTAGTTGTAGGAGAACGTAAGACAATCCAGCGGCGTCTGCAAACCACAAGCGGTCACAGGTCTCAGCATGCGGCACCAGTATTCAACGCTGCCATCACCCCTGCTTTACCGGGGCCGCGGCACCATGCTTCCAGCGCTCAGGTTGACGTGCGTTGAAATCCGGATTTATTGTGCGATTATTTACATTATCAGCAATAATAAACCCAGATTCCTTCCGGTGTGTATACTGTGCCGGGGGCGCCGGCGATTTCCCCCCCCCCAACCTCAAGCCAGATACCGGATGCCGGCCAGAATAGCAGGAAGTTTCAATTCACAGGAACGTTTCCGTTAGTTAATCTGCGACACTGACCTGTGACCCGGGGATTTCTGCCCCCCCCTCCCCGGACCCTCCCAGGAATTAACAGGACATAGAGCTGGAAACGCTACAGAATGATCGGCTTCTGACCTCATGCGCTGCGTGTTGGAGTCTCTGAGGTTGACCCTTCCCAGGGATGACATGCCGCCTCCCGGTGTGAGTCCACGAGGTGTCACTTCTTCGCCCAATCACCAGGATTTACCTGTAGTGTACATATCCAATGCGAAGGCTCCCTGCGGGCATGTGCAGCGCCCAAGCATCGCTATCGAGTTTCAGTGTTTGCAAACTGGCTGGCGTTATATAGCATGTTTATAACACGGCGGCCATTGCTTCCCAGCCGGATATGAGTGAATCACGCCCGCAGGATTCTGAGGATTTATTCTCTCGCCGTGCAGGGCAATCCCGTCGTTACCCGCAAATGTTACTTTATGGAGGATATTTCACGCGTGCAGCGACGGGATGTGGACGGGATTCTGCAGCCACACTGTAATGAAGGTGGGAGGGGGGGGTCAAGTCGCCCGGAGAGAATAAATGCCGCCATCACGTCACACTTCATGTAACCGCGGCTTTTTTAGCAAAGAAACCAGCGATAATTGTGCGAGTGCGAAGGTTTCTGAGCAACCATGAGGTGATGTTTATAGCGTCCGTCTGCGCAGATCGTTCACCCCGCGCTCTCTGAGAACCTGCAGTTTTTCCATCGTGCAGCCGCGTCACAGAGGGATAATAGGAACGCGGTGCGGGCGGTCACCTCTGGAATGATAAAATGCCCTGCCCAAAAACTGATGTCACATTCACGGTGTATAACCCCCCCGCAATGAGTGCTGCGCTGAATGTCAGGGTGCAGGAGCCAGGGAGCCGGCAGCCGCCACATCCCTCTGATTCTCCCTGCATCCTGTCCGTTAACCGAATGGCTTTACTTGTTACACTGTCTATTAGATTACATTATATTGTAACAATGGAACGATCACGGCCCTGTTGGGTTTATCCCCTTTAACCCCTCTATTCCCAGTGATTGGGGGCCCCGGGCCCTCCTCTGCACAGCGGGTGATCGGGCAGACCGGATCCTCCTCTGCGCGGGGTGACCTGTCAGAACAGGCCCTCCTCTGCGCGGTGGGTGATCTGTCAGACCGGGCCCTCCTCTGCGCGGGGTGATCTGTCAGACCGGGCCCTCCTCTGCGCGGGGTGATCTGGCAGACCGGGCCCTCCTCTGCGCGGGGTGATCAGGCAGACCGGGCCCTCCTCTGCGCGGGGTGATCAGGCAGACCGGGCCCTCCTCTGCGCGGGGTGATCTGTCAGACCGGGCCCTCCTCTGCGCGGGGTGATCTATCAGACCGGGCCCTCCTCTGCGCGGGGTGATCTGTCAGACCGGGCCCTCCTCTGCGCGGGGTGATCTGTCAGACCGGGCCTCCTCTGCGCGGGGTGATCTGTCAGACCGGGCCCTCCTCTGCGCGGGGTGATCTGTCAGACCGGGCCCTCCTCTGCGCGGGGTGATCTGTCAGACGGGCCCTCCTCTGCGCGGGGTGATCTGTCAGACCGGGCCCTCCTCTGCGCGGGGTGATCAGGCAGACCGGCCCTCCTCTGCGCGGGGTGATCAGGCAGACCGGCCCTCCTCTGCGCGGGGTGATCAGGCAGACTGGGCCCTCCTCTGCGCGGGGTGATCTGTCAGACCGGCCCTCCTCTGCGCGGGGTGATCTGTCAGACCGGGCCCTCCTCTGCGCGGGGTGATCTGTCAGACCGGGCCCTCCTCTGCGCGGGGTGATCTGTCAGACCGGTTCCTCCTCTGCGCGGGGTGATCTGTCAGACCGGGCCCTCCTCTGCGCGGCGGGTGATCAGGCAGACCGGGTCCTCCTCTGCGCGGGGCGATCGGGCAGACCAGGCCCTCCTCTGCGCGGGGCGATCGGGCAGACCGGGCCCTCCTCTGCGCGGGGTGACCGGGCCCTCCTCTGCGCGGGGTGACCGGGCCCTCCTCTGCGCGGGGTGACCGGGCCCTCCTCTGCGCGGGGTGACCGTGCCCTCCTCTGCGCGGGGTGACCGGGCCCTCCTCTGCGCGGGGTGATCGGGCAGACCGGGCCCTCCTCTGCGCAGGGTGACCGGGCCCTCCTCTGCGCAGGGTGACCGGGCCCTCCTCTGCGCAGGGTGACCGGGCCCTCCTCTGCGCAGGGTGACCGGGCCCTCCTCTGCGCGGGGTGACCGGGCCCTCCTCTGCGCGGGGTGATCGGGCAGACCGGGCCCTCCTCTGCGCAGGGTGACCGGGCCCTCCTCTGCGCGGGGTGACCGTGCCCTCCTCTGCGCGGGGTGACCGTGCCCTCCTCTGCGCGGGGTGACCGTGCCCTCCTCTGCGCGGGGTGACCGGGCCCTCCTCTGCGCGGGGTGATCTGTCAGACCGGGCCCTCCTCTGCGCGGGGTGACCGTGCCCTCCCTGCGCGGGGTGACCGTGCCCTCCTCTGCGCGGGGTGACCGTGCCCTCCTCTGCGCGGGGTGACCGGGCCCTCCTCTGCGCGGGGTGATCGGGCAGACCGGGCCCTCCTCTGCGCGGGGTGACCGGGCCCTCCTCTGCGCGGGGTGACCGGGCCCTCCTCTGCGCGGGGTGATCGGGCAGACCGGGCCCTCCTCTGCGCGGGGTGACCGGGCCCTCCTCTGCGCGGGGTGACCGGGCCCTCCTCTGCGCGGGGTGACCGGGCCCTCCTCTGCGCGGGGTGACCGGGCCCTCCTCTGCGCGGGGTGACCGGGCCCTCCTCTGCGCGGGGTGATCTATGAATCCTGTGTGTGGATTAAATCACGTGACACAGATCACCTCACGCTGAGGTAAAATAAAATCCGGGCGTTTGTTTTCCGATGTGAAAGAATCGGCCACATCCAACAAACTGAGCTGACATGTCTCCCCGCCGCGTTGTGGTTGAATGCTGGCACACCGTAACTTGCCATTTAGTGGATAAGTCCCTGACCTGCTCTCTGGTCTTCGTCCTGCCCGGCTTCTGTGTGGCTCCCATGGGTCACAATTCAATAAAACGCCCAAAAGAGGGAGGAGCCACACCAGGACAGCATTTCTACAATTTGATCATTTAAATCTTCTACAGGTAGAATGTCCCTTATCCGAAACACCCCAAAATCTTTACAGAGCACCAGCATGACCCCACAAATACACGCCCGCCCCCCCCGACCTCATGTGACAGCGACAAAATGATTGACCTGTTAAGTAAACGCCCCTCAGTCTGCGTGTGACATGGAAACGAATGTCCCCGAGATATCCCATTATTACATGACAATATCCCAAATCCACACACTCCTGGCTCCGAGCATTTTGCGTCAAGGCCGCGCAGACTGCGTTTCTCTCGCGTTTTGGAGCCGCAGGATTATCCGTCAGATCGCGTCGCCGGAATCCCACCTTAATTATTAATAACGGAGTAAATAAATCCATGTTTTTGCTGTTTTACTCGTTAATCCCACTGTGTGTGGCGGCACTTCCACCGGACATGCACCGCGCGGCACGTGACTTTTCTTTGATTGGGCGATCCCATTTCGGCGACCCTGCGGTGTATTCAGCAAGCACCACAGGACCGTCGTAATGCAGAGAAAAGCCGCCGCAAACCCGCCGAACACTCACAGCAAAACCTGGTGAATGCACACCGAAACCCGCAAAAACATCTGGATTAGCCCCGCCGAACACGCCGGAGAAACCCGAGCAGCCGCCGATCACAGCGCAGAGCAGCCGCCGGAAAAACCCGACACCGCAGACGAATGGAGTGAGAAAAAAAAAAACACAGTTTGCTTGAATGTTTGAAAAGTGAAACGCTGTTTGCAAAGAAACTACTGAACGAAAATGTCTGAAATTTACATAAAATCCAATGAATGATAATAAAAAGGGCTGTTACAGAAAAAAGAAAAAACGATTAAAAAAAAAAGGAAAAAAATGTTTGCAAAAAAATCCCAAAAAACAGATCCTAAAAATCTAAAAATAAAGAGACTTTTTGCTGCAGATTAAAATAATAAAGGGTTTATTAGATATTGAATTAAAACAGGAATATTTTTAACATTGAAGCCTATGGGATTCGCCTGAATAAACCTGCCGAATGAAACCATCGAATGGCAGGACATTTCGGGAACCTTTCACTGCTGGTTTGTGTTCTCTGAATAGATGAAGCATTGCTTCTCTATGGGGATTTCACTGCCCTCGAACAGGCACCGTATGTGCAGGCAATTCGCCAGGATTTGGCAAACTGCCTGCTCTCTGAATAGCCGAATGGCCAGGAAAGGGAACCGAACGCTGATTTTCACTGTTCCGTTTCCTTTCGCCAGCCATTCGGATCTCTTTAATTAAATCTCAAGCCGCTCTTATTAGCATGAAGCAGAGTGATTGTCTCCGGCGCGGCGTTGCGTGCGGCGAGCGATGAATTCCCAGGTGCGGTCACGCCGCCGCCGCCACGTAATATCGTTTTATTTGAAGTCATTAATAGGGATCTGTGTTCTCTGTCAGGGAAGGTTAAAGTGGACGCGAAGCAATAATCTCCTGAGTGTGACGGATAAATGACAGAGAGCGACGCCGGCCGCCTGTTAAAGGACACGTCTGCCGCGCACGGGCTGCAGCACATGCGATCAAGCCACGGCGACTTCAGGGGGGACACCGTGCAGGTCCCTGAGAAGCTCCCATGGACCCAAAATGCCATGAAGCCATGTCTGGGGCCAAACCACTAACGGCAAACACCAAGATCCTGGGGCGCAGCGAGTGTGACGGGTACATTAGCGTATCCAGGTTTATTGAAGCTGAGGTTTTGCCCTTTTAGCCGCTCGGTGTCAGAGTCGCAGCATGGCTTTATACGTGATTGTGCTGCGCTGCAGAGCGTGTTTGATCTTCTCCACAATACGTTGAGGTCGGTTGAGAAATCGCCGCCATCCCTTATTATTCCGGTGTCTTTATGTGCTCGGCCGCTGCTCCTGTAAACCCCCCCATTCCCCTTTGTGTCGGCCGCAGGTCCCCATCGCCGTGTAACAGATAATCGTGCTGACAGTGGACACCACGCAGGTTTGGTAGCCGCAGGGCAAGCCATCACCATCCATTCCTCCACAATCCCTCTGACATTTCACCTGCCGCCTCGCTGCTCGGCCTGTCAGTGCAGGGCTGAAGGGATAATGCGTCTCCATCCATCACAGACCCCAGACCAGCCTGCGGGGGCTCCTCAGGGGCCCAAGGTTCCCGTCCAATCAGCCACTCGGCACTTCTGCTGGCTGGACCCAGAAACAGGACTCTGCCGGGCCACCACGGCTGCGTGTGTTGTGAGTTTTGATCCACAGCAGCCAGAAGGCGAGAGATCAGAGGAAATATTACTAGGTCTACTCGCGTGAATAAAGGGGAGATACTGGCACTGCAGCTCCTGCTGAGTCCTGCACCAGTGACGTGCAGAAAGACAATCATAGAGCAATGACATGAAATCCGTTATTCACATTTCTCTGTCTAATCTCACCTCTCACTCTCTCTCTTTGCAGAAGACAAGCCGTGGCTGTCTAATCTCACCTCTCGCTCTCTCTTTGCAGAGGACAAACCGTGGCTGTCTAATCTAGCCTCTCGCTCTCTTTGCAGAAGTCAAGCCGTGGCTGTCTAATCTCGCCTCTCGCTCTCTCTCTTTGCAGAAGTCAAGCCGTGGCTGTCTAATCTCACCTCTCGCTCTCTCTTTGCAGAGGACAAACCGTGGCTGTCTAATCTAGCCTCTCGCTCTCTTTGCAGAAGTCAAGCCGTGGCTGTCTTATCTCACCTCTCGCTCTCTCTCTTTGCAGAGGACAAGCCATGGCTGTCTAATCTCACCTCTCGCTCTCTCTCGCTCTCTTTGCAGAAGTCAAGCCGTGGCTGTCTAATCTCACCTCTCGCTCTCCCTCTCTTTGCAGAAGTCAAGCCGTGGCTGTCTAATCTCACCTCTCGCTCGCTCTCTTTGCAGAGGCCAAGCCGTGGCTTTCTAATCTCACCTCTCGCTCTCTTTGCAGAAATCAAGCTGTGTCTGTCTAATGTCACCTCTCGCTCTCTCTTTGCAGAAATCAAGCCGTGGCTGTCTAATCTCACCTCTCGCTCTCTCTCTTTGCAGAGGTCAAGCCGTGGCTGTCTAATCTCACCTCTCGCTCTCTTTGCAGAAGTCAAACTGTGTCTGTCTAATCTCACCTCTCGCTCTCTCTCTTTGCAGAAGTCAAGCTGTGTCTGTCTAATCTCACCTCTCGCTCTCTCTCTTTGCAGAGGTCAAGCTGTGTCTGTCTAATCTCACCTCTCGCTCTCTCTCTTTGCAGAGGTCAAGCTGTGTCTGTCTAATCTCACCTCTCGCTCTTTCTCTTTGCAGAGGTCAAGCCGTGGCTGTCTAATTTCACCTATGCAGATGCACGAGACTTTTCGCAGTTAGCGCTGGATGTCAACCGGAATCAGCTGATCGTAGGAGCGAGGTAATCAATCCGTGTGTGTCACAGTAACCTCCAACACGTGAATCGCCCGTTCTGTCCGCAGTGTCAGCAAATGATATACGTACGACGGCCGAATGGAGAATTCCTTGGCTTCTGGCAGCTCTTCAAGCGTCTCCCCCAGGTGTCTCTTCCTGAGTGTTTGCTGCCACTGTGGATATTTGAGAATGAATATATTAATGTCACCACACACAAAAACACACAAACACACACACTCACACTCACAGACACACCTCCATGACTCCATCCAGTCCAGCAGTGAACCAGTTAATATTAATCCACATCTGAATCAGCTCAGTGCTGCCGTGATCCGGTGAATGGACATAGCGGTGCCAGCCGACACCTTCCCCGCGGCATTAAGCCTGTAACCCCGGCTCACACGGCACCATTCACAGACCTTGTGCTGCCAGGCTTTCCCTCTAGTGGGCAGCACAACTTCTCACTCTGCTTACTGGAGCATAACGTACCCCCAGGGCCTGATGCCCAGCAATCACCGAGTTAATGTATTCCGAGAGCCCAGCATGCACAGGGTTAATGTATTCCGAGAGCCCGGCATGCACTGGGTTAATGTATTCCGAGAGCCCGGCATGCACAGGGTTAATGTATTCCGAGAGCCCGGCATGCACGGGGTTAATGTATTCCAAGAGCCCGGCACGCACAGGCTGCAAGGTGAGAGCGACGGACTGCAAGGTGAGAGCGACGGGCTGCAAGGTGAGAGCGACGGGCTGCAAGGTGAGAGCGACGGGCTGCAAGGTGAGTGCGACGGGCTGCAAGGTGAGAGCGACGGGCTGCAAGGTGAGAGCGACGGGCTGCAAGGTGAGAGCGACAGGCTGCAAGGTGAGAGCGACGGGCTGCAAGGTGAGAGCGACGGGCTGCAAGGTGAGAGCGACGGGCTGCAAGGTGAGAGCGACGGGCTGCAAGGTGAGAGCGATGGACTGGTTGCGTCAGTGAGTCGAGTAGTCGGCTTCCTTAAATAGGAAAGTCTTAAGGAAGTCTTTCTTTGAAGGAAGATAAACTAGGGGAAAGTCTGACCGTACGAGGGAGAACGTTCCAGAGGATGGAGGGTTAATGTATTCAGAAAGCCCAGCACACACAGGGTTAATGTATTCAGAAAGCCCAGCACACACAGGGTTAATGTATTCAGAAAGCCCAGCACACACAGGGTTAATGTATTCAGAAAGCCCAGCATGCACAGGGTTAATGTATTATTATTATTCTTTATTTATAAAGCGCCAGCACATTCCGCAGCGCTGTACAATAAGCACAGTATAGACAGGGTTACAATACATTGAACAACATTTGACAAACAGTACAGGAGGAGATGAGGGCCCTATTCCCGTAGGAACTCACAATCTGGGAGGGTTGGGGTTGGAGACAGGATACAGGAGAGGACTGCAAGGTGAGAGCGATGGACTGCAAGGTGAGAGCGAGGGACTGCAAGGTGAGAGCGAGGGACTGCAAGGTGAGAGCGACGGGCTGCAAGGTGAGAGCGACGGACTGCAAGGTGAGAGCGACGGACTGCAAGGTGAGAGCGACGGCTGCAAGGTGAGAGCGACGGACTGCAAGGTGAGAGCGACGGGCTGCAAGGTGAGAGCGACGGGCTGCAAGGTGAGAGCGACGGGCTGCAAGGTGAGAGCGACGGACTGCAGGGTGAGAGCGACGGGCTGCAAGGTGAGAGCGACGGACTGCAAGGTGAGAGCGACGGGCTGCAAGGTGAGAGCGACGGGCTGCAAGGTGAGAGCGACGGACTGCAAGGTGAGAGCGACGGACTGCAAGGTGAGAGCGACGGGCTGCAAGGTGAGAGCGATGGACTGGTTGCGTCAGTGAGTCAAGTAGTCGGCTTCCTTAAATAGGAAAGTCTTAAGGAAGTCTTTCTTTGAAGGAAGATAAACTAGGGGAAAGTCTGACCGTACGAGGGAGAACGTTCCAGAGGATGGAGGGTTAATGTATTCAGAGAGCCCAGCGTGCACAGGGTTAATGTATTCAGAAAGCCCAGCACACACAGGGTTAATGTATCCAGAGAGCCCAGCACACACAGGGTTAATGTATCCAGAGAGCCCAGCACACACAGGGTTAATGTATCCAGAGAGCCCAGCACACACAGGGTTAATGTATCCAGAGTCTCTAGAGATTAGTTAATGGTGAGATTATCAGGACAAAACATGTTCTAAAATGTATCTTTTAATATCTCTTCTAAAATGTATCACATAAACCCCTGAAATTAATGTGAAAGTCGACTCTCCAGCGAGTAGGCGCCGCCATGTCAGGGTGACGCACAAACACATACACAAATCAGCACAAACACAAATCAGCACATGCACAAATCCGCACATACACATGCAGGGTCCAGGACACACTATCACAGATGATGCACTAATTCTCCTCTCTGGCCAGTGAGCAATAAAGCCATAAAAGCAACAGCCGCACACCCCGACCTCACGTACAGAGGATTTAAACAGCTCTTCCCGGGTTCACAGGACAGAAACACCGACTGATATTAAATGATATATAAAACGTACACCCAGTGCCATGTGGGAGAACCATGTAAAACAGACGGTATGTTTACCAACAGGGTTACAGTAACCCTAAACGAAGCACAGGAACCCCTTCCTCCAATGTGTGTCTGTGTAACACCGGGGGCAACAAGGCCAACCATCCCCCCCAGAGCAATCGCAGCCCCCACACACCCGCATGACGTCTCCATCACACGTTAAAGCATGGTGCAGGCCGATCCCTAGAATTATCTGGATTGCTTCTAATAAGTGTCTCCTCTGCTTTGCAGGAACTTTCTCTTCAGGCTCAGTCTGTACAACGTCTCCCTGATCCAGGTGAGTGACGGCGTCTCACGCTATACACTGTCTGTGTGACCGCGTTACGGCAGACGCACAACACACAGAATGTTCTATAGATGCAGCATGTTTCTCCTGAACGGATCTCTAGCTCCTTAATGTACCTTCATGGCCCCTGAATGAGTCTCTGTGGTTCCTTGCTGTATCTCTGCAGCTCTTGAGTAGGGATGAGCCGAACACTCCCCGAGTTCGGTTTGAGCCCGAACCCGAACTTCCCATTTGTTCGGCACCGAACCCGAACCCCCATGCAAGTCAATGGGGCTGAAAATTCGTTTTTTTGGAGTGCCCTCCAAGAGGACATATATGCTAGATATTTGCCATAAAAAGGTGTATGGGGGTCCGGGTAGTGCCCTGGGGGACAGGAAACAAGGACAAAAAGTAAAAAAAAAACGTTTCTAAAGGGACAGTGAGTTTTCCATGAAATAAGGGTTAAAAAAAAACGAAAAATTCCTTCAAATATCGTGCCTAGGAGGTCCCCATACCTGCCCGTGAAGTGGTGGATTTCTAGGATGTATAGAAACACTTGAAAACAAAAACAATGACGTTTCATATGACGTTAAATGCTTTTCCTTTAATCTATCCATAAACAACTGCTTGGGGCGGCAGTCTGTATGAAAAGACATTTTAGGACGCGCAGAAAAAGTTTAGTGATTTTTTTGGCTAAATTATTGTGAAACTTCTGCAGGCTTTGGATGAAAGTAACAATAGGTGCTTTGAAATTGGGCTTTTAGCGTCGGCAACAGTGCCGTCACACCGTAACCCCTCTGAGGATATGAATCTGATACAGGCGTCAGTGGGAGTGCACCCAAATATTGTGCCTTTAGTGCCAGGCATGCAAGTACTATCATACAGTAACCCATCTGTGGTATTGTGGAAGAGTGCAGGGTGGACCCTGCGGTTCAAAAAAAAAAATGCTATAAATCTGGCACAGGCGTCAGTGCAGCCAAATATTGTGCCTTTCATGGCAGCAAGTGCCTTCACACCGTAACCCTTTTGTGGTATTGCTGGAGGTTTTGTGAATGCAGAAGAGGACATCCCCTATCTATTCCATTACTTCAGCATCAGGGGATTGATAGCTGCTGATCCAGGACTGATTCATTTTTATAAATGTCAGCCGGTCTACAGAGTCGGTGGACAGACGCACTCTTTTGTCTGTGACAAAACCTCCAGGGGCACTGAACGTCCTTTCGGAAAGCACGCTAGATGAAGGGCAACCTAGTAGCTGCATAGCATATTGGCTAAGTTCTGGCCAGTGATCCAATATCAACACCCAGTAAGCCAGTGGATCATTGTCTGCGTGTCCCGCTGGGTGTCATTGTCTGCGTGTCCTGCTGGGTGTCATTGTCTGCGTGTCCCGCTGGGTGTCATTGTCTGCGTGTCCCGCTGGGTGGTCATTGTCTGCGTGTCCCGCTGGGTGTCATTGTCTGCGTGTCCGCTGGGTGTCATTGTCTGCGTGTCCCGCTGGGTGTCATTGTCTGCGTGTCCCGCTGGGTGTCATTGTCTGCGTGTCCCGCTGGGTGTCATTGTCTGCGTGTCCCGCTGGGTGTCATTGTCTGCGTGTCCCGCTGGGTGTCATTGTCTGCGTGTCCCGCTGGGTGTCACTGTCTGCGTGTCCCGCTGGGTGTCATTGTCTGCGTGTCCCGCTGGGTGTCATTGTCTGCGTGTCCCGCTGGGTGTCATTGTCTGCGTGTCCCGCTGGGTGTCATTGTCTGCGTGTCCGCTGGGTGTCATTGTCTGCGTGTCCCGCTGGGTGTCACTGTCTGCGTGTCCCGCTGGGTGTCATTGTCTGCGTGTCCCGCTGGGTGTCATTGTCTGCGTGTCCCGCTGGGTGTCATTGTCTGCGTGTCCCGCTGGGTGTCATTGTCTGCGTGTCCCGCTGGGTGTCATTGTCTGCGTGTCCCGCTGGGTGTCACTGTCTGTGTGTCCTGCTGTGTGTCTGGGTTATTGGGGCCTCCGGATCCAGGCTCTGAGTTCACCATGTGACGGGTTCCTCGTGGATCCGCTTGCGCCGCTGGACACGGTTTTTCGCAGAATTCACTCGAGATTCTGAGTTTTCTTTTCAGTCCGTTAACAACTTGACAGAAAATCAATACGGAGCCGCGCGCAGTCGGGTCGTCTTCCCGGCACGTTTCGCTGCAGCGGGGGCCGTGGTAGGGATTAGGCGGATCGATACGCGCCTGGTTTTATCTGAATATTGTGAAATCAGGGCTTAGTGATCAGATCTCCGGACGCCGGCGAGAGCGAACAATAACATAAAGAGATTACACGGCCGTGATCCGCGCCGCAAAGAGGGACGCGCTAATCCCAGCGCTCCCAGAGGATGACCCCCAATCACTGCTGCCTACAGCAAGGAAAGGGTTACGCTCTGCTCCCTCACGTGGTGAAGGGGTTACTCTCTATTGGTCTGAGCCTTTTCTGTGTTTTGTGAAATGAAATTTTGTGACAAAAACAACAAAAATCCCCTTTAATGTAAACAATGAGGGCCGTATTACAAAGCTGGTGCTAACTTAACCAGAGCTGGTGCTAACTTAACCAGAGCGCGTGTAAACTTCCCAGAGCCATTATAGTCTATGGAGGTGTTAAGTTTACACCAGCTCTGGTTAAATTAGCACCAGCTTCGTAATACGGCCCGAAATGCCTGTAACGAAGCCGGGAAAACAGAATGTGATTGTTTTTACAGCCAGAATGCAACCATCTTTATATAAAGTGTGTGTAATATATATATATATAATTTATATTTATACACTCAGCGGCCACTTTATTAGGTACACCGGTTCAATTGCTGATCAGCCAATCACACGGCAGCAGCTCAATGCATTTCGGCATCTAGACGCGGTGAAGACGACTTGCTGAAGTTCAAACCGAGCATCAGAATGGGGGAAGAAAGGGGGTTTAAGTGACTTTGAATGTGGCATGGGATGTTGGTGCCAGACGGACTGGTCTGAGTATTTCACAAACTGCTGATCTCCTGGGATTTTCACTAACAAACATCTCTAGGGTTTACAGAGAATGACCCGAAAAAGAGGAAATATCCAGTGAGCGGCAGCTGTGTGGACAGAAACACCTTGTGAGGTCAGAGGAGAATGGACAGACTGGATCCAGATGATAGAAAGGAAACCGTAACTCAAATAACCCCTTGATACAAGCAAGGTCTGCAGATATACCATCTCTGAACACACAACACGGCCAACCTTGAAGCAGATGGGCTACAGCAGCAGCAGACCACACCGGGTGCCTCCTGTCAGCTAAGAACAGGAAACTGAGGCTACAATTCACACAGGCACCAAAACTGGACAATAGAAGATTGGAAAAACGTTGTCTGATCTGATGAGTCTCGATTTCAGCTGCGACATTCAGATTAGGGATAGACCGATATAATTTTTTCGAGGCCGATACCGATTATCGGCAGCTTTTCTGGCCGATAGCCGATATTTGGTGCCGATAGTCTGTAAATTTAAAGTTCTGAAAAAAAACAGCACAAATCTGACATTATGCCATGAACTCAATGGGCTAAACAACAATCTTCACGCAAACGTTTCCACCGCTGCAAAAAAACATTAACGCGAGGGGCAAAACCCTTTACGCCGAATGCCATATTACATAGTCAGCGCAACAAACGCACGTAATCGTCTACGCGGGTGAACCTGCGCGAACGCTGCGTGAGCTTACTGTACTTTGCGCGTCCTATACTTAACATTGTGAGCGCAGATGCGTTTGTGCGCTGGTACACACATGGTATTACAATCTATGCGCAGTTTGTAACACACAGCGTTTGCGTGTATAATTTTAGCAACTCCTAAACTTTAGCAACTCCTAAAAGCTGGTGTTAATGGAAAATCAGAATCGCAGGCACCCACATTGTAACGTTACCTTGGTCTCTTTTTTTTTTTTTTTTATTTATTTTTGTCTCCTTTCTCCACCATTTGCTTTGCTAATTAGCATGTGAATCTCCTGCCCTATTGACACAGCCCATCCAGCATCAGGTGTTTACCTTTTAACTGCCTGAATGCAATCAGTCTGCCCTATATAACAGCTAAGACTGGCTCCATTGAGCTGATTTTGTTCACTTCAAGTTTATTCTCCGGTCATACACCTCTGCCCTCCACTTGGCCAAACAATCCTTCTTCTCATCTCTTATATCTACGCTGTCCTCCAACCCTAAACGGCTCTGGTCCACCTGCACCTCCCCCCACAGCTGCCTTCAGCGCTCAAGACCTGGCAGACTACTTCCTCAGTAAAACTCTAACTATCAGAAGCAACATCCCAACACAAGATAGTTATCTGCCACCTCCACTCCCACAGGTCCCCTCTGTCACCCTCTGCCGCTTCCTCCCAGCCACTGAGGAGGAAGTCAATTCCTTATTGTCCTCCTCACATCTCACCACGTGCCCGCTCGACCCCATTCCCTCACATCTAATTCCTCCCCTCTCCTCCTCCCTCACCCCTGCTCTCACACACATCTTCAACCTATCTCTCTCCACTGGCTCCTTTCCATCCGCCTTCAAACACGCGCTAGTTACCCCTTTACTAAAGAAACCATCCCTCGATCCCAACTCTCCATCCAACTACCGTCCTGTATCCCTGCTTCTCTTCACATCAAAGCTCTTAGAAAAACTAGTCTTCAACCGCCTCTCCCTCTTCCTGTCCTCCAATTCCCTACTTGACCCCTTGCAATCTGGCTTCCGTCCCCTACACTCAACTGAAACTGCCCTCACCAAAGTCACCAACGACCTCCTAACTGCTAAAAAACACGGCCACTATTCTATTCTCATCCTGCTCGACCTCTCGGCTGCTTTTGACACTGTTGACCACCCCCTCCTTCTACAGACCCTCAACTCTCTGGGTCTCGGTGACACTGCACTCGCTTGGGTCGAATCCTATTTATCCAACAGGTCCTTCTGTGTGTCCTTTGCTGGAAACTCCTCCTCCTCATTGCCTCTATCTGTTGGTGTACCTCAAGGCTCTGTCCTTGGTCCTCTGCTCTTTTCTATCTACACCTCCTCCCTGGGCAAAATCATCAACAGCTTTGGCTTCAATTACCACCTCTACGCTGATGACACTCGGATCTACCTCTCTACCCCTGATCTCTCTCCCCCTGTCCTTTCAAAAGTCAGTGACTGTTTATCTGGCATCTCCTCCTGGATGGCCTCCCACCACCTAAAGATCAACATGTCAAAGACTGAGCTCCTACTTATTCCTCCCTCCAATGCCTCCCCACCTCCTGACTTCTCTATCACGGTGGAGGGTATCACCATCTCCCCATCAAACCAAGTTCGCTGTCTTGGAGTTACACTTGACTCTGCTCTTTCCTTCATCCCCCACATCAAGTCTTTCCTCCTCCTGCCGATACCAACTGCGTAATATTTCCAGAATTCGGCCATTTGTTACCGCTGTCACCACAAAACAACTCATACACGCCCTGGTAATCTCCCGACTCGACTATTGCAATAATCTCTTATCTGGCCTCCCTCTGTCCCGCCTCTCCCCCCTACAATCCATCCTGAACGCCTCCGCCAGGCTAATTCACCTCACCCGCCGCTCTGTCTCTGCCGCTCCCCTCTGCGAGTCCCTTCACTGGCTCCCCATCCACTGCAGAATTAAGTTCAAAATCCTTATCCTTACCTACAAAACCCTCACTAACTCAGCTCCCCACTACCTGTCCTCACTAATCACCAAATACACCCCAGCCCGCTCCCTAAGGTCAAACAGTGACCTGCGCCTAGCTTCTCCCCGCATCACCTCTTCCCATGATAGACTGCAGGATTTCTCACGCGCAGCCCCCACTCTCTGGAACGCTCTCCCTCGTACTGTCAGACTTTCCCCTAACTTCTCTTCCTTCAAACGCTCCCTTAAAACATTCCTATTTAGGGAAGCCTACCCCCCAACTCACTGACACAACATCAATCACTCTCACCTTACAGTCCTCTCCTCCTGTTTCCAACCCCAACCCTCCTAGATTGTGAGTTCCTACGGGAATAGGGCCTCATCTCCTCCTGTACTGTTTGTCAAATGTTGTTCAATGTATTGTAACCCTGTCTATACTGTGCTTATTGTACAGCGCTGTGGAATATGCTGGCGCTTTATAAATAAAGAATAATAATAATAATAACGACCTGGCTGAAACCAAATACACCAGCCCGAAAAAAAATGCAGCAAAGTATAGTTACACATTCTACACATACCCAAACAATAAAATGGAGAAGTTGTGCGTGTTTTTATTATTGATGCAGCATATATGCGCAGATTGACTTTGACAGGTGCAAAAACTGAACGGGAGACAATTGTGGTTCTTAATTCTGATTGGCTGAATTGCGTGAAAAAAATGACAGTAAGCACACTGATTTTTGCGTGCAACGGTACTGCGCGAGCATTTGGGCGCGTCCGGTTTACGCGCGTTATTGATCGACGGATCAAAAACACGCGCGCGCAAACATTTAGCGCTTGGCGCAAAAATTCATGCTTTGCGCGAGCGTTTTTGCGCAAAGATTGTAATGTGGCTCAATGTGTTTAACATGTAAACATTGCACCACGTCTACTTCATTTATTCAATTTAATAAGAATTTTTATTTTATTTAATCTTTTATTTTTACAAACAATCATACGGTGTCTTTGGCTTTTCTTAAAGATCCCTCATATGACCCTGTATGTAAGGGGTCCGGCAACCTTGGCCCTCCAAGGGTTATATTACAAAGTTATATTACAGCTCTGGTTAAGCAGTCACTTTGTAATATTGCCCCACGTTTTGGAATTACATCTACCATGATGCTCATCTTCTCATTAGGTTCTTGGAGCCTCATGGGAAATGCAGTTCCAAAACATCTGGAGGGCCCAGGTTGGTGACCCCTGCTGTAGGAAATAGACCCTGTATCTCCTGTATAGGGAATTCCCTGCCAGATGGGATGGAAGCCCCATTTCTGTTGCCATCACGCTCATGCGCACTACGGTCAGTGAGCAGGGGTCATTCTGCAGTGAGGGCTTACAGCCTGATGTGGGAGAAGCCCCAGATTCGCAGAGTTCTGTGGGATCTTGCGTGTCGCAGCTGCAGTGAGCAAACTTGTCCAATTATCGGCAAATAAAATGCCGGTACCGATATCAGTAATTTTTTGAATATCGGCAGGCGATAATCGGCAAAACCGATATATCGGTCTATCCCTAATTCAGATGGGTCAGAATATGGCGTAAACAACATGAAAGCATGGATCCATCCTGCCATGTATCAGCGCTTCAGGCTGGCGGTGGTGTAATGGTGTGAGGGATATTTTATTGGCCCACTTTGAGCCCTTAGTACCAATTGAGCATTGAGCATGGCCTACCTGAGTATTGTTACTGACCATGTCCATCCCTTTATGAGCACAGTGTCCCCTGTATCTTCTGATGGTTCCTTCCAGCAGGATAATGCACCATGTCCATCCCTTTGAGCACAGTGTCCCCTGTATCTTCTGATGGCTCCTTCCAGCAGGATAATGCACCATGTCCACCCCTTTATGATCACAGTGTCCCCTGTATCTTCTGATGGCTCCTTCCAACAGGATAATGCACCATGTCCATCCCTTTATGCGCACAGTGTCCCCTGTATCTTCTGATGGCTCCTTCCAACAGGATAATGCACCATGTCCATCCCTTTATGCGCACAGTGTCCCCTGTATCTTCTGATGGCTCCTTCCAACAGGATAATGCACCATGTCCATCCCTTTATGAGCACAGTGTCCCCTGTATCTTCTGATGGCTCCTTCCAGCAGGATAATGCACCATGTCCATCCCTTTATGAGCACAGTGTCCCCTGTATCTTCTGATGGCTCCTTCCAACAGGATAATGCACCATGTCCATCCCTTTATGAGCACAGTGTCCCCTGTATCTTCTGATGGCTCCTTCCAGCAGGGTAATGCACGTGTCCATTCCTTTATGAGCACAGTGTCCCCTGTATCTTCTGATGGCTCCTTCCAGCAGGATAATGCACCATATCCATCCCTTTATGAGCACAGTGTCCCCTGTATCTTCTGATGGCTCCTTCTAGCAGGATAATGCACCATGTCCATCCCTTTATGAGCACAGTGTCCCCTGTATCTTCTGATGGCTCCTTCCAGCAGGATAATGCACCATGTCCATCCCTTTATGAGCACAGTGTCCCCTGTATCTTCTGATGGCTCCTTCCAGCAGGATAATGCACCATGTCCATCCCTTTATGAGCACAGTGTCCCCTGTATCTTCTGATGGCTTCTTCCAGCAGGATAATGCACCACGTTCAAACCATCTCGCACTGCTTTCTTGAACGTGACAATGAGGTCACTGTGCTCCAATGGCCTCCACAGTCCCCAGATCTCAATCCAATCGAGCACCTTTTTGATGTGGTGGAACTGGAGATTCGCATCATGGATGAGCAGCCGACAAATCCGCAGCAACTGCGCGACGCCATCATGTCAATATGGTGCGAAACCTCGGAGGAATGTGTCCATCACTTGTGAGTCCATGCCACGAAGAGTTAAGACAAAAGGTGGTCCAACCCGGTACTAGCAAGGTGTACCTAATAAAGTGGTGTAACGTTGGGGGCTTCCAGCCCTACCTGTGTGCTTGAGGACAGCATATCTGATGCTGCTCGCTGACCACTGCCCGGTTTAAATGGAGACAGGCAGGGAGGTGATTGCATGAGGTGTGGCTTGAGTGGGGGGCGTGGTCTGGTGAAGGTCTTTAAAAACCCTCAGTATAGTTTCAGAAGTTGCCAGATCGTGGTTATCCATACCTGAGCTCCTTGTACCTGACTGCTATATTGATTTAACCTGTTATTGACCTCTGCTTGTGTTCTGACCATTCTGCCTTCTGTTGCCCTAGACTATTTACTTGTACTACGCTACTGCACTGATACCGACCCGGCTATTCCATTTGACCATTCTGAACTCTGTATTCCTGATTCTGGCTCGGCTGACTCCTCTCCGTATTGTTAACCCTTTTCTGTCTAGATAGTTTACCTGGCCAATTCTAAGGACCAGACAGATAGGGATCATTCACAGCTACACTGTTGGTAGCTTCTGGGTTTTGTGGAGTGTTGGGGGTTAAGTACTGCGTGGTGGGATCCGGGAACCGTGACAAGTGGCCGGTGAGTGTATAAGTTGAATTATCCCGTCCTTCATGCGGTGAAACTGCACTTTGTAGGATCGGTGCCTCGCTCACGTTGTCTGGCATTCCAGGTGACCCATCGGTGATCCCAGGCAGCAGGTCCAGACACGTCCTCTCCTGCAGTAATCGCATGGGTTGTGTACACACAGGTTTACCTGCGGGTTTGATTTTAAGATAAACCTTGGGTCAGTGAGAAAATGATATGGAACAAGCTGCAGCATGAAGAGCATCAACAAAGCACCGCAACCGCCTTTTATAAAGTTATCTACCCCAACCTCTCCTCTCACTCACACAACTCCCAGCCGTATCTGTGTGTGAGCTACAGCCCTTACATCTATCCCTGTTTCCTCACCTAAAATTCCACTTTTATCGGCTCCTCCATATATTCAGGGTGTGTGGGTTTCTTTTTAGGGGCTCCTCCATATATTCAGGGTGTGTGGGTGTCTTTTTAGGGGTTCCTCCATATATTCAGGGTGTGTGGGTGTGTTTTTAGGGGCTCCTCCATATATTCAGGGTGTGTGGGTGTGTTTTTAGGGGCTCCTCCATATATTCAGGGTGTGTGGGTGTGTTTTTAGGGGCTCCTCCATATATTCAGGGTGTGTGGGTTTCTTTTTAGGGGCTCCTCCATATATTCAGGGTGTGTGGGTGTGTTTTTAGGGGTTCCTCCATATATTCAGGGTGTGTGGGTTTCTTTTTAGGGGTTCCTCCATATATTCGGGGTGCGCGGGTGTCTTTTTAGGGGCTCCTCCATATATTCAGGGTGTGTGGGTGTCTTTTTAGGGGCTCCTCCATATATTCAGGGTGTGCGGGTGTGTTTTTAGGGCTCCTCCATATATTCAGGGTGTGCAGGTGTCTTTATAGGGGTTCCTCCATATATTGCGGGTGTGTTTTTAGGGGCTCCTCCATATATTCAGGGTGTGCGGGTGTTTTTAGGGGCTCCTCCATATATTCAGGGTGTGCGGGTGTTTTTAGGGGTTCCTCCATATATTCAGGGTGTGCGGGTGTGTTTTTAGGGGCTCCTCCATATATTCAGGGTGTGCGGGTGTTTTTAGGGGCTCCTCCATATATTCAGGGTGTGAGTGTCTTTTTAGGGGTTCCTCCATATATTCAGGGTGTGTGGGTGTGTATTTAGGGGCTCCTCAATATATTCAGGGTGTAACTGGTCATGTGACATGCAGTGTCTGTACTTTGCGGTGTGGGGATCCAGGGACGGCACATGGTGCTGTGCGTTGTTTTGCCTCGGATCACAGACGGGTAAAGCCAGAGTATTAAGTGACACATGTTGCTTTTGTGCGTGTGTGTTTTACATGCTGCCGGGCAGCGGGCGACGCGTCCCCCCCCCCGCCGTGTGAGGAACATCCAGCCAAACATGAAATAACGGTTAAGATGTCAGATTTGGAGGGAGTAGATGGTGATGGAAGCTGCGTGTGAGGCGAGCGCTGATTTCCTCGGTGGGATCTGAGCGCCGTGTCACTTCTAATTGGGAGCTAATGTGACTCCTTCATTCAGCGCGAATAATTGTAATTTTAAATGCCGCTGCCAGTGGATTGGGAACATTACGGCGCGTTTCGAGCTGTCAGGCCGCGCTGAATGAAGCAGCTGCTTCTGATTGCTGATAAATGTGACTTGCGGTGATTAAGTTGGCGCAGGGCGCGCCGCACCGGCTCATCTTCCTTTATCTAATGCTTGGGAAGCAACGGAAATATTTGTCAATAATCGTTTCTTGTGATTCCAGTGTTTCCCTTTCAGGTTAGGGTTTGCTCCCTCCCTCCCTCGGTTAAATG